>LR991063.1:3869849-4469849 GCA_905163555.1 Notocelia uddmanniana | reverse complement strand
GGTAAAAATGTATGATACCTTACGTCATCTAGCTTATGCTGATAAATCATATGCAGCCATAACCTATTGTATCTTAAAGCAAAAACAGGCTGTGCAGGATAGTATTCGTAACCTTCTATCGTGGGCAAAAGGTATGAATTTTACTTTTGAGGATCTCAACACAAAAGTGGACGAACTTTTCCACAAAGGAGATTTGCAAAAGATTTCTTCTGACCTTTTGCAATTAGTTTGTGGCCACCGCGCCGAGGCGATCGAAATGCGCCGAGATGCCATTACGAACCAGATCAGAGACCCATTGGTTAAAACTATGGTAAATAAGATTCCCCCTTCAACATCTAACATATTTGATGCAGAACCCTTTACATCAACTCTTGAAAAGGCAGGGGGAGTTCGAAAAGCCTTTTGGCCTCTAAAACCAAATACAGGCAAGGCTACTAACTCAAATAATAGCCGCCCCTCGCGGGGGCAAGGCATTAGAAAGCATGGAATTCCATCGCGTGGAATTCAAGGTAATGCTAACACAGGGTATTTTCCCTTGCAAAATACGCATACACAGGTTTGTAACAATACACCCTCGCGGGGTGTATGCAATTGCCAAAGTTGTCAGCAATCAACTTACCCGTGGGTAACTCAACCTCCAAATAATCAAACCACTTACCACCACACAAGTGGAAGAGGTACATTTCAGAATCGAGGCTCGCGGCCCGATCGCGGAGGTAGCAGAGGACGAGCAAATTCCGGTAGAGGATATAGAGGCAACCAAAAAAGGCAGAAACAATGACTCGGAACCGTTCCGAGCAGGTCAGTTAGCACTCTTTCATACACAGTGGAAGAAAATGGGAGCACCAGAAATTGCATTAAACTTAATTCAAGGGTATCGCATACCCTTCTTTGCAAAGCCCCCATTAGTGTATCCCAATGTAAACACAGGTGCCTTTCACACCCCTGTATCAGAACAAATGTCTGCTGTTGTAGAAAAAATGAAAGCCCAAGGTGTATTAAAGGTGGCGCGCCCGTCACCGAGTTTCATTTCCCCTCTATTCCTGGTTCCAAAGCCAGACAGGTCAGTACGACCAATATTCAACTTAAGAGCGCTAAACAACTATGTAATGACCGAACCTTTTCATCTCATAAACATGCATCGTGTTCCCGACTTTCTCCAACCAAACGATTGGATGTGCAAAGTGGACATATCCCAAGCATACTTTCACGTGAAAGTATCCGAGGCACACAGGCGCTTCTTACGCCTCATTTACGACAAGGAATTGCTAGAAATGACATGCCTTCCATTCGGTTTGAGCACAGCCCCAAAGACGTTTTCGATACTCACAAATTGGGTAGCTCAAACGTTGCGACAGCAATGGAATGTACGAATTATAGTATACTTAGACGATTACTTAATTGTCCATCAAAATGCTCGCATACTACACGACCATGTCAAAATCACAGTTCAAACACTTCAACGTCTCGGCTGGAAAATAAATTTCGACAAGTCAATCCTCCACCCACAAAAAAGCATAGTATACTTGGGAATACTTTGGCGAACTTGGGACAATCTAAAATCCCTACCAAAGGACAAGGTAATGTCACTAAGCCAAAAAATAAATCAAGTCCTCACACAAGGAAAAATTACGTTGAAAGATACTCAAAGGATCGTAGGATCTCTAAATTTCGCAAGTTTTGTAGTCCCAAGGGGACGGCTCAATCATCGGCGACTTTTGATGTTTTTAAACACCTTGCCAAATCCTTCGAGCAAGGCGTTCCTGATACCGAAAGACGTGTTGAACGAATTGAGTTGGTGGATTCAGAATTGTCAGGCGTCAACAATCCTGCATCACCCTCCCCCTGCCAACTTCCTAACGACCGATGCATCGGACCTAGCTTGGGGGGCACAGCTGAACGATCTAGCTCTCTCGGGCTTATGGAATCGAGAAGAGCAGAACCTTCATTGCAATCAGAAGGAAATGCTAGCCATTCTTCACGCTCTCCAAGACCATGCCCAACTGTTGTGTCACAGTTCGATTCTAATACAGTGCGACAGCCGGACGGCTGTAGCTCACCTAAGAAAAGAAGGGGGCTCGAAATCACTGGCCCTGATGAACATAACCCATCAGATTTTGGATCTCTTAGACCGGAATCAAATACACCTCAGCATACACTATCTACCAGGCAAGTACAATTGTCAAGCCGACAACTTGTCACGTCACCGTCAACCTTCAGAGTGGCACTTACTACCGGCGTGCCTGGAGATAGTGTTTGCGAAGTGGGGGACGCCGGTAATCGACCTGTTTGCCTCGGCAACAGCCCACGTAGTGCACAATTATGTGTCTCGAGACCTGAAAGATCCTCAAGCCCTGTACCACGATGCATTCAGCACTCCGTGGAATTACCCACTAGCGTGGGTATTCCCACCACCATTTCTGGTTCCCAGAGTTCTGTCCCATTTGAACCAGTCGACTGGAATATTTCTGATGGTGGTACCCCGCTGGGAGAAGGTATTCTGGCGCGCGGATCTCAGAGCCCGAGCGCTAGCAGCACCAATAACTTTGAGGAATCTGCAGAAGAATCTAGTCGACACATCGACAGGCCTACCACCTCCCAAAGTCGAGGACATCACTCTCGAGGTTTGGAAATGTGGGGGTGGTCAGAGGCGATAGAATCATGGACTACTGAACAACAGACCTTGCTTCAAAATTCTTGGAGAAAATCGACCTTAAGAACTTATAAAACAGCTTGGCAACGTTGGATTTCGTGGTCAAGTACTAATAATATAAACCCAAAAAATCCAACAGGAGCACAACTGGCACAGTTTTTATCGGACTTGTATTTAAAAGATAAACTATCTTATAATACTATACTTTTACACAAGTCGGTCGTTTCCACATTGTGTAATACTGAGACCGAGAGTCGTTTGAGTTCACATGTTCTGGTAAAACATATTTTAAAGTCGATTTCCTTAAAATGTCCTAAAAATACTAAACCACCCGTTTGGGACGTTAGCAAGCTGATAACATTTTTATCTGATTATGAGGTAGATATAAATAACGTTTTTCAGACATCGCGTCACACTGCAGCTTTGTTACTGCTTTGTTCTGGTAGGCGCATACATGATTTGACCTTGCTTGCAATTGACCCTGATCACTGTATAAAATCAGATGAAAGTATAATTTTTTGGCCTCGATTTGGCTCAAAAACGGATTCCAGTAAATACAGACAGTCCGGTTGGAAGTTGTTAATAAATACAAATAATCGGAAATTAAATCCCGTATTCTGGATAGAACAAACTATATCACTGTTAAATGAAAGACGTAATTCTGCAAAATCATTTAATTTGTTCATTACACTTAAAGGTCAGCCGCAGGCAGCCTCCCGTACAGTTGTAGCTAACTGGATAAAAACATTGTTTAAAGAAGCAGATATTACAGCTGCTCCAGGTAGCATTCGATCCGCTGTAGCTTCTAAGAGTTGGTTAGATAATCATTCCCTCGATGAAATTATGGCACGTGGTAATTGGCAATCAGCTAATACCTTTCAGAGATTTTATAGGAGAGAAGTAGCAAATGCAAATACTTCTTCCTCTACTAATGTAACGCAATTGTTTGATCCCGTGTAAGTGATTATGAAATTTATAAATAGTAAATTTAATTTTGGTATGTAAAATTGCATACTTATACATAATACTGTATTATACAAATAGGCATCTTATGATAAAAATATTGTCATCAAATTTAAGTTTATATGAATACTTGGCTACTTAAGCAACGGATTGCTAAGTTAGTCTGCAGATTGTTTACATCTGTTGTAAAATTACATAATTATTTAGAAAATAAACATATTTAAATTTAAATTTTTCTGTTTTTTATTATAAAATACCTTATTTTATAAAGAATCACATTGACGTTAAAATGGACTTTATTTTATAAGTGACGGCACCAGGCGATAACAAACAGGTCTCAATTATAAAGCTTCCAGTGACGGTCAAGTAGTTTAATAGACGCGTTTTACCTGAAATAAAACGCATATTAAAATACTTACCTCACTGGAAGCTTTCCATTCATTTCTGCCTGGTGAAATTGAGCCAATGAAATAAAACTCACCGGACATCTACTAACTTGGTAAAAAATGGCGCGGTCCGCCAGGTGTCGCCACTATCGCCGGAAATAAAGTCAAATAATGCACTGAAACTGGTGATAATTCGACGGAAACAGATATGCTATCTCAATTATAAAGCTTCCAGTGAGGTAAGTATTTTAATATGCGTTTTATTTCAGGTAAAACGCGTCTATTAATTTCAACGCCATCTATCGAAAAATGGCGGAACTAAAACGATATTGAAAACAACTCTTGCGCATTCATGTTCTCCTGGTACAATTGAAAGCTATGCGACTACGACGCATGCGCCTCATCCACAGCGGATTGCGACCAAACTCTTCACTCCTTAGATAGTATGTTGTCCTAGTACCATTGATACGCATCTTCGATTGATGAAATCGATCAAGATATCTTTTAATAGGGAATTAATGCGGCGAAAATGAAGGGAGTTTTTTGGCAGCGAGTGAAGTGAATAAAAACGACGTTAATATACATATATGGCCCATAACTCGTGTTACGACTGATGCCATCAATTGGCCGCGAAGCTTCTGTATCAACTTGGCTAAAAATACTTTTATCCTCCTAAGATCCCGCGGATTTTCGGAGAGCTTTTCTCATCTTAACCGACCGTTCATAACATAGAAGTTTCTGATTTGCGCCACTAGATGGCAGACGTTTCCGTACTTACAGTCGACGCACTGATATCAGAGTAAAACAGATTCACTCATTTAAGAGTGCGCAGTACGTTCGGTTCTCCATACAAACGTATTTATGCTCTCATTTTAAAACGCCAGGCTAGAATAACATGAAACTTTGTATACACAATGTGATCCGGCATATCTAGGTCGAACCATAGTTTCTGTTGCTTGAAATTATAATGGAGAAAAAATACAGCGATTATTAAGGTTTTCATACAAGCCGTAAAAAACTCAAAAAGCCGCTGTATTTTTTTTCTTTTACTATTTCTAGCAACAGAAACTATGGTCCGACCTAGATATTCCGGATCCCATTGTGTATACAAATTTTCATGTTATTCTAGCATGGCGTTTTAAAATGAGAGGGTAAATACGTTTGTATGGAGAACCGAGCCAGACCGAGCGTACTGCGCCCTCTTAAGTTGAACGATTTCTGTACATCTGATCTATTCTCACTAATGCACAAATCAGTAAGTTTGAGAGAGATAGATAAATGACATCTGACGGATCTTCACCTGTCAGTGTCTCCGCTTTCATAACTGCAAATTGTACTGAACTGACGTTTTGGATTAAGTATATAGGATTTGACATTTTGGTGTCCTGTTAAATGGAGACAATTCGCTAACAACCGAAAATGATCGTACTATCTGTCTCGTTCTAACTTATCATAGTTAACCATAAAGATTCAAGACAACTATGTGCAAACATCTATAACATCGTTTAGGTTTAAATAAAAGCGTAAGATAGATTTATATGATATTTATTCACATAAGTGTAATATTAGCATGTACTATATAATATCAATGAGAGCAATATCGCAATAATTTACAAAAATATATGATAGTAATTTATAATTTGTTCATTTGACAATACATTTAAAATTAAGGTATATAAAATGTGCTAGAATAATAAGTACATTGCAAAAAATATAATTACTTCATTAATTACGTTAAGTTTTTGGTATATTTCTTATCTAAATTAGTGAGATTAGCCAAAATCAACGTAAGTAAAATAAAAATTTCCACACACAAAACAAGTAAAACTATTTCAACTGTACCTTTAGTATATTTTTTTCGAAACAAACGTAAATGAACGCGTTTGCGATTCGTCTCAATTTGTATGGCAACGCGAACAGCGCCTCTGGTGGCCTTTGCTGGTAACTATTTGTTGCCATATAAATTGAGGCTTAAGAGTCGCCAGTACGCTCGGCTGAACTCGATTCTCCATACAAACGTAGTTTCGTTCTCATTTTAAAACGCCTTGCTGAAATAACATGAAACTTGGTATACACAATGGGAGCCGCTATATTTAGGTCGGAAATTAGTTTCTGTTACTAGAAATTGTAATATAAAAAATACAGCGTGTTTTTCACTTTTTCACGTCTGGTATGAAAACCTTAATAATCGCTGTAAGTATTTTTTCTCCATTATAATTTCAAGCAACAGAAACTAATTTCCGACCTAGATATGCCGGATCCCATTGTGTACACAAAGTTTCATGTTATTCTAGCATGGTGTTTTAAAATGAGAGCGAAACTACGTTTGTATTGGAGAACCGAGCTTACTGCGGACTTACTTTGCGTTTATGTTTCGAAAAAAATACTACAGTATAGATGGTGTTGCATAGACGAAATCACAGCGCTGAATAAAATAGATGGATCTGTAAACTCGTTTTTTAATACACAGGGCGACTCCTCATAGAGTCGTGGTCGATGGTCGAGGCTCATTATCCTGACATACATGCATAACTTCACGCTCGTACATTCAAAAAGGCTAGATAGAACACATGAAATTTAATCACTCTGGTAGATTTTTAAAGATGGAAAAAATGTGATATTGCAGTGATTAGTTGCCGGCTCATCGCCCACAACATACGTCAACCCGTTTCCCATAGTCAACATGTTCTGTCACATTTGATGTCATCTATACTATTATTTGATGTCATCTGAAGTATGAATGTACAATTGATATAAAAGATTAAATAAAGCACAGCAAAATTGGACGAGCATACCAACGTAGCAGACCGATGGTGCTCCAACGCTGGCTGTTGGTGTGTTGTTGTTGGTGTGTGTGTAACAGCAACTATCTTTCTTCAACATCATAGTGTTACATAGCCTTATCCGTGTTTCACTATTATATAACATTTATAACAGCCAGTGTCGCACCAGTGGCGTGCCTAGGGTTGCAGAGAAGGGCAAGCCGAGGGATACATTTATGTATTTTTTTTCACACACAATATCATTAAATTTATCTCCTACCTTGATACCTTGTCATATTACCATACTAGTAAATCTTTACTCTTCATTATCACTAACTGGTGTGGCGTAGGCAGGACAGACTATTACTAGATAAATTGTACAGACATCTCATCAATCGCACCGATCTTTGACATTGTCGTTTATGTGACTTGCTTATCTGAGAAATACTCAAGTCAGGCGTAGGTTTCGGTGAAAAAATAAGTTGCTTTTTTGTGCAAAGTTTAGCGTGCCTACCTTTTCTACGCCGATAACTTGCGCACATTTTAAATCGTCACACGGAACGACTTCATCCATCGTCACTTTCCACTTTAATAAACTTTTTAATACAAAACACTATCCGCTCAAACAAATTGTTCAGTTTCAAGTAATGTACATAATTGTAATCAATTAAGTTAGCATCACAATCCATCCAGTCATGAACGCGCACGCGCTAAATTCGCATTTGACTAACATCTGTTGATAACTTCACGTCGAAAGCCGGGCTTCTAGTCACAAACTATTTGCTAGATCTAGCTATAGATACGTATCTCTCGTTTTGTAGCAGTTTCCATAGATAAGAAAGAGAGAAAAGATATCAGCATTAAAGCCCGCTTGCAAGCCCTCGTGTGCGAGCGAGATGACTAGCCCGTGTCTCAACTCTATCGTCTTAAGACCGCTCGTTTCGCGCGGCAGTAGCGCCACTTACTTGCTACGTCGAATTTTGTACTACTACCCCGACCAAGGTGAATAGAATATACAGATCAGGCGCCGTCGCGCGGATTTTAAGTTAGTTTGAAATGGAAAAAAGAATTAGTCGTACATATATTTGGTTTTTGCTAATTTTAGTAACGCAAGCCTGGCTTTTGGGCTTTTAAGGCCGTACCGCCACTGTGTCGCACCATGAGAATCGAACTCGGTGTCTCTGGATTCTGATTGGACTGGAGTTCGATTCTAGGTCTTCTACGCTACTATGCGCGTTCCAATTTTTGTTTGTGCTTTGATCTTTGTATCAATAAATTAACATAAATAAATTGTGCTGTATTTTCCAAATTGAAAACGGCGAAATGTAACAATGGTTCAATAATTCTAGTTATGAATGTTTTCGTTTTTTGTGCTCCGACCCTGATATCGTCCGGTGAAATGGTAAACACTAGTTTTTAGGGTTCCGTGCCCAAAGGGTACAACGGGACTCTATTACTAAGACTTCGCTGTTTGTCCGTCCGTCTGTCTGTCACCAAGCTGTATCTCAAGAACAACAAATATTAAAAACCGGTCAAGTGCGATTTTTTATTGATAATGGTACGGAGCCGGTCCGACTCGCACTTGGCCAGTTTTTATAAGTCACTAGTATTAGAATTCTAAATTTTATAACCGAACAAGGGCTGACACATTTAACTGTGACTTCGCTTAATAAGTTAGCTAGAAAGGGTACCATAAATTAGTAGTGAAATACTCGCAAAATAATCCAAAAAAAAACGTTAACTAGCCACTGTTAATATTATTATTCAAATTGTCAAAATGCTTAGTCGTGATAGGCTTTGGTGTCTTAAGTTAGGATATGATACTCCATAAATTAACTACAGAAACTACAGGAGGTTTACATTAGAAATCCATATTTTGAACTTATTGCGTAGTACTAAATGGATACATCATTTTATAGTTGACTGTACATAATGCTTTCAGATCAAACGATTTTTCATTATTATTACCTATTTTTTGAGGCACGTCATTGTGACCACAAAATTGAGCCGCAAATAATATTAGTCTTATAAAGCATCTCGACATTTTCATAAACAAGTCAATTAAGATACAGAAATTAGATTAGAACAATATCTTGATTAAAAATCTGACGGCGATGCAATTTATGTTATACATTGTGTTATTGTTATAACAAAAAAATCTTATAATTTCCTATTTACTTACAAGTATTTTAATATCTATGTATGTACAAGTCTATTCATCCTGATCGAAGTTTGTTCATATATTGCAATATCATTTTCCTTTTCGCTCTCACTTAGCTGCCGGCAAGCAATCTGGGCACAACTTAACTTTATTAACATCCAAACAAGCTCCATGATATATATGGCCACACCGGAACACCCATAGTCCGCCATCTTTGATCAAAAATTCATTTTGCAATGGCAACCCACAAAGCGCGCAGTCCGTAGCACCATTATTTAGTATGGGCACACTGTCTATAATGGCTGTTAGTGTATGTTCCGTGATCTTGGATGGATCTAGACCCCATTTGCTTGATTTAGCTGCTATTACTATGGGCAAAGCTGTGTGCTTGATTTCTCCGTTGACGGTATTTCGTAGAAGTTGGCAGATCTGTAGAAATAATGATAATTGTACTAATTGTTTAAAAAAAACATGATTTAAAATTCAATAAAAAATAAATTAATGATGAATTGATGAATCACATTATTCAATTTTGTGCCCATCAAATCATTGTCAGCTGGCAAAATTTCCAACATTCTACCAACAAGCGATCGACAATTTACGATGAGTCGTGGGGCTAGCTGCAACTCACCATTTAGCTAACAGGTAAGGAAAGGCTTCACCAACTTACAATTACACACAGATTAACGTTAAACATGGCGCCGGCAGCTGTCATCCCATAGAAGCATGGCAAACTTTCCAAACAATCAGACATCGCTTACGATTGCAGATGGTTTGGTGTAACTCAAGTGTTCGAACCCACAACCCAGGGGTCGGCAAACTTTTTGACCAAAGAGCCAAATTCTATAAAAATACCATCTTTTGGGAACATCAGAGAGCCAAAGATACCTGTTTTAGGTTTTTCACTATATTTTTGAGGAGACCTGATAGAGCCGCACCTGGCCTTTCAAAGAGCCGCATGCGGCTCGCGAGCCGCGGTTTGCCGACCTAGGGGTCGGCCACAACCCATCAAAAATTGTGCAAGTCATACAGTCCCGGACAGGCAATAAACCAGTTTGAAAGGTATATATATTATAAAGGTAAAGGTATATATGTAGGTAAGCACTTTATTGTACACATTTAAGGTAGAAACGCACAGGGCGTGGCGCAACGCGGTCCGGCGGACGTCGCACCAAAAATACACGCGTGACAGCGGAGCGGAGGTGACGTGTGTGACATATGAAGCAGTAATCGAAAATATCGGCCGTCTACAATTTCGAAAAAATCCAAAATGAAAAACCACCTCCGCCGCGCACCGCGCTGAGACCGCTCTGTTCGTTTCGACGTCTACAGGTTGAAACATATATATCACAAATCATTAAAGTACAAAGGCGAGGTTATCCCTAACTATAAAGAGGTCATTCATCATCATCATGTCAACCGAAAGACGTCCACTGCTGGACATAGGCCTCCCCCAAAGACTTCCACGATGACCGGTCCTGCGCCACCCGCATCCAGCGGACACCCGCGACCTTCACCAGGTCATCAGTCCACCGTGTGGGGGGCCTGCCCACGCTACGCCTTCCGGTACGTGGTCGCCACTCGAGAACCTTTCCGCCCCAACGGCCATCGGTTCTACGTGCCACGTGCCCCGCCCATATCGGTCACTTCATTATCCTAAAGTTATCCCAGTAGTTACATCCTGAAGGATGCCCGGGTTCCGCTACCTAAACGGGGTCAACCTATAACCTATATAAATTAACTTATCCAATGTCTGAAGTAACAGGTTCAAGATAGATTTCTTATCCAAGGACAATGCACAAGTGTAATGAAATTTATTTCATAGAGTACAAAATATTGACATTTTCATCCATTTATATTATATCCTACATATTTCAATATGTAAGTTTGCGAAGAAAAACCCGAAGTTTTTCTCAAAACTCGTTAACCAATCAAAACGTTCCAAACTAGGTTCAAAAATAACTCTCCAGCTGCATAAATAAAATCTTAAAGTGCATAAAATAGGTCCAAACGTGATGACTGATGGCAGTATAGTACATTACTATAGAAGCCGGGAAACGAAGGGTTGGGTGGGGTTGGTTGGGTTTGCAGCCCAACGTTTCTCGCCGAGATTTGTATAGTGCTTTTCTCAAACATAATGCAATGAAATAAAAAAATACACCACTCAAAAACAAATTCAACAGACGCCATGTTTGACATTAAAATAAAATACTAATTAGACGACCTGTTTAGCCTAGTTGGTAGTGACTCTGCCTCCGAAGCTAGAGGTCCCGGGTTCGAATCCCGGCCAGGGCATTTATTTGTGCATTTTTCACGGATATTTGTTCTTGGATCTTGGATGTTTTCTATGTATTTAAGTATGTATTTATCTATGTAAGTATGTATATCGTCGTCTAGTACCCATAGTACAAGCTTTGCTTAGTTTGGGACTAGGTCGATTTGTGTAAGATTGTCCCCCAATATTATTATAAAAAAAAAAAAAACTTCCTGGCATAGGCCTTCAAATTTGTATGAAATTCCTTTACATTTCTCCTGAGTTGTTCCGCCTGCAACGAGATACTTTAAAGCCTGTTATAACGCACGTAATGACGAAATTTCATTGCATGTTTATTTTTGTTTGACTGTGACATATTTATTATTGTTTTTTTTTTAATTATATATTAAGCTTTATTCAGTAATTTTTTTATAATGTAATTTTAATCCGCAACGCAGGCTTCGTCAGGTAGGTACAACTATAAATCAGCAACAGGCGTCTTCACACACAACAATAAAGCAATCCGCAACAGGCTTCGTCAATTAACCTGAACTTATCAACTAAATAGGACCACCCCGAACCGTAGCCGGCTCAAAAGTACCCATTATGCTAGCAGCATTACCGCGCTGTATAGCCAACGAAATCTGTTGAACCAGATACGATCCGGAGCGCGGATCACAGCCCCTCTCCCTAAGCCTTGCCTAATTGAAATTGAATTTACTAATTAATTTATTTCTTAATTACCAACTGGCGCGAATGTCTATGTATTCTCGCGAATGTATATCTACTAAAAACCGAAATAAAACTAGTTACAGGACTACCTGTTGCTGTGCCCTATCAGGGTCCATGTGAATCCAAAACTACTAATGTAAAACCTATACATATGTAAATACCATGGATGCATTAAATGATGATTAAATGAAAACTAGTAAAAACTTACCTCATTTGTGACGTCTTCATGTTCATAAGTGTCGTACAGCACCTCAGTCAACTGCGTCACAATGGTCGAGTCATACTTCTCATACATCGACACCAATAGGCATGTATGATAGAACTTCATAGTAACTTCCCCAGCTCCGATCAATCCCGCATGTTTCCTCATTACTTTTATTGCGTTTCTTCCACCAACGGATTTGATAATCATTGCCCCTAAATCGTCCCAATTTAACGTGTCTTTCACATTTATATTTTCGAATTTCTTATTGCAGTTCAAACACAAATTAGCATGTAGTGTGACGTATAGTTGTACAGTACGGTCCCAGGTATCTAACGTGAATTGAGGAAGGTAAGAATGTAACAAGTTCTCGTCTAACATTTGCAGTAATATCCTTAGGACATTAAGTAAGTCCTCATTTCTTTGGAGATAAAGTATTTTTCGCCACAAATACGGCATCTTTTTACAAATATCATAGCATTGATTACGAGTCTTACTTGCCCATTGTTTTTCTATAAACTCGTCTATTAGTATCGAGAACACGGGTTTTTCGTCTGTCTTCGTATACGGCAGAGGAAAGCCGCATTCGCATCCCATTTCTGAAACCTTCCGTGTTTTCAGATTCACTGATATACATGAATCGACGAAATATTTATATAATACTTCGTCTGTTAATATTGAGTCTATATAATCACCTTTTTTTGGAGACAGACTTAAGTAGGTGAGGAAAATATTATTTGGAGCATACTTAGATTCTTCTACGGCGCCTACGGATATGCAATATTCCTCCAGTAACAACATCAGTCGATGGATTCCTCTAATATCACAGGAATAGTTTTCTACGACTGAAATTAAATTCGATTGCTCTGTTTCTTTACTAACTAAACTTAATCTAAAATATTGGTACAACGATCTACATACTTTATCATCTACGTTGTCTACTTTATTGTCTATTTCTATGGTCTTTGGACTAGACTCTTTGTAAATAATATCGTTATCTATTTCTACAGGATTGTATTCACTAGGTACTTCTTGCCGAGCTCTCCTTTCAGGTAATTGTACTTCCTGTATACTTTGCTTCTCTATACTGAAATGTTTCATTTTATCTTCAAAGCCTTCCCATTTTTCTTTTAACTTCTTTTTACTGGAATTAAGTTTATCGGACATAGTTACGCCTAGTTCTTTGAAAGCTTGTAAGGCTTCTGGGGTAATATTACCAAATTTATTATCTTCGTTCATTTTACAATCATTTTCATCATCAGACAGACAGGTTTGTGCATGATAAGTATTGTCCACAACAAAAATCCCAGATTTCATTTGAGTAGAATCATTTACTTTTAAAGTGTCAAGTTTCTCTAATACATTTTCTATATTTTTTATTGTATCTGGTTGAAGTTTATCTCTTAGTCCGACTAAGATCTGTAATTTTGGTGATATATTATTGGAGAGCAAGTAATCGCCGTACAACGCACAGATTTCGGCAGAGAGCACATATTTTTCATTTACATAGCATTTCAAAAGAAACTTATCTATTTTCAGATATTTCAGATTCACTAGGGTCCCATTGCTTAGCCACACATACAGCACATCATTTTGTATCTTACAATCAACTATGTCTTTGTATGTATCAAACCACATAGTGTCCTCAACTTCATCAACATTCAAAAAATATAAAGCATCTTTTCTGAAGCTAAATATGGCACTGTTAATACTAAATATTTTGGAAAAATTTACTGATTGTCCTTCGTTATCCATTTCATCGTTTTGTATACACACATTTTCAGATTCATAAGACACTAAGGTTACTAGTTTCATAGGCTTTTTAGCTAAGCAGTGTTTGAACTGATGTGTTCTCATGACTGTTCCAGCCACGGTAGCTTCCCATAGTCTAGACGAAGGCCTAGCGCAAAAGATCAGTGTATTCGCTAATTTGTCACCAACAGCAAAACCAGCATCATCATCATCAACAATGTTGTACTTTTTAACTTCTTTAACATCTTTGTTGATTCTTTCAGTCGGATTTTCTGGGGCGTTCTCTTTAGTGACGAAGCAGGCTCCAAACTCTCCATCTCTGAGTTTGTGACCGATCTGTCTGTACTGCTCTTGGGCTGTGTTGCAGACATAGCACCTGGTCAATGTCGACACGAGCAGCATGCAGTCCCGCGTGTCTAACTGACATATACGGGAATCCAGGCTCATTATCGTTTGTGATGAGCTTTGAAACATCGTTTTCGCCTGAAATAGACAAGGTGAAATGGTTAGAATTAATCTTTATAGCGTTGATATTATAGAGAGAAAAAATGACAATTTTGTAGAAAGTTAGGATTCTCCGACTACTCCTCCGATTTTAATAGATCTATTACCAATATCTATAATGGGTGTAAGTACCATTTATTTAACTTTTATATGAACCAAAGATAATATATACAGAAGAATAGTTAATCAAAATGACTAAAAAGCAATGGAAATAATGGATCTTTGGCTGTAAATGTTCACCAAGCGGAATTATAATTTTTAATCAATGTGACACCCACAACCTAAGCGTTCCTTGTACCAAATATAAAAATAAGACACTTTATTCAAAATGGATCTTAACGGTGAATTAAGGCTATGGTTTCCCATTAAATAAAAAGAGTTTTTGTGGAACCCACAGACGCAGGCATAGGCACAGCTAATTTAAAAATACTCTATTTCTATTACGCAAAAACGCCCTCTTCTTGGGTCTGGTTTCCCTTAAATTGAAACAACACAATACAATACAAATGTTCTTAATTGTTTACCAAAACAAAATAAAACAACGGAAATAAAAGAATAAATACCGGTAGAAAATTGGCGGTCTTATCGCTAAAGAGCGATCTCAAACAGACAACCTAACTAACTTAACAACTAGTTAACTAAACTAACCACACCTAACTTTCAACTTCTTTCTCAGAATTTTATTTTTTCTTGCTCAAAATCATGACTTACTAAATGGCCCAGTTTCAAATGCATTTTGTAAATTATACAACGTCATATGGTGGATGAAATAAAAACATGCGACTTTTTTTCCTTTATCAGGATCAAGAGAGCTCGTAATTCTGAGTAGCAAATACCAAATTTTCCAAATTATGAGAAAAAAGGTAAAAGGCATAGTAGTAAGGGGACAGATGCGCCCAGTAGCCTGGGCATAGAATACGGCTACGGTATCCCCTGCCTGTCTTACAAGGCGACTAAAAGGGAGTCCTTGGGGTCGAAGACGGTCGCAGTTGGGGGCTGCGATCGTCTATAAAAACAGATGGCGGGAGTGGGACCCACAGAGGTGTGACTCTAGGGCGGCACCGGTGCGTTCCGACGGAGATCCCTGAGCCGTCCGAAATGAGTTGAGGAGGACGATCGGGGGGTTTTTAGTCGGTGAAAGTCCTTCATAGCGTCCGCACTCTCCCCGCGGTGCGGTGGTATCCATAATGGATTTTCCCCCGAAGGAGAAAAAAAAGGTAGGGTACAGATTCGGATGAGAATTATCATACAAATGTACATGTTTATAAACTGGAGTCAAGCATAGGACACATATTTTTATATCAGAAAATTATCGGATAAGAAGATGAAATTGGAGGTAGAATTTGGTATAGTCGGGACCGTAGCAAATTGACGTCCATGATTCTTACCCTTTCCGGAAATAGATATAATGACATGAATTGCAGTAAAGTTGCGGAATGAAAAGGTTCGTAATTTTCAAATAATCGTACGAAATATGAGGAATATTACAGCGCAACAGTAAATAGCGGATGAACGTACTTGTGCTATACTGGTATTGAATTACTTCCATTATCAGCAGCAAATGCATATTGTAAAACGAACTACAGTACCTACATTCACATGATAATGTATGCAGATTATGCAGATGGCACGAAATTATACACTATTACGTACGTCGTCAAAAAGTTTAGGACCAAACACAATTTTTAGTTTAATTTTCACAAACCAAACAAGGCAAAAAGATTGCAATGGGCTATTTCTCACAAGGATTGGACTTTTGCAAACTGGTTGAGAGTACTACGGACAGATGAATCAAAATTGAGTGGATAATCAACCAATATTGAATATTTGCATATTTTGTGTTTGGTCTTTAACTTTCTGACGGTAGTGTAAATAAGTATCACGCTACGGGAAAAAAGCAAAAGAACTAGAAGGCGAGTGTAAACACATTGAAAATTGTGAATTTCATCATCTTTCCAAATACCGCTAAAGGTTGCGAGCAAGCATACGGCCCGACTGGCGCCGACATCGTAATATATGGATGCTTGCAACTTTAGGGATGTCACAAGAATGTTAACACTAAGTATATAAACTATATTCTCTTTAAAATGGTACCGAAATAGGAATAAAATTGAAGTTTAGCCAGAAAAAGACACATTATTCGTCTGCCTACTTAAGTCGATTATATAAACCACGCCTCCCGTATATGAGACGCGCTTATGTCTTCCGCTCACGAGAAAACGAAACGCAACTCTTCGGGAGTAGCTTTTTTTTGCACAAATTTCCATTCCTAAATTATCTGACTGTGTGAAGTTGTATACATATTTACTTTATGAGAATTTAAATAATATAAATGTTCTAATTTTATTGTGTCGGTCGTAATAGTATTGTTTAAAAGGCTGAGTAAAAAATAATGAAAATAATGCTGAACTTTGTTTTTTTTTAAAGATTATCTTACACTTTCATTGGTCTAATGTTTTTGTAATTATAAAAGAACTTACGATAAAGTTGTGTAGGTGCAGCACCGCTATCCGTCCCACGTCGTCTCCCGTGAACAGCAGCCCGCCGCCCCACGCCATTGCCGTCACCTCGTTGCCATTATGCTCCTTCGATGAGGAACTGTGTCCAGTCTGCTCACAGTCTGTAACGGTGACCGTCCCTCGACCGTTGGCGAAGCCAATGTGTTTCTCGTCTTTTGATATAGCAATGCGTGTGATGGCGCCATCCTGGAATATTATTGACGAAATAATTAGTACAAGAATGCTCCCAATTCAAAGCATACTTTGTATGTGGTTTCATTCTAAATACAAATGTATTGTTTTTATAGGCATAAGGTACTTACCACATCATCGGTTGTCAATAAGGTCTGACTGACATTCAAATGCTCTTAGAATGAATTCTTATAGCTGAAAATGTGGTACCTTATGCTTAGAATTTGAAATGACACTTGGCCAGAAATATTTTTCACATTTTTTTTTATTCTTAAGATGAATGATTTGTTAATAACTTATAAAAAAAAACTGTGTTTTCCGTTCTTTTTTAAATTATTACAGCATTGAGGCTTATGATATGAACTTATTTTTTTTAATAATACCTGTAAATAATTTATACTTATAAGAATGTACTTAAGCAATTTGTACCTTGTTCGGAATGAGCTGAACGAATTCACATGGACTTCTGTTGAAGATGTAGATGCCTCCACTGGTGGCTCCGAATGCTATTAATGACTTTGATACATCAAAGCAGGTATACTGAAATATGAAGTATTATACTGAAATATAATCATATAAATATTTGAAACCTACCTACATTAGTTCTTAATTTTCTATTCAAGTGCAATAGAATCCAAACATGGGACCAGTGATATTACATAGTGCTATCACCACTTCACACAAAATGGCCTGATTTATTATATTATATATTTTATTTCATTGTTTGGGTTCTCTTGCTATTTACAATTTACTGTTAAAAGGGATATAGTTTTGCATAAAAATAAAGTATAATATAACTAACCTAAAACTAACTTATTAAAAAACTACATATCTAATCACAATCCTTAAGTCTTGAGCGAGGAAGCTGCCAGCTCTCCTGTCCATGTCCCTGTTTTTGTTGACCAAGCATCCGGTCAAAAAACATTTCATTTTATTAAGTGGGCTATTTTCCGATTAAATCAAAGAGAGGGTAACAAATTAAACATAACCACATTTTTAATATCTCGAAAATATCCCCATTTCATATTAAAAAATCAATTTCAAAAGTTTCTCATTCTAAAATAGAGTAAGTGAAAAGTAAGGCGTCACAGCGTAAAAAATCGTACAGAAGCACTGTTAATAAGGCGGATTTACTTAAGAAAGTGTCTGTGTGCATTGTGACTGTCACAATTCAGCCTTGTGTCGTCATATAGTCGATGGTAGGCTTACTTCACATTTTCGTGAATATCTAGAAAAAGAATAGCTACAAAAATAATTATTTTTGGGTTTCTTGTTGACAAGTTAATGAAATGAGTTAATATTTCATGCTACTTGAAAAAACCGGCTAAGTGCGAGTCGGACTCGCCCACCGAGGGTTTCTTGTTGATAAGTTAATGAAATGAGTTAATATTTCATGCTACTTGAAAAAACCGGCTAAGTGCGAGTCGGACTCGCCCACCGAGGGTTCCGTACAATAAATAAAAACGGCAAAGAGTCGGACTCGCATTTGCCTGGTTTTTAATATTTGTTGTAATAGCGGCAATAGAAATACATCATCTGTGAAAATTTCAACTGTCTAGCTATCACGGTTCTTGAGACCTAGCTCTGCGAGTGGTAGCCATGAAAAAGGGCTAAAATATCACGTTTTTTGTATGGGAGCCCCCCTTAATTATTATTATTATTTTGTTTTTAGTATTTGTTGTTATAGCGGCAACAGAAATACACAATCTGTGAAAATTTCAACTGTCTAGCTATTACGTTTCTTGAGATACAGCCTGGTGACAGACGGACGGACGGACAGCGAAGTCTTAGTAATAGGGTCCCGTTTTTATCCTTTGGGTACGGAACCCTAATAATTGAAATGTTGTCAATTGATGTGCTGCTTGGCCCCACGGACCAAGGGTCTTGACACCAAACGGAACAAAGTTGTAGTTTATATGTGATGTTGCATTAACCAGATTCTACTGTACCAACAGTTTCCCATAACAGAATTCAGCACATTTAACCCTCAATAATCATTATATTAATACATATTATAGCCATAGGAGCACCCAATTAATATGGCGCGCATCAAAGCTCTTAAGTAGTTTACAGAGAGGCCATTATTGCTTAATCCGAGCGCCTTATTACTTGGGTCTTGCTATACCACACAACACATGTAAAAACAACACATGTATAGTTATAGTAAAAAGTCCAATCGCACATATGTTTGATACTAAATTAATTAGTGGTAATGTTTTAATAATAATTTATTTAGTAATATAATTTATTGTGTAGAATACAAGTAATTTCAAAAAGTTTATGAAGATAATATAATATAATGAAGCGGGTCACTCAAGTCTTTAAGGTCAAAATATCCCTTGAGATTTTTCAGAGCGGTTTGCTGTCTTTAATCATGAGCACTTATTGCGGCGGCAGATCTTTACGCTCTGCTAAAATAACCTTAAAGATGTGAGTGACCCGTTTCATTATATTTTAATATGTCTCAAACTGACGGGGGTTTTCTAGTTTAAGAAGATGATTGGAAACTAGTTATTTTTCATGCAAGTGTAGAAAAAGTACTTTTTTACAGTTATATTCAGTAACTACCTGAGTAATATAGTTTAAAAATCAGAATAGCATAAATTGTGATTCATAACAGCTATAATTGGTGGACGTCCGAAGTCGAGGATGGAAGCTATTTCTCAACGAATGAAAGCACTTCCTTCCAAAGATACAACACAATGCCTAGATATACACATATGAGTTAAAAACCAGAATATATTTTTTAGATTGTATCGACAGGGGCTACACACTTCGGTCACAACACGAAAATTCAATGAGAAATTACTTCTAATAGACTCAATCTTACAGGGCTTCGAATTGAACCTCTGCCAAAATGCAAATCACTAATAGACTTACCTTAATACGTTGCGCACTTTTTAATGGAAAATTAATCTGTTCGGTCACAGAAGGAAGCTCTAGTAGAACATATGGGGGGAGTTTGTTTGTAGACATCTTTAAAAGCACATTTTTTCTTTTCAACTGTTACTATTAGCAATAATAAACATTACACACGAATGACAGTTTTAGAACTGACTGACAACTCTGACAAGTGACAATAATGACTCATTCAAGTTGACGTTTGTGACAGTAGGTAATTGTTGCCGCGTAATAAAAATACAATGGATATTTATGGTTTGGTATTTTGCATTTTTAATCAATGCGCAATTAGAGTACGATAATTTTCTTGATATTTATTAATTGTGTGGCATAGGTAAATTAAGAAACCTGTACACTGAATTAAAGTAGGTAGTAGTGAGCCATCTAGCGTCATACAAGAGTGAATCGTGTTTTTGTACCTGACAAAAGCTCGTAACAGATGGCGCTGGTAGTCCTCGGCTCAATATGTTATTTTATTTTTATTCAACCGCCTATTCAACCCCGACGCGAAACGCAAGACAGAAATGGTTTTCAACTTTTCAAGTTGTACACTTAACTTGCGTTTAGACTTACACGTGCACAAGTAACATGTACCGTAGGTGCAGGCGGTTTTGCGGTACAGCAAACGCGGGGCACGTGGCACCAAAAAACCGCGCGGTATTCGGTAACGGAGGCGGCGTGTGCGACATATGAAGCAGTAGTCGACAGTTTTGGAAAGATCAAAACGCAAAACCGCCACCGCCCCGCACCGCGCCGCGATGCGTTTTGAGCTATAATATATGTACCATGGGGGGCGTACCAGTGCACTGGACGTAGCGTTAAAACGCCGGCCATTGTGAGAGCGTTTGAATCTGGAGCTAAGGTAACCCTAATAATAAGGTTCCCTTTATTTTTTTTCCTAGGTTTGGAATTCTCTGCCGGCGTCTGTATTTCCGAGTTAATATAACCTGGACCTTTTTAAGGCACAAGTGAATAGGCATCTTCTGGGTGAGCTCGCTTCATCGTCGGCCTCATCTTTGCCCCCTGGCTAGATGCTGGCCAAGAGCAACCCCATTTATAAAAAAAAGAAACGTATTATTTGTTACATCACCTCGCTGCCATGCCACGCCGTTCCTAAACTCGTGCGGTATCTGTTACGTAGTAACTAGTATTAATTCATCTGTGAATCTTGTATATGTATACTTACCCAACTCTCATTTAGCATGTCTAACTATGCAAACAGTTTTGCGGGACGTTGTATTTATTTTTATGTTTTTGTCAATTGTATTGAAAATAAATTGCGAAAATATTTCTATCGCTGAAATATTTCGATCGCTGAAGATAAATTATGTAAATACCTACTTAAACACTATAATATATCTTTTAACGTGTGGGGAATTACTTGAGGAAGAATATTACCACGAATTATTTTATCAACCGTTTTAAATACGTAATACGTAAGACTCTATGTA
This sequence comes from Notocelia uddmanniana, assembly GCA_905163555.1. Classification (NCBI taxonomy): domain Eukaryota; kingdom Metazoa; phylum Arthropoda; class Insecta; order Lepidoptera; family Tortricidae; genus Notocelia; species Notocelia uddmanniana. Next base: position 4,448,438 of record LR991063.1, on the reverse strand, counting down.
ATGCGACGATTTTTTTGTTCATGTATTTAGGGTCAAGGGGCATCTACTTATCTACGATTATGTCTATCTCAAGTTTAACAAAATATGATGATTATAGAGACAAAAATAGATTCATTAAAGTCTCGCGTCATCAAAGCAATTTTTTTTTATGACATAGGTGGCAAACGAGCAGACGAATCGCCTGATGGTAAGCGATGATAAGCCTTCGGCGTCGGTATTCTAATAGTCTCTCGTTCGTAATAGCTCTCTTACCGCCCTTAATGCACAATGTACTATTAATGTGCCTACTTGTATACATGCCTATGCAATACAATAACAAATCATTTTTAAGAAAAAAAAACCGACTTCAATGGGTGGGGCCGGTAAAAGATTATTATACTTAGATGGTGCACTCTTAGACAGATATACAATAAAATAAAAATGGCTATAATGTATGTTTATAATGGTAGAAGACTAAGTACCCTCAATTCCTCATGGAATCATGAAAAAACCTTGCTTGCTTGACAAACAAAACGAACAGGACAAATCGCCAAACGTGAACTACGCGTCGTTGAAGAGTTCCGTTCTGATCATCATCAGCAGTTCCACTTCATCAAATGTCACTTTTATGAATGAAAATGCTTGATTTGTTGATAAAAACACAAAAATCACTATATGTTTGCCTTTAAGATTTGAGGAGTTCCCTCAATTCTTCATGGATCCCATCATTCCCATCATCAAAAATCGAGCATGACAAAAATTAATCATGAAAATAGAACTTGCTTAACAAACGCAGCTCGGAGGACAAATCGCCAAACGTGAACTTTTCGTCGTTGAAGAGTTCTGTTCTGATCATCATCAGCAGTTCCACTTCATCAAATGTCACATTTTTGTATGACAATGCTCGATTTGTTGATAAAAACACAAAAATCACTATATGTTTGCCTTTAAGATTTGAGGAGTTCCCTCAATTCTTCTTGGATCCCATCATTCCCATCATCAAAAATCGAGCATGACAAAAATCAATCGTGAAAATAGAACTTGCTTAACAAACGCAGCTCGGAAGACAAATCGCCAAACGTGAACTTTTCGTCGTTGAAGAGTTCTGTTCTGATCATCATCAGCAGTTACACTTCATTCAATGTCACATTTTTGGATGAAAAGGCTTGACTTCTTGATAAAAACACAAAAATCACTATATGTTTGCCTTGAAGATTTGAGGAGTTCTCTCAATTTCTCATGGATCCCATCATCAGAACTGCGTTTTGACAAAAACGGGACTAACTTGGATATATATACTTACAATCAAAAAAAGAATTTTCCAAATCGGTTAAGAAATGACGAAGTTATGGACTAACAAACATTAAAAAAAAAAAACATACAACTGAATTGATAACCTCCTCTTTTGAAATTTTGAAGTCGGTTAAAAAAGAGGCTCTATTCGACATTACCCTACTTTAAAATTGTGTGTACCTGGTAGAACGAGTTTTGCTCGGCTTTGTTCGGGTTTTTCCGAAGAATTCGAGGTTACTCGGTAATGAGACGTTATTTGTATCTACTTTCCATCCACGCCATCCCCATATCGTAAATTTCGATCGAATATTGAGCCTCTTTCGAGACTCCAATTACATTTAAATAAACAAATATTGCTCGTTTATACAGCATAGAATTATAAACCGGTGCTCAAAATACGGCGACACGCGACGGCACGGAATCGCAGTGAACGAGAGGGAGAAATTAATGAGTTAAAAACTTCATGTATGAGCCACGTCACTGCGTATACCAGGGGCTCCTTCCACAGCCAACTATGTTGGCCGGAGTTGCTGCATCAGGGCTGTTTGCCCCTCGGCGCAAAACCGCGCCGAGGGGCAAACAGGGTTTGCCGAGCATGAATATGCCCGTGTCGGTGGGGTTGGACCCCGAGTGGGGTCCGGTCTGGCATCTGTTTCTTTCCTCCTTCATACTTCTTCCCTGGCGAGATAAAGCCTGCCGGATGGAACCTCGTTGAGGGAAGTCCCGCAAGCTACGGACGAAATAAATAATTTCAAAGGAATTAATTATATTTTAAATAAAAAAAATTACTGTAACTATTAAAAAAATATTGAGAAAGTCCTAGTTTGTCATATCCATAGGGCAAGTAGATAAAGGAATGAGTGCTTCAAGATCTTGAAAATGGATGGCGTGTGTATTGTCCATAGTATCAAAATTACAATTGTAAAATGAGTATATAGGGTGTTTGGTACCATGTGGAAACCATACTACATACAATTTTCAAAATAAAATTTAAAAAAATGCGACTTTTTCCATATTTTCTGGAGTAAAACCGATTCTATAAAATGGTTGAAAATCCAGTTGCGACTTGTAAAAGATCGTTCTATGTTAACAAACGTTAACTTAGTAAATTCAAGAACTCACTCAAATTGTTGAGTACTTGCCATCTCCCTTATTTCTATGAAGTCCAGTTTCTATCAAGTACTTTTCCCAATTTATCTTTAATTGTTTCAGGGCCAAAAATTGATAAAAAATTGCAGAAACCAGCGGATCGCACCGATAGCAATATAATTAAATGACACGTCGTTAATGATTGACTTATGACGCACATGATATTTGATAAAGCGGCCAGTACCCAGAATTACGTCTACCGCAAAAAATGGTCTGTATAACTATGTATGTACTTACACTTAACTAAGTTGTTAAAGTTACATGACAAATGTAACCCTTTACCGAGCTAAGGAAATATAACCAATTCCCACAACATGCTACAAAAATAATTTTAGTTACATTAAGTAAGATTAACTTTTTGATCTGTCAGCCTGATAAAGGGATAAAAGTGTTTCGGAACTAAGAGAATGAATGAGTATGAGTATGAATATGAGTCTTAATATCGACGCCATAGTTTTCTTTCATCTTACCGTGCGATGAAAAATCCGAGCCCCGATGATAAGTGTCAACAGTGGTATATAGGTGAGACTGTAAAGAAGCTGACAATAATATATAGATATACATTGTCATCTCATAATATGTCAAACTAAAAAGAGAGATAGAGATATGTTTTTAGCTACCTTTTCAGTCTCACGATTCGCTGGCCAGATTCTAAATCGCTTACTTGGCTGACTGTACAATGCTAGTTAGTTGACCTAAAGTTATTTACGTACAGGTGTTCTGCCTATCCCTTTTGGGAATATACGCGTGAATTAAAAGTAAAACACGTCAATAATAGTACATTACGATACAAGTGCAGAGAACAGGAAATTAGCAACGAGCGGTGATAAATTGAAACACGACCGAAGGGAGTGTTTTAAATCGACACGAGTTACGAATTACCTGTTCGCACGTGTATCGTACAACGTTTTACAGTACATATGGCTATTTAAAGTTTCGACATATGCACGTAATCTGCTGATTACCGCACACGTGCGGTAAAGTAGCACCATATGTACTGTAAAATATATTACTTACTCAACGTAACAATTCCACATATGGACAATTTTACCTCATTAGTTAATAAATTAACAGTGTTATAAATAAAATAAAATTGAGCCCGTAAACAGGAAAGAATAAAGTTATTATTAGAAATTCATGTGCACCTTAAATATTATTAAAAGCTGACGCAATTGTGCCGTGATTGGAAATAACATGTAATTTAAATGCGACAACGGCAATGAAAGCAGTAGGTATACGAGTAGCTATTCGTTGAGGAGGGTGCCCAGGTTTGGAGAAGGGAGCGCGTGTAACCAGCTGTGCTACCGCGAACTTCGAAAATCGAACTTCGTGTCGTGCCGTCCCTTTCACTCTCGTGTTATACTCTATATGACGGAAAGGGACGTTACGATACGAAGTTCGATTTTCGAAGTTCGCGGTAGCACCCCAGGCACCAGATTCAGAGGGCCTACCGCGAACTTCGAAAATCGAACTTCGTGTCGTGCCGTCCCTTTCACTCGGAAAGGGCCGGTACGATACGAAGTTCGATTTTCGCAGTTCGCGGTAGAACCTCAGGCCTCGAAACAGCGTACCTACGAGATTCTAAGATCCTATACAGGTTTTTTGGTGGCCAATGGTGCTTTTCCTAGAAGCAAAAAGTCGAACTAGGTAGTTAATTTTGTTGGTTCATGTTCTGGTCCCTGACCCGGGTATGTCCTTAAACTACGACCAAGACCACCGGGGAATGGGCAGCAGCATTCCTAGAGTGCGGTGGAGATACTGCGATCGCCAACCCGCATGCCAAGCGTGGCGATTATGGCATTTACCCCCCATGAAATTGGGGGAGGCCTATGTCCAGCAGTGGACGACCTAGGGCTGATGTGGTGGTGGATGTTCTGGTCAAGGGCTTTTTTTGTTAAACATTAATAGTGCTTTTTGAACAAACCCCAAGAGACTCATGCTGGGAATCAAAAGTTACGTTCAACTATTAGTTGAAAAATCAACAACATTAAAACGACGATTTGAAGCTATAATGTATATTTCCAATAATAATTTATATAGTATTTGAAGAAACTGTACAGTCATCTGCACCGATATAGTCTACCATAACAAAGCGGTGGTAGAAGTTCATAATGCTAAAACTAGAAAATCTAAAATTGGTTTACCTCACATTTAATTGTCTTGGAAAAATACCGATCTCCGATCCGAAGCGCCAGAACCTGCTATATAACTAACAATATTCGAATACTTGATAATTTATATACTCCTTTATATATAATATGGTTTATTTTATCATTTAATTACTGACAACTCAAATTATTAAAAGTAAAACTAGTAAAAATCTAAAAAAGGTCCCTGCGGCATGGTGCCAAGAATGGTGGCAGCATTTCCACGCTGTATGGCGATGCCAAGACGTTGTGCGAGGAAGCTACCAGCTCTCTTGTCCCCGGTGACGTCGATCAGTCTCTTCGCCAGTTGATTAAAGAGCTCCCCAGGGCCCCACGGACCGAGGGTCTCGACGCCAAAGGCAACGAATTTGTATCCGGCATCCAGACCCCTGTATTTGTATTATGTATTTGTATTTGTATTATAATATGGTTTAATTCTCAATATTACAAAATTATCAAGTAGTACATTGATGGTTAGGTTCTGGAACTGAGGTCACAGTTCTTCCTAACACTCCTCCTCGCTTCGGCCCTCGTCGTACCTACACCGACCTGCCTTAAGTAGAATATTATGTAGAACATTAGATACCTATCTATTATTTAGTCCAATCGGTATTTTAACTTAGGTACTTCGTAGGTCTTCCGCAGCAGAACCAAAGTGACCGATATAGCCCTCCGAATCGCTAAACTTAAGTGGCAGTGGGCGGGGCACATAGCACGTAGAACCGATGGCCGTTGGGGCGGAAAGGTTCTCGAGTGGCGACCACGTACAGGAAGGCGTAGCGTGGGCAGGCCCCCCACACGGTGGACTGATAACCTGATGAAGGTCGCGGGTGTCCGCTGGATGCGGGTGGCGCAGGACCGGTCATTGTGGAAGTCTTTGGGGGAGGCCTATGTCCAGCAGTGGACGTCTTTCGGCTGACATGATGATGATGATGATGACTTCGTAGGTATGGCAGATTATATTGGTGCCGGTGACCAATATAGTCTGTCATAACAAAGTGCGCATAAATATCTGACACGGCTCTATTTCTAGGGCCGTTAGGACGTGTCAGATATTTTCGCCGCCTTTGTTTTGGCAGATATTAATGCTGGTGACTGTACCTCCCGCTCTGTCCTACTTTTGCCCATTTTTTTTAAATACGACGTCGGTGGTAAACAAGCATACGGCCCGCCTGATGGGAGGCGGTCACCGCCGCCTATGGACGCCGGCAACTCCAGGGTTGTCACATGCGCGTTGCCGACCCTTTAAAATTAGACACTCCTTTCTTGAAGAACCCTGTATTGTAGTTCCTCGGGAAAACCTCGGCAGGGAGTTCATTATGTGTCTAAAATTACCAAACAATATATAATTCCTAATAAATTGTAAATATAATCCGTGTAAATATTGGCTATGTGCACGTCAGAAACGTCAAAGGTCCCGAGACAATGTCAAAACTCAGAGATGTCAAATAATGACACATGAACAGGGCTCGGGATTCTCGTAGCACTTTTGGGCTGTCATAGGGACTTCTCATTTATCGACTTACGATCTACATATTATATCGATACATTATAGAACACAACATGTTGATGAAGATTAACAGTAGAGGTAAACAACAGGCGGTCTTATCGATAAAGAGCGATCTCTTTCACATAACTTGAGTAGTTGAAAATTTGAAATAGAGATATGCAATGAAAACAATGAAAAGTTTATAGTTAACAATTTCACATTTAATTTGTTCAGTTCAGTGTTTGTGTTTGTTTGTTTGCATATGTCTGTAAAACTACTAATCAAAGGTCATCAGATTGATGGCCAGTACCCACATAACGATATCATTAGGTACGCTGGCAATTCTTGTTTTGATAATATGTCTAAAATTAATGCCTCGTAATAAGAAATCCACAAATTATTCATAAGGAACAATAAAATATTATTATAATAATTCCTATTTAAAATATCCAAAAAGTTGGCATCCAAAGGTTATCTCGAAGAGATCGCTCATTCGCGATAAGACTGCCTGTTGTTATTTTACACTTTTAATATTCTGTATTTATCGACATATATTTGTATATCGGAAGTCGATAAATGAGAAGTCCCTATGACAGCTCAAAAGTGCTACGAGAATTCCGACCCCTGCACATGAATATTATATTTACTTTAGTAAACGAGAAAGACCCCGTATTGGAAATTTTACTGATATAAATAAGAGAATAAATAAATACATAAAAACGAAACGAATCGTAGGAAACCGTTAAGAAACCAATAGAAAACGTGAAAGTAAATTTGACAGTGGTCCCCGGTAAGTACACATTTCTGCCATGGTGTGCGCTACGATCGCCTAGCTTACCCCCACCACCTACTTCGCACATAGCCAATACAATACATATATGTATTAAAGGGATTAATCAAGAATTCATAACACGCAAAACTATGTATGTCAACGTGTTACTCAATTTTATACGCTTATTTAGTGAGCTCAAATTTGGGAGATCTCCATATAAATATGCGCGTGCGTGGCGTGCGTCGCCCTGCCCTCTTAAGCCTTATTCACACAAGTACATACCTACGAGACTCGTGCGCGAGTTTCACTACATTGCGCGGTTTTACAGATCGATTGAACTCATCATACGACGGTAACCCGCAATGTAATAAACTCGCGTGCGATTCTCGTATGTGTGTACCGAGGCCTTTATTCACACACCGACTCGTCCTCGCCTGTCACCTCACACCTCACCCGTTTTTATACGGAAACTGTCAAATGTCATTTGTCAAATTTTGACAGTTTCCATATAAAAACGGTTGAGGTGAGGACCAGTCGGTTTGTGAATAACACCCCAGGGGTGTTATTAACAGTAACTTCTTTGTGCGTGATCCGACACGCACTTGGCTGGTTTATTTTATTTTATATGTTAAAAGTTCATAAATTTGTATGAAAAATCCAAGTTTCCGACTGTAAGCGGCTCCAAACGGTTCGTGTAAAATAACACACAGATGCTGCTCGCCAGTTCCTAGAGTGAACTTGGCTGGACACGCTGTCGCGTGTCTATATCAAAATCGGCCGACGCGTTTGGTCTCTAGTGCCACAAAGTAAAAAGCGGACAAGTGCGTGTTGGACCATGCACAATGTAGGGCTTCGTACCTACTACTACTAGTCCTAATTTAAAACCATTATCCTATACTGTGAATGGAATGAAAAAGGTTATTGTTTCAATACTGCTAGCTGTCAGTCTTTTAATTGACAGATTATATTCGTCGGCCTGTTTAGCCTAGTTGGTAGTGACACTGCCTCCGAAGCTTGAGGTCCCGGGTTCGAATCCCGGTAAGGGCATTTATTTCTGTGGTGAGCAGAAACATTTGATCTTGAGACTTGGATGTTTTCTATGTATTTAAGTATATGTCTATTAAATATATCGTCGTCTAGTACCCATAACACAAGCCTTATTGAGCTTACTATGGGACTAGTTCGATTTGTGTAAAAAATGACCCCTAATATTTATTTATTATTATTATTATTTATAATCAAAATACTATCTTTTGGCGCATTAATAACACACTATTTTCTTACAGACAATTATTTAATGCTATTAGAGATATGTACGAGATAAATAAGTAATATAAGTAATACATTCGCTCAGTCCCACATACAGGGTATCCGCTAAAAGTTATTAAGCACCTTTTACCGTAGCAAGTCTTCATAATAAGAATTGTCGGAAACGGAAAATGTCCGAAAATTCAGGGGTTTTTCAAGTATTTAATTATGATCCGGACTGGCTTTCGATGTCGGAAAGTAACATTTGGCATAACCATTCTCAAAGTCATTATTAACATATAAAAAAATAGAACTACCTCAGTTGATGCAACTTAAAATGTCCCATTTTAATGTACTTTCAAAGTACAATATTTTCTATATGTTTGACAGAACCGTAGTATCATCTTAGTAATCTGTGGACAGAACTAACACCGTTAATTAAGTAATTAATAGAAATAGTACGAACATTTATTTTCACATCTATCTATACATTTCTTAAGTTCAGCTGTTATAGATTTTCTTTGTAATTAAATATATTTACGAGTATATACTTCTACCATGTTTTTTTTCTCAAACCCAGTAGCAACCGTTTAGCTGACAAGGGTGGGGAACACTTAACCAGTCTTGACCATAGCAAAAATTTGCACTTTAAAGCTTAATGTCACGCAAGCGGGTTCCTGCATCAATAAATGGCTTTAGAAAACCCATAGTATTTTAGAACGAGCTATTTAACGATACTCATCATCCTCCTAGCGTTATTCCCAGTACAGTTGCATCCTGAAGAATGCCTGGGGTCCGCTACCTAATCCCAAGAATTGGCGTAGGCACTAGTTTTTACGGAAACGACTGCCATCTGACCTTCCAACCCGAGGGGGAAACCGACCTTATTGGGAATAGGCTTGTCAAGTGAGTGGGCAACTTGACTGTTAGAAGTTCTCTAGCCGCCCGGAGGCCTCTAACTTGGCTTAACGACTGCTATCAAAGACAGCAACCGGGATCAACGGCTTAACGTGCCTTCCAAAGCACGGGAGCGCTCAGTTAGTAACCACTCAAAGCGGTCACCCATCCAAGGACTGACCTCGCCCGACATTGCTTAACCTCGCATACCGCACGCAGTACGCGGGTGCCACTGGGCCACGAGCGCTCTTATTTAACGATACTATAGTATTATAAAATCTATGTTACAATAACGAACACCACGGGCTTAACAAGAAAAAAAATCTCCTCCTCAATTTACGCGTAGGGCGTTGCCGCTAAGTTGTATTTTTTTTTTTCAATATTTTATTATAGCATTTTGTCAACATCATTGATTTGTATACTCATGCCAAGTTATAGTTTTCTAATAGTAATGGTCATTGAATTAAGCCGCGGTACTTTAAAGAAATAACCAATGACGTCTTATAAATTAGTAACTGTATAAAAATGACGTCTTATAAATTCGTAACTGTATAAATTAGTTACTTCTAAATAAGTAACTGCAGGCATATAAATCATATGGCCTAGTAAATTTGTAGTAGCGGTAAATATAATATGCTCCTTTGATAACATTTAGAGACAATATTATTGTCATGAACAAACAACCAATATCTCTCTGGGTTTTCCTTTATTACGATACATATTTATTTCTGCATATAAGTACCTACAAAGGTACAATGACATCATTAAATTCATATTCTGGTAAATCGCCTATATAAACCCGATTGTTCCTCTGAGCAGACATTCTAGCGCTGATCGCGTATGTAGCAATGGCGATCAAACCATTGTTTCTCGTAGGGTTTTTAATTGTTCATGTGTCATGCCGGCAAAACAGTTTAACCTTTGTAATAGACGACACCGGTTCCATGTACAATGATATCCAACAAGTAAAAAGTGCCGCTAAGTCAATTATGAATATAGTTTTAGAAGAAAAATCCAGCCAGATCGAAGATATAGTGCTGGTGACGTTTAATGATCCAGGTGAGTACGTTAGGTTCCACAAATTTAATTTAAATATGTGTAGATCAAATTAAGACGCTGAATAGAGCTAAATTGCCATGTTTAAATCGTGATTCAACAAAAACCATTTGATTTGGTAAAAAAATAAAAATACACGTTAATATTCATCATATTTCAAAGGGTGCGGACGATTCCAAAACGGACGATCGAAAAAAATCGCAAAGCTACGTCTTAAAATCGTCTTAAAATAATGTATTTTTTTTATTTTATGATTAAATTTCTGATTATCTGATTGTATAGCAGGTATATAGTTTCTCTTTCACTCCGGCGCAACTAGACGCAGACAGACATAGCCAAAGTCATTGGCGCTTGTCAGCCTCTTAAGCGAGATATCGTGATACCGATATCGTTAGAAATCTTTTACGTGCGCCATGAAGTAAAGACATTTTGAATGAGCACGGAGCGTTTTGCTGGCGCCGTGCTCATTCAAAATGTCTTTTATTAGTATTTTTGAACTGGAGGTTCTTGGTAGGCAGCTTATTGTATGAGTTAGCTATCTTACTTTGGATGTTATTTACTCTCGATGGCGCTAAAACAAGTGATGGTATCGGTGTTTAATGACCAAATACTTAAGCATAATACTATTATGTTCATTATTAATAGATGTTTTTTTTATTTGGTGAGAAAATAAACAAATAGGCAACGTAAGAAGCATTCACTTAATTTCAAATTTCAAATTAAAGGGAAAAATTTAAAAACTTAATGCTGCGAGCAGGATTCGAACCTGCGACGTCTGGCATACACGGCCAATTGCTCTAGCCTCTGAGCTATCGGAACTACCAAGCTCGTGGACGAAATCCTTCACTATAATTCCCTATAGTTCCCTCTTACATTACAACGCATTAGGGAGGTGTTTTCTTTTTCAAATTTTCTCTTTAGCTTGAAATGTTAGCAGCGTTACTGCTTAATATAAAATTAATGCACTTAATTTAATTTACTGTTGTGCCTCCGATACAATACAACCCGCTGTTTGTTTTTTATTTGTAGATTTTACTGTCGATAGTGAAATATTTGTTAGGTTAACTCACACACAGGTTTAAACGAATGGTTTAGGACTAGCGAACTTATCTGTACTCCCTGAACTCCTGCTACTCGTATTTTAGGCACTCGGCTCAGAAAAAAAACTCGCGATGCAAACGAGCTCAAACAGGCGCTTGACTCCATCAAAGTTCATGGTGGAGGAGATTGTGAGGAAATGTCCCTCTCGGGCATCAAGAAGGGACTTGAGGAGAGCCGGCCTGGCTCCTATCTGTACGTGTTTACTGACGCCTCCGCGAAGGACTACGACATATTTCCCGAGATCAGAACTCTCTGCCAGGAAAAACAAATCCAGGTAACCTCAACCAGCAAATTCGGCCGTTTGGTTACAGAGAGGCAGAGGGGTGATTGCGTAAAGCTTACGAGAGTTAGTAATGTAGGTCCAAGTGTCATTTTTTATTCTAAAAATGACAATTAGATCTACCGCATTTGATCGTAAGGCGACTTCCTGACTTCGCGGGGCGGGAGCGATATGTGATATGTACATATTTTGTTCGTGAGTTTACTGATGTGAGATTTCCTCACTTGAAGAAATACTGTCCGAATTACGTTTGCGCAGTAGTAATACCATGCGCAGAAGCGTGGCAGTACTGCATTCGTATCGGTTGACACTGACAGCTGACAGTTTTCTCATATCGTACCGCCTCCGTATTGACAGATCAGTAAGGCGCCTTAGTTTGACCTGTTACGTAATCAACCAACAGGTCAAAATTACTTGAGCAGAATTCTGCTTCAATAACATGTCTATCAAGGCTTCTGACCTACAACATTTAGATAAAAGAAGAAGATAAAATGATGGCAGTTTCTAAACAGAGACAAAAGATATTGTTGGGGTATCACATGTAAGTACATTATTAACATTGTTCATCTTTTCAGATTGTTTTTGTCCTGACTGGGCACTGCGATGACCGTGACAGAGAGACGTATAAGGTGTACCGCAAAATAGCAGCAGCTAGCAACGGACAAGTATTTGACATTTCCAAAAATGAAGTTGGACAGGTGAGTTATTATTATTACGTTATCACAGTCTTAAATCTCGCATAAAATCCCGGACCCTAATATAATTTGATAATTATAGGTATTCCTAAACGAAGCTGTTTTATGGATTGTGCATAATTTCATATCCTTCAAGCCTAAGCAAGTCCTTAAAGACATTATGACTGTAAAGACGACTACCACTTTCTTCTTGGGCTGCAGTTAAAACTTAAACTAGGCTTGTCTAATCTTTGTTTATTTTTACTTAAGGTACTGGAATACATTAAGGAGACCATTAAGGGCGACAGGACAGTGATCGGTTCTATAAACATCCCAGCACACGAATGGAGAGACATACAAGTAAGCTTTAAATATTTTAAGTGATGATGATGATGTGCTTAGAGTCTTAGACGCATCCGTCGATGCAATGACGATATTCTGACACATTTATTTTTTAAGATTCATCATTTATTTATTCTTTCCTACTCATGTGCGCAAGAGTGACATGCAAACAAATAGTTGGTTTTGAATTTCGACTAGATGAGAAACAGTAAACTTTCTACTACTGTAAATATAAGTATTTGGCTTGCGTTGAGTTTTACGAATCTGTCGTTAAGAGTCCGCAGTAGGCTCGGTTCTCCATACAAACGTAGTTACGCTTTCATTTTAAAACGCCATGCTAGAATAACATTGTATATATAATTTTTGTATATATAATGGGATCCGGCGTATCTAGGTCGGAAATTAGTTTCTGTTGCTTGAAATTATAATGGAGAAAAAATACAGCGATTATTAAGGTTTTCATACGAGACGTCAAAAACTCAAAAACTCGCTGTGTTTTTTTTCTATTACAATTTCTAGCAACAGAAACTAATTTCTGACCTAGATATGGCGGCTCCCATTGTGTATACAAAGTTTTATGTCATTTCAGCAAGGCGTTTTAAAATGAGAACTAAACTACGTTTGTATGGACAATCGAGTTCAGCCGAACGTACTGGGGACTCTTAAGCGCCAAGATCTTCGAGGCGAGTGTGTTTACTAAATTTAGATGAGAAGGGATGTATTGTGCGAGTCGTGAATTATATTCAGAAACAACAACTACGTGATACTATGGCTCCCAAGTAACAACATTTTTTGGCGGATGGCGCAGGATCGGTCATTGTGGATCTTTCGGCTGATGATGATCCAAAGACGATCTTGGTCTCCGACAGGAGAGGTCTCCGCTTATTCCAACTCTATCTGTTTTTTTATGACATAGGAGGCAAACGAGCAGATGAATCGGCCGATGGTAAGCGATTAGCGACGCCCATGAACACTCGCAACACCAGAGGGGTTGTAAGTGCGTTGCCGGCCTTTAAGATGGGAGTTCGCTCTTTTCTTGAAGGTGAGGTTTTCCTATACCTGAGCTACCTGACGGCAACAAGTCGGCCGACGCTTTTCTTATCTTATCTTATTTATATGAGGGCCCTTGCGGATGCACTTCGACCCAATGGGATCTTTTGTGCAATTGCCCCCTCCTTTATAGTTGCTCCAAGCTGCTCTCCAACATTTCCACAAACCGGATGATGGAGCTCAGCGGGAGCACTCTGAATTCCTTTGGTTCTGGATAGCCATTACCAAAGTCATTCATTCTTTGTCTGGCAAGGGCGTGACATTCACACAATAGGTGTTCCATTGTCTCGTCATCCTCGCCACACATTCTACAGTCTATGTTGTCTGATAGTCCCATCTTGGTCAAGAGATCCTTGACCCCGAAGTGACCTGTAAACACCCCAGTTATAATTCTAAGTTGCTTTCTGCTGAATTTCCAAAGCTTCTTGGTCCAGCTTGGGTCCACTCCTTCGATGAAGAGCTTTGAGTGCCTTAAGCCCGCCTCAATCCTCCACTCCTGTTGGTGTTTGGCTTTGGCGTAATCCTTTAAGGCCGATGTTATGGTTCTCTGCGAGAGTCCCACAAACGGTTCTGGACCTACAAAATGGCCTGTAGATCCCATTCTTGCCAGTTCATCTGCTTTTTCGTTGCCAATGAACCCCTCGTGCCCTGGTATCCATACTAGTTGCACTTTGTTATGCCTTCCAAGCTTATTCAAAGCTTGTACGCCATTGTAAACTAGTCTAGAGTCCACTCTCGGCGCTGTAAGCGCCTTGAGGGCTGCTTGACTGTCACTGAGTATATAGATAGTCTCTCCTTTAGTTCTTCTGTCTATATTCTCCTGTGCACAGGCAACTATGGCATATGTCTCCGCCTGGAAGACAGTCGCGAATTGCCCCGTGCTTACACTACTTTTATAGTATTTTGCATAGATGCCTGCTCCCGTACCGGATCCCAGTTTTGATCCATCCGTGTACCAGATATTGTCTTCACCACCAGTATCTAGTGATTCCAGACCTTCAGCCCACTCTGCCCTCGAGGGAACTTTTATATTGAAGTTCCTGTGGAACACAAATTTGGGTTGCATTTTGTCGCACCCCATGTTTGTTATTCTGTCTAAGAAACTGTCCGTTTCCATGTTTGTGTGTTTCGTCTTCGGCTTGCTATCGCTCCACAGCCCAAGAAGCCTCAGTCTGTAGAGGGATTTGCGCGCTTCCGACTTAATCACTATATGAAGCGGCGGTAGGTCCAGTAGTACTTCTAGCGCCGCCGTTGGCGTGGTTCGAAACGCCCCTGTTATAGCCATGCATACTGTTCGTTGCACCTTTATTAGGTCATTCCTGCATGTGCTCTTTAAAGTCCTTGGCCACCATACCAGGCTTCCGTACAGTAGAATGGGCCTCACCATGATGGTGTAAATCCATTTCAGTACCTTTGGGTTCAAACCCCATGTTTTGCCATATGCCGATCTACACATCCCAAACACTCTCAGTGCCTTCGTTATGGTGAGATCAGTATGCTTTTTCCAGTTCAGTTCTTTATCCAGTGTGATGCCTAGATATTTCACATCATTGGACAGTTCTAGCACCCTCCCGTACAGTTTTAAAGACTGTATGCCTCGAAGGGTCCTTTTCCTAGTAAATGGTATTACTACAGTTTTGCCTGGATTGATGGACAATTGGTGACAGTTGCACCATTTCTCCACCTTCTTCAGTGCTTCATTCATGATTCCTGATACTGTGCTTGGAAATTTTCCATTAACTAGTATCACTAAATCATCCGCATATCCTACCGTGCGAATAGGACCACTATTGAGTTCTTCCAGGAGTGAGTTCACCACCAGACTCCATAGAGTCGGCGACAGTACCCCACCCTGGGGACACCCCTTTGTGGCCGTGGCTATTATCTCATCTCCTAGAAGAGATGACTTTATTAGTCTGCCGTTTAGCATATTGCCTATCTATTTACATATGGTTGGCTCTATGCCGTGTCCAGCAGCCGCTTCGCTAATAGCTTTATACGTGGTACGATCGAACGCTCCCTCCACGTCTAGGAAAGCCGCCAGGCATAGTTCTTTATTCTCTATAGCCTGTTCAGCTCGGGTTGTTACCAGGTGCAGTGCCGTTTCTGTTGACTTCCCTGGCTGATATGCACATTGTAATTCGTGCAGTGGATGCCTTTTTAAAGGGCCATCCCTTATGTGTCTATCTACCAGTTTCTCTAAAGTTTTTAGGAAGAATGATGATAGACTAATTGGCCTATATGATTTGGCTTCGCTGTAATCCGCCTTGCCTGGTTTGGGTAGGTAGGTTACTTGTACCATCCTCCACACACGCGGTACATGTGCGAAGGCTAAACACGCCCTGTACAATCTACTTAGATGCGGGATTAGTACATTAGCGCCTTCTTGTAGTAGAATGGGGTAGACTCCATCCGGTCCCGGGGCTTTATACGGTTGGAATGTAGAGAGTGCCCACTTTATCTTTTTATGATCTACTACTTTTTTGGACGTGTCCCAATTGTGCCTTGTTGTTTTTGTGGTTTGTTCCAACGCACTAATTGTCTCCCCGTCCGTTATGCTCTGGTGTATTTCCGAGCCCGGAAAGTGTGTGTTACACATCACCTTAAGGGTTTCTAACCCCGTTTTTGTCATGTTTCCGTCACAACCTCTAATGGTTGTTAGCGGGGCCGACTTCGTAGTAGCTAGCGCCTTTGTCAATCTCATTCCTTCTGGTATGGACTCAATTTGATCGCAGTGGTTTATCCATGCTTTCCTCTTAGCCTTTCTCACAGCTTTACTATATTCTGTGAGCTTTTGTGCATAAAACCCAAAGTCATTAGCTGACTTTGCGTCATTAAATACTGCCCTAGTTTCCCTCCTGAGCTTTGCTATCTCTGGGTTCCACCAGGGTACCTTTTTGGCCAGAGTTCTTTTCTCCGGGCAGTTATTAGTATAGGCCGTATATACAGCTTCTACGATCTTGTCTGCTTCAAATTCTATGTCAATAATAGAGTTAAGCTTACCTTTTGGGTCACCTAGGTCCAACTTCAGGTCACTTCTAAAAGCCGACCAGTCGGTGTTCCTGGGATTCCGTTTACGTACCGTAGCTATTCGTATTTTAGTTTGGTACCTAAAGCAAATGTATCTGTGGTCCGAAAGGGAAATATCATCAGATACATGCCATGAGTTGATACTATTGCTAGTGTTGTTAGTAGCCAACGTTATATCAATTACCTCTCCTCGTCTAGAATTGACGAAAGTGGGTTCATTGCCTTTATTCAAAAATTGTAAAGAAGAGCTCACCAGGAAATCCAGTACTTTCTCTCCTCTCCTGTTGACGTCCGAGCTGCCCCAGACGACGTGGTGCGCGTTTGCGTCGCAGCCGATGACCAGGTTGTTGTTCGCCCGGCTGCCATAGCAACCAGATCCCGCAGCTGTCGTGTGATGGGATCGGCCGACGCTACTACGGTTTCGAATCGTCCAGTTCGATCCTATCATAAAGCAACTAATCAAGAAATACTTATGACATTTCAATATTACATCAACCCGTTACTGTCGCGCGTCAGATTACAGCACTCAGCATTTCTACCTACCTAATTACCTATAGCTAAACGTAATGTGACGTAATGGTTGACGCCAAGGGGCGCTGTATTCAAACTCTTGTAGCCTATTTTTTAGCCAGTTCCATTGGCAACGCCATCTACAGATTGAAAAATTATGAAAAAATATTTATAGTTTAATAGGTTGGGACTTCCTATTAAGGCGAAGGGGTAGGCAAGCTCTTTCCATACAAACTTTGTGTACGTTTTTCTTTGTTTCTGTTTGCGCTACAGTTATTATTTTTGGTCAATATGCTTATTTTTCTGTTAGCTATTTCTTCTAGTTATTTTTCTTATTTTAATATATATTTTATATTTTTACTTTTTTTGAAATAAAATAAAATTTTAACTTCAAGTTCTGCGTATATCCAATATGTACAAGCAAAAATTAAATGCTGTAGTGCCAAAACTAACGAATAAAACTTGCACCACCTTTGTATGGAGAATGCCTTGCCGTACCCTTCGCCTTAAGTATAAAATACCTGGAACGGGAAGCCCCGGTCCTGCATAACAAAGCGTTCTAAACATTATAGTATTTAACAGTATGGAAACTCAAACTAGAAGTAAGTACAACCCGTCGTCGGCTTGTATATATAAATAATGATAAATAAATATTAATTAATTAATTAACAATACCTTTTATGGTTGTTATATTTGAGAACATGATTTCGTATATTATTTTCTTTATCCATTTTTTACAGTTTATTATCCATTATTTTCCTGTGTCCTCCTCTCACAATCGTATTCTAAACTTTAAACTTTGATACCAATTCCAGATTTGACAGATTACTAGCATTGTATACTTTCTGATCTTTCCATGTTAATACATAGAGGAGCGAGCCATCTAGGTATGTTTTGTCTTTCGTCTATGTACATACATAGGTTCTTAGTGCTTATGTTATGTAACATGCCTCAGACTTTTTTATATTTTGAGTGTTTGCGATAATAAGCGGAGACAGGCTCTAAAAGCTAGCATTTTCTTACATTACAACGAATAATTAGTTCATAGTCAGATCACAGGATGAGGTAACTTATATACTTAATTATTTTATACATAATTATTCAATTTATCCTTCCCCAAATTTACCTGTTTGTTTCATTTTGGAATTCACTATCTGTTGGAATGGTGCGCTAAATTTGTCTATTCCTGTTAAATGGCTTTGTTTTTATATAATTTCTGAAACCAGACAAGTGGGTGTCGGGTCACTCACAATTTAGGGTTCCGTTGTTGTCCATCCGTTACATTATGATATGAGCACTTAAAATCTCACGAACTTATTATACTACTACATACTTACTATATTTTTGGTTTTCAAAGTACATTTCTTACGTTCGGCTATGACTCGTTAATGTATGTAATGTAATAGTGATGTCTACTAAGATGTGTTTGTTTTCCTTTTAAGAGCGTTATACAGGATGTTTTTATTGATTTCCATTCCTTCAGGTACATAATTCAAAGAAAAAATATTTTTTTCATTTTCATACAAAATTATGAACTATATCACCATGGGTGAATGCAAAAGCGCCTCAAGACTTAACGTGGAGTTAAGAGGGGGCATAACGCCAGGAAAAAAGTAGAAATCACCCGCGCATCCCGCGCCTGCCCCGCTGTGCGTAAAGGCGATGCGTCTGTTGCTGCCTCGCTCACTCCGCATAGTATATGCCCATCCAGACAGATGAAACATGATTATTTAATAACCGATAGTTATGTTTATTTGTTAATTACAATTGGAAATTAAGAACGTCCATAGACTACAGTGTTAATTAGAAACTAAGAACGAACTGCAATTTGGCGTGGTACCCCCTCTTAAGCAAAAGTTAATGTCAAGTATCACAATATTCGGATTTCGAATGACACGCACATCAACATTGTTTAATTGTTAAGGATCTTTTATAATATAGTTGGGGTGTTAATTAATGAAAATGAATTCATGAATATCTTCGAAATGGTACAAATTGGGATACTAGTGTCTAAGAGAAAATTATATTATTTCATCTCAGGAATATGCCCCCGCAATTAACGGAATTGAAACAAAATACCCTATAATATCATAATGATTTTTTCACATACCAAGTAGCGACCGGTTAGCTGGCAGGAGGTGCAGAAGTGCCTCCCACTTGTCTTCGTCTCCAACAAACATTAGCACTTAAAAGTTTAAATATCAGGCATACGGATTCCTGAATAAAAAAAAATGGTTATAGAAAACTTACATAACTTTTAAACGAGGATAACGATTTTACAAGAAAAAAAAACGTGACGTGTACCATACATCCTACACGGTGGGTACTCCTTACGAACTTGGTGCAACTTCGACCCCCCTTGTCGAGTGAGTGGGCAACTTGACTGTTAGAAGTTCTCAAGCCGCCCGAAGCTCTCTAACTTGGCTTAGTGACTGCTGTCATAGACAACAGCGAGGATTAAGAGGGGGTACCACGCCAAATTGCAGTTCGCAGATTGAATATTTACCTATCATAATCAAGTCTAAATGCCAAAAAAACCAATTACACGAAAACTAGATCATATTTGCTATTTTTGAGTTTGAACAAAACCATTAAAAACTAAAGTTGGCTCGATAGAAAAGAATCGTCAAAACATGTCTAATTTTCACCTAATTTCAATTGTGTGACGTTACCTTGCATACTATCGAAGTAAAAAAAATACATAAAATACCTTTCGACATAATAAATTTTTGTTATTAGCGATTTATCAAAATGTTGTAATTTTTCTGAGTTATTGAGGTAAAACATATTTGGCGCATAAGCCCTTTTTCTTCTGCGCGATACCGTCTCTTCCGTCGCACGTTCCGCGCGGCGCAGTATATCTGCTGTTGCTGTTCACGGGCGGAGCCAGTCCCGATCGCTCCACTGAGACGAGAGGACTGTGTTGGGAGCGCTCAAGACTGCGAAGTAAATATAATAGTATCAACAAGAGTGTGTCCCAAATAAAACGTTGAGTTTATAAAACCCAACACCATAGTTTATGAATGGCAAGTAAAAGTTTGATGTAAACTTCTCAACAAAAAATCTAATATCTACCTTATGTTACAAACTTTACAGTTCAAATTACAACGTTATCATTGCACGGCAGTCAACCTCGGTTAAACGATTGTGTGTAGTATATGCAAAAATAGACGATGAATTTCTCTTACGTATGAGTCTTACTCCAAGTCAAATTATTACACTAAATGTAAGGTTTCCGTAGTCAACTAGGAACCCTAGTAGTTTCGCCATGTCCGTCTGTCTGTCTGTCTGTCCGTCTGTCTGTCCGAGGCTTTGCTCTGTGATTGTTAGTGCTAGAAAACTGCAATTTGGCATGGATTTATAAAGCAATAAATCTGACAAAATGGTAAAACAAAACCTAAAAAAAAAAATTTAAGTCTATCTCTCCTACACGTAAAGTGGGGATGACATTTTTTTTTTGCTTCAACATTATGGTGTGGGTTGTTGTTGGATAGGTCTTTCAAAATGAATAGAGGTCTTCATCAAACATTTTTTGATAAAGTGAAATTTTTCGGAAACACTCCAAAAGAAAAAACCGGCCAAGTGCGTGTCGGATCACCTACAAAGAAGGGTTCCGTAGCGACACCTACCATATACCAGTCCACATTTAAAACCACTAATCTAGTAGCTCTGTGAGCTGTGTAGACCTCGTGAGTGTGTTTATTTTACTTCTCAAAATTTTACATGACAAACAAAGAAAGAATATTTTACGAGAATCAGTGGAAAAATGCGCCCTGATGAGGAGCGGAAACCGAAATCCGCCAGCAGAAACACACGAAATCATTGAGAATATATGTATGTATGTATGTATTGCTTTATTGTACATAAAACACGGTAAAATGACAAACAAACAAAAAGTGGAAGTACAAAGGCGAGCTTATCCCTTTAAGGGATCTCTTCCAGCTAACCTATAAATTGTTCTTGATAATTTTCATAAACTGAGGCGACAAAAACAATTCTATTTAATTATCGTACCTACTTACAAAATTTAACTAGAATCGGTTGATAAATGCGACCTGTAGAGGGGGAGAAATCGACATCCGCCCGCAGAAAAATACTTTTTTCCAAAAACTGACGCGACAAACCAATATGTGGCCTTATCAGCGGGAAGGGACCTTACTGTCGGTATTGAGTTATGTATATCACCATAATCTACATACACTGAGCTATCGAACCATATCAAACATGCATGTAGGTTTAATAGATATATTTTTTTATAATTGAAACTCAAAAGTCAGAAAAGGTGATTATGAGAAAATTGAATTCAAACTTATAAACCCAATTGAAGTATGTTATTCTTGCAAGTTACATAGATAATATGCTATTTGAGGAGTAGATTGTATGGGCTTTCAGGTTTCAAGTACAATTTTGTAATTGTATATCTGTTTTCGTATAGTTTACCTTGGCAAAGTGCATAAAGTAAAAAAAAAATGCTGAATTTTTTACTTAGATTCCTATTTATAGTGTATTTCCATTATATATTATAGAAGGAGTAAATATTATAAGTAATTAAACACTCAATAAGAACTACTTCGATTTGAATCAACGTTGTCTATTATAAAAATATATTTATTTTAACAAAAATAGCTTTGTGGTTATAAATCTAATTAAACAGTCAAAATCAACAAACATATATATCGACTACGCTAAAACATAGCCAAATGAGATCAAATTAATACAAGAAATATTAAAAAAGTAGTTTTTTAAGTCTCAAAATTCAAGATAAAGTTTAGTAAAAAGTTGGTACAACCACTTTATATTTTCTGAAAGGGACCTTATTGTTAGTGGTAAAATATTTAGTGATATCATCTGATAACAACGATTTTGATAGTTTTAATTTTAGAACACTTTAGTATTAAACTCTTACCAAAAACCTATAATTTTGGGTCGGCAAACACTAAATGATTAACGTATTTGAAAAGGGACCTTAGTGTCGGACGTAAAATGTTTAGTGACATTGTTAAGAATAAGACTTACTACAAAATACAAATTTGTTATTATCATTATTAGAAATCAAACATGTTATTATTATTAAGTTACTATAAATCTCTAAGGACACGAATTGGTATAAATTGTCTATTACTAGCTTACTCCTAATGGTGATCAATTATTGATGATTTACCTTACTCTAATAACACGCATTTTATGATAATTCAGAATGACGTTTTTTACAAAAGTATTTTCCATTTCTGACTTGATTTCTGTGGCCTGTCTAACCGCAATAAGAGCATGCAGGAATTTTTCTTTTAGTCGTAGGAACAGAGGTCTCTTTTTCTGTGTCTGTATTTGCAATAGGCTTTTCTCTTTCATCATCATGAGGTTGATCATTACAGTATCAGCACCTTCCGCACGTACAAACAAAACACAAGTTCGATGACCAACTGACGACCGACACGATTGAATTCAAGCGGGTGCGCAGCGAGTGAGGGAGCGCACAGAGCCGACGCCACGAGTCAATGAGAGAACAAATCCTTTGATACGCCCCGACAAGTACCGACACGTCTTTCAAACCGATACCGAGCGCACAGAAAGAATACAAGAGGGGCACTGACAGTAAAGTCCCCTTTTCACTAAACTTTAAGGGCTGTTCTAAGTCTTTAAAAATCGATTATAAACTTGTGTCTTTGTCGCATTAAAAGTTACAAACCATTTGTTGTGTTGTATACCTACAAGCAACCTTAGTGACCATGTTAGCTTGAAATCCTCCTTGTTTTTGAAAGCTATTAATAACCATTTGTTAATATCATGCACAAAAACATTCTCAAAAATGTGAGAAATACTTTTCTAAAAACCGCATTAAGATCGGTTTAACCGAACGCGAGTTAATTGTGGACAAACAAACGTAAATACAAACATACGGGTCAAATTGAGAACCTCCTTTTTTATGAAGTCGGTTAAAAACAAATGTTCACATAATGCCGAATAAAAAACTGCAGTATTTGAAAAAAAAAACTGCAGTGTTTGAAAACAAAAAAACTTACATCCATTATTTATCAACTAGGCCAAAAACTACACAAATAAATGTGAAGATTAATATAACAAACATGTGCATCGAATACAGAACCTTATATTTTGAAGTCGCTTACTTTTGGGGACGACTAAAACACGAGGACGATTGAAACGTTTCAATCGTCCACAGGCAAGTTGTTTCTATCGTCCCCACACCACGTTTTTCACTTCAATGACAAATATTATATATAAAAAAACTCGAACGCTGATCAACGGCCATTAAAAACATTCGTTTATTCCTAACTATAACACCAAAATAATTTGATTAGCCAAAATACAAGAGTAAACGAAGTTATAAGAGAATATACGAGAGCACAAATACTTACTTTTTACCGCGAAAAACTGGCTTGGCTCGTAGATACTCCCGTCTCGTACCGGCGCTCGAGCACTCTGGCCAAGGATTCAATTATGACCGACCGCATGTTCTGAATGTTGCGTCAGACGCGTACGTATTTTAGTTTTCGAGAAATTTGACTTGTTTCAATCATGACGTGTTTCTATTGTCCCCGGTCTACCCTACTGTTCATGCCTTTACTAAGTGGGCGCTTTTTTTTTGCTTCAACCCTATGGTGTGGGGGGTTGTTGGATAGGTCTTTCAAAATAAATAGAGGTCTTCATCAAACACTTTTTGATAAGTGAATATTTTTTGAACTATTCCTTTCAAGAGAAAAAAAAATGAATCCTCCTCTAACTTTTGAACTATGGGTCCAAAAAATATGAAAAAAATCATGAAAGTAAAATTTAATAAAGACTGAATGAAAACTATAGCGGACATGATCAGTTGAGCTGTTTTTCAGCTATCGTAAAAAGTCTTCCCTTCTTAGTAAAAGACGTATGAAACGCTGTGCAGGTATTCTCTTTTGCTTGTTATTGATCTTTTTAAAGCAAGTTCATTGGGAATATACCGAACGGAACCCTACACTGAGCATGGCCCGATATGCTCTTGGCCGATTTTATTGTAGCCATATAATAGGTCGATTCATAAAAGCTGGCGCGGATTTTGTATCAAACTGTCATATTTTTCACAGTCATTTTGCGTTAGCTTTTGTCAATTAACTTATACTTCATTTACCTTTGTATATATATATATATATAAGCATAATCCGCTAGATTCCGGGGTGGGTTGCTAGTTAAAAACGATTGTTAGTCTGTACGTACCATTTCCTAAAAGCATTTATAAATTTACTTACCTACTCGTAAGTAATAACTTTTTTGATGACTTCAAAACTATAACATATTTAAAAGAGGTTGCAATCGTTTCACCTAGAATATGGCTGCTACACGTCAGAATATGGGCGTTCGGATTGCGGATGGACATGCAAAAGGCTGCCAGCGCTTACGTCACGATCGATAAAGACTTCAATATCCCAATCAAATACCTAACGCGGTCGCGCGGCTGTCAGGGAGACTTATCTTAAGAGGGGGCATAACGCCAGGAAAAAAGTAGAAATCACCCGCGCGTCCCGCGACTGGCCCGCTGTGCGTAAAGGCGATGCGTCTGTTGCTGCCTCGCTCACTCCGCATAGTATATGCCCATCCAGACAGATGAAACATGATTATTTAATAACCGATAGTAATGTTTATTTGTTAATTACAATTGGAAAATAAGAACGTCCATAGACTACGGTGTTAATTAGAAATTAAGAACGTCCATGGCCTACGGTGTCAATTGGGCATTAAGAGAAGTCTCCCTGTCAGCCGCGCGGCCGCGTTAGGTATTCGATTGGGATATTGAAGTCTTTATCTCTCGTGACGTAAGCGCTCGCAGCCTTTTGCATTTCCTTCCGCAACCCGGACATCCATATTCTGATGTGTAGCAACTATATTCTAGATTAAACGATTACAACCTCTTTTAAAAATGTTATACTTTTGAAGTCATCATAAAAGTTATTACTTACGAGTAGGTAAGTAAATTTATAAATGCTTTTAGGAAATAGTACGTACAGACTAACAATCGTTTTTAACTAGTAACCCACCCCGGAATCTAGCGGATTATTCTTATACATATACAAAGGTAAATCTAAATATATAAAAGAAGAAACTGACTGACTGACTGACTGACTGACTGACTGACATATCAACGCACAGCCCAAACCGCTGGTCCTAGAGATTCCAAATTTGGCACGTAGGTTCCTCATAAGGTCTAGGGGTGCACTAAGAAAGGATTTTTCAAAATTCAACCCCTAAGGGGGTGAAATGGGGGTCCGAAGTTTGTACGGGGAAACAAGATTAGTTGGACTATTTTATTCGAAACTTCACAGGAGTATTTCTACCGATAAATGAGTAAACACGTGTTTGAGGTTTTTTAAAAAAACAACCCCTAAAGGGGGAATTGTGGTGACAAATTCTGAAAATCGACATGGGTGTTGCTTTTATGGTTTATCGAGTCGCTGATAACGAAAACAACAATGATTTTAAACTCCCACGTGGAGGACTTGAAATACCATCCCCTCTGTTGGGGTGCGAGGGGGATGAAATGTCTAAATATTAATATAGGTGTCGTTTTATGGTTTTTTGGGACGTTCATTACGAAAATGGCATCGATTTTGAAATTTAATGTTGTGGACATGAAAACTTTTGAAAGTTTGTGCGAAATTGCAATAAATAACTGACTGACTGAGTGAGTGACATATCATCGCACAGCCCAAACTGCCGGTTCTAGAGATTCCAAATTTAGTATGTAGGTTTCATATAAGGTCTAGAGGTGCATTAAGAAAGGATTTTTCAAAATTCAACCCCTAATGGGGTAAAATGGGGGTTCGAAGTGTGTGTTGGGAGTCAAGATTGGTTGGACTATTTTATTCGAAACTTCACAGGAGTATTTCTAACGATAAATGAGTAAACACGTGTTTCAGGTTTTTTGAGAAATCAATCCCTAAAAGGGAGAAATGTGGTGACAAATTCTGAAAATCGTTATGGGTATTGTTTCTATGGTTTATCGGGTCGCTGATTACGAAAACAACAATGATTTTAAAATCCCACGTGGAGAACGTGAAATGCCATCTCCTCTGTTGGGGTGCAAGGGGATCGGAATATTAATATGGGTCTCGTTGTTATGGTTTTTTGGGTCGCTATTTTCGAAAATGGCATTGATTTTGAAATTTAATATTGCGGGCATGAAAACTTAAAAGTAGGTGCCGAATTGCAAGAAGAAACTGACTGACTGAGTCACATATCAGCGCACAGCCCAAACTGCTGGTTCAAGAGATAACAGATTTGGCATGTAAGTTGCATATAAGGTCTAAAGGTACATGAAGTGCCGTGAGTTCCCTATGAAGATACGACCTTTTTTGATTCAATGTATTGTAAGTGGTTTTATTAATCAGTGCCGTCTGATACGATTTCGACATAAATCGATATTTGAGCGTCCGAGAAGACTCTTAATAGGAATCCGATGTACCTAAACTTTGAATAAAGTAACAAGAACTGACCTGCGCCCACATTGCTTAACCTCGCACATCGCACTCGGTAGGCGGGTGCCGCTGGGCCACGAGCGCTCTAAATTCTTGATAGTTTGTGCCAAATTGCAATTCAATCGGTCCAGTGAAAGCAACTTGGTTGTAACAGACGGACTGACAGTAAGGAGTGCGAATGGAAATGAGGCCAAATTTTCTTTTTGGATGCTCCAAAACCTACCTAATAAATTTAATTTTAGGAAAAATAAATGTTTCACGTGATATTGAATTAGCCGTATTTCAGTACTTCACAGGACCAGAGTTTGTGACCGCTGCGCGCTGCTTGGTCGTTTACAGACCTATTAATGTTACTGTAGTACACAGATATTTTTACTAAGGGCCATTTAAGACTTGCTTTTATTTCATCGGCCCTTTCCCCTTCGGCCTCTCGGAAATGTATGATAATAGTTTTCGATCCTTATTTTTGCCAAAATCAAATGAAATTCAACAGCTTGCCGGTTCTCAGAATGGATACTGACTTTTCATCTGTTCATCTGTTAATGAATCACAATCACCAAACTTCGTATACCGAAACCCCCAGAATATAACAACTACTTTTCTGGAGACCGCATCTAAATCGGTTCAGCCAAACGCGAGATAATCGTGGACAAACATACGAACCTGTTTTTGTAGACGGTTAAAAATTTAATTGACAAAAGCTAGCGCAAAATGTCTGTGAAAAATATGACAGTTTCATACAAAATCCGCGCCAGCTTTAATGAATCGACCTATTATATGGCTACAATAAAATCGGCCAAGAGCATGTCGGGTCATACTCAGTGTAGGGTTTCGTTCGGTATATTCCCAATGAACTTGCTTTAAAAAAATCAATAACAAACAAAAGAGAATACTTTCACAGCGTTTCATACGTCTTTTACTAAGAAGGGAAGACTTTTTACGATATCTGAAAAACAGCTCAACTGATCATGTCCGCTATAGTTTTCATTCAGTTTTTATTAAATTTTACTTTCATGATTTTTTTCATATTTTTTGTCCCATAGTTCAAAAGTTAGAGGAGGAAACATTTTTCTTTCTCTTGGAAGATATATTTCCAAAAATATTCACTTATCAAAAAGTGTTTGATGAAGACCTCTATTTATTTTGAAAGACCTATCCATATAGGGTTGAAGCAAAAAAAAAAGCGCCCACTTACTTAGTAAAGGCATGAACAGTAGGGTAGACTGGGGACAATAGAAACACGTCATGATTGAAACAAGTCAAATTTCTCGAAAACTATAATACCTATAGTACGCGCCAGTTGAAAACGAAAATAATGTAAACACCTGTTTACATTATTTTCGTTTTCAACTGGCGCGTACTACGAGTATACGCGTCTGACGCAACACTGAGAACATGCGGTCGGTCATGATTGAATCCTTTTACTCTTGTATTTTGACTAATCGAATTATTTTGGTGTCATAGTTAGGAATAAACAAATGTTTTTAATGGCCGTTGATCAGCGTTCGGGTTTTTTTATATATAATATTTGTCATTGAAGTGAAACACGTAGTGTGGGGACGATAGAAACAACTTGCTTGTGGACGATTGAAACGTTTCAATCGTCCTCGTGTTTTAATCGTCCCCAAAAGTAACCGACTTCAAAATATAAGGTTCTGTATTAGATGCACATGTTTGTTATATTAATCTTCACATTTATTTGTGTAGCTTTTGACCTAGTTGATAAATAATAGATATAAGTTTTTTTTCTAATACCGTAGTCTTTTTTTCAAATACTGCAGTTTTTTTATTCGACATTATGTGACCATTTGTTTTTAACCGACTTCATAAAAAAGGAGGTTCTCAGTTTGACCCGTATGTTTGTATTTACGTTTCGTTGTCCACAATTATCTCGCGTTCGGCTACATCGATCTTGATGCGGTTTTTAGAAAAGTATTTGTCACATTCTTGAGAAAGTTTTTGTGCATGATATTAAAAAATGGTTATTAAGAGAAATGCCTAGCTGAGCAACTTTCCAAATCTCGAATTTTTGAAGCAATATTTCTGTCGCGCTGCTGTGGGCGGGAGCGGGAGCTGTCTATGTGTGAGCGCACGCACACAGGCGCGACCCGCGAGCGCTCGTTGCGCGCCGTTCCGTTGACATCGCCCGCGAGCCGAACAATAGTTATTTGTTCAACAAGAGAGCAAAGTAAATTTTTGCTGTGAGTGTTGATGTTGAGTCCCGAGCAAGCGCAAGACTCTACAATTTAAATAATTAGAATCTTGAGCGTAGCGAGGGACTCAAAAACACGAGATGCAAATATCTTTGCTCTCGTGTGATACATACAACTTTTCACCTCAGCGGCGAGAAAATATAACGCAAAGGCATAGTGATAGAGAGAATGAAGTTACTTATACTAACCTACGATATGAAAAGTTAAAATGTTGGTGTCGACCGAAATATGTTCAAATACTTTATCAGGTACAAAGAGCGTTAAAGTATCTTGAACATTTTTTTGCCATCGTTGCATTTTTATGCCTCTTCAGGGCGCATTTTTCCACTGATTCTCGTGAAATATCCTTTTCTCAAACATGCGCCTAAATGTATGCATTAATGTCACGAATAGAGCACATGAAGTTACCTGTTTATGGCTCTCCGGCTTTTATGGAGAATGTATGAAACTAACATTATTGTCCGTTGCACTAAATTTTATAAATTTGCTTACCAAAAACAACTGACAAAGGAAGTTTTTTGTTTTTTGATATTTTTGGACTTTTTAAAAGTTTTTTAATTTTTTTTTGTACTTTTCGACAATATTTTTGCTTTCTCATGTTTTTACGTGGTTTTTGGAATTTTTATAGTTCTTGCATGTTTTCTTTTTAATCGTGGTTGTATTTTGTAGCATTTTTAGTTGTTTTTTTGGGAATTTTGGTATTTTTTTTTGTTTTTACTCGTTATTTTAAAGCGTTTTTTGTGTTTTTTGATGTTTTTGGACTATTTTTTGTACTTTTCTTCAGGTTTCTGTTTTTTCATGTTTTTTTTTTGTATTTTTGGGTTTTATTCGTTTTTTTTTGTGAATTTTAGTATTTTTTTTAGTTTTTACGTGGTTTTTGTTTTTTTTGGTTTTTGGTTTTTTTATAGTTCTTGCGTGTTTATTTTTGATCGTGCTTGTATTTTGTGGCATTTTTAGTTTTTTCTTTGTTTTTTTTTTGTGAAAATTTGGTATTTTTTTCTTTTTTACTCGGAAGCGTTTTATGTGTTTTTTGATGTTTTTGCGTTTTTTTTGTACTTTTCGTCAGTTTTTCTTGTTTTTTGATATTCTTTTAGTTTTTACGTGTTTTTTGGTATTTTTTTTAGTTCTTTCTTGTTATTTTGTGTTTTTTGATGTTTTTGGACATTTTAAGTTTTTTTGAATTTTTTTTTTACTTTTCATCAGATTTTTTGTTTTTGGTTTTTTTTATAAGTTTTAACGTGTTTTTTGGTATTTTTTTTACTCCTTTCGTGTTTTTTTAAGTCGTGCTTGTATTTTTGTAGTATTTTTCGTGTTTTTTGTTGTTTCTCTCGAGTTTTTCGTGTATTTAAGGTATTTTTTTTAGTTTTTTCGTGTTATTTTTTAGCGTTTTTTGAGCTTTCTGGATTTTTAAAAGTTTTTTCGTGTTTTTTTGTACTTTTCATAAGTTTTTTGTTTTTTCATTTTTTCGTTTTTTGGTATTTTTTGTAGTATTATTCGTGTTCTTTTGCTTTTTATGTTAAATTATATTGATATTTTTGGTTTTTCGTGTTTTATGGATTTTTTTTGTAGCAATTTTCGTGTTTTTATTTAATTTCCGTTATTATTTGTATTTGTTATTTTTCGTGAATGCTTTGGTATTTTTGGGACGTTTTGTATTTTTTAGTTTTTAGATTTTTTTACATTGTAGTTTTTAATTGTTTTTTTTTTAACATGTTTGAGAAAAGTACTATACAATCCTCGGCCGGAACAGGGATTGCTGGACGAGTTTGAGATAAACGGCCGAGTCGTAGATGAGGCCGGATAAAACGAGTCCTGCAAAAACTACAATGTAAAAAAATCTAAAAACTTACTTCACGGCCTCTGCAGGAATGTACTATTCTTTGTTTGTCATGTAAAGTTTTGAAAAGTAAAATAAACACACTCACGAGGTCTACGCAGCTCACAGAGCTACTAGATTAGTGGTTTTAAATGTGGACTGGTAGTGTGTGTGGTGTGGTATATGGTAGGTGTCGGTAGGGAACCCTTCTTTGTGGGTAATCCGACACGCACTTGGCCGGTTTTTCGGAGTGTTTCCGAAAATGTTCACTTTATCAAAAAATGTTTGATGAAGACCTCTATTCATTTTAAAAGACCTATTAGACAACAAACCACACCATAATGTTGAAGCAAAAAAAAATTGTCATCCCCACTTTACGTGCAGGAGAGGTACACTTAAAAAAATTTTTTAGATTTCGTTTTACCATTTTGTCAGATTAATTCTTTATAAATCCATGCCAAATTGCAGTTTTCTAGCACCAACAATCAAAGAGCAAAGCCTCGGACAGACAGACGGACATACAAACAGACAGACGGACATGGCGAAACTACAAGGGTTCCTAGTTGACTACGGAACCCTTAAATTTAGTGTAATAATTTGACTTGGAGTAAGACTCATACGTAAGAGAAATTTATCGTCTATTTTTGCATATACTACACACAATCGTTTAACCGAGGTTGACTGCCGCGCAATGATAACGTTGTAATTTGAACTGTAAAGTTTGTTGCATAAGGTAGATATTAGATTTTTTGTTGAGAAGTTTTCATCAAACTTTTACCTGCAATTCATAAACTATAGTGTTGGGTTTTATAAACTCTACGTTTTATTTGGGACACACTCTTGTTGATACTATTATATTTACTTCGCAGTCTTGAGCGCTCCCTACACAGTCCTCTCGTCTCAGTGGAGCGATCGGGACTGGCTCCGCCCGTGAACAGCAACAGCAGATATACTGCGCCGCGCGGAACGTGCGACGGAAGAGACGGTATCGCGCGGAAGAAAAAGGGCTTATGCGCCAAATATGTTTTACCTCAATAACTCAGAAATATTACAACATTTTGATAAATCGCTAA
The DNA here is from genome assembly GCA_905163555.1 of Notocelia uddmanniana. NCBI lineage: Eukaryota > Metazoa > Arthropoda > Insecta > Lepidoptera > Tortricidae > Notocelia > Notocelia uddmanniana. The sequence continues at coordinate 4,416,858 of LR991063.1, read as the reverse complement.
TAGCAAAAATTTATTATGTCGTAAGGTATTTTATGTAATTTTTTTACTTCAATGGTATGCAAGGTAACGTCACACAATTGAAATTAGGTGAAAATTAGACATGTTTTGACGATTTTTTTCTATCGAGGCAACTTTAGTCTTTAATGGTTTTGTTCAAACTCAAAAATAGCAAATATGATCTAGTTTTCGTGTAATTGGTTTTTTTGGCATTTAGACTTTATTATGATAGGTACATATTCAATCTGCGAACTGCAATTTGGCGTGGTACCCCCTCTTAATGCCCAATTGACGCCGTAGTCCATGGACGTTTTTAATTTCTAATTAACACCGTAGTCTATGGACGTTCTTAATTTCCAATTGTACCTAACAAATAAACATAACTGTCGCTTATTAAATAATCATGTTTCATCTGTCTGGATGGGCATATACTATGCGGAGTGAGCGAGGCAGCAACAGACGCATCGCCTTTACGCACAGCGGGGCCAGGCGCGGGACGCGCGGGTGAATTCTACTTTTTTCCTGGCGTTATGCCCCCTCTTAACGGCTTAAAGTGCCTTCCAAAGCACGGGAGCGCTCTGTTAGTAACCACTCAAATAGGTCATCCATCCAGGAGGTACGCGGTACGCGGGCATCGCTGAGCGCTCCAGCTGCTCAATAATCGCGGGTGACTCCGTCCTATTATTATTATTAGCTTGTTGTGGGCCTTTTCCATGACGAATCGACCAAAAATTGATCTATTTTGGCATCCCTTTCAGTTCCTTGCGTATTTCCAGATTTTTTTGGCCGCAATTTGTTGTATCTACTCCGGTTGCATGATGTGAGTCTCCTCTTGTAATATTACTTATTCTGTGGTCTCGTCTCTAGATATATACGACAACAAATCAATCAATACGTTTATTGTTAAGTTATAGGTACTTACAAATATAGATGGTACATCATCGTCATCATCATGTCAGCCGAAAGACGTCCACTGCTGGACATAGGCCTACCCCCAAAGACTTCCACAATAACCGGTCCTGCGCCACCCGCATCCAGCGGACACCCGCGACCTTCAGCAGGTCATCAGTCCACCGCACGGGCAGCACGTAGAACCGATGGCCGTTGGGGCCGAAAGGTTCTCGAGTGGCGACCACGTACCGGAAGGCGTAGCGTGGGCAGGCCCCCCACACGGTGGACTGATGACCTGGTGATATACTCGTAGATGGTTACATGTTAAATATTAGAGTCGCTATAATTTGCCTTCCAAGCGTACAGTATTTAAATTTATTAATTCCTAAAAATGATTCCCAATATTAATCGTTTAATTTACATTATTCAATAAATATTTGAATGTCTATTCATATTATAATAGTACTTATACAATGAGATCATTTTCTAAAAATTCATTTATATCATAAAATATCATTAAATTCATTTATTCTTCAATATGCATTCTACGGATTTCCTAAATATTTGTATATTGGATACTTATTTTGATTTTTAATACTATCTGGCAATTTATTAAATATTTTATATATACCTTTGCGCCTAAGGGAGTGTCAAAGCCATTTTTTTTTTCAGTTCAATATAGACGATCAGACAGAGTACGCGATAGTGTCTGCCTCTGGGGTGGGTGTGAAACTGAACGTTATCAACCAAAATAGGTACAACGTAGCTGGAGTGAGGATCACATGGACGAGTAATGCTAAGGTACCTAATCAGAATAAATTATAATAAACTAGGTCTTGCCGGCGAATTCGTCCGCGAGGAATCAGTTTCTGTCTGTATTAATTAGACGAGGGGGTCCCTTTTCGCCTCGCCATTTCTAATAAATAGTATCTTATGTCCTTCTCGAAATCTCAAACTATCTCGATACCACATCAACATAAATTCGTTTAGCGGTCTAAGTATGAACAGGTAACTGACAAACAGGCAAAGCTACTTTAGCATTTATCTTATTAGTATGGGGATGGTAAGGATATGGATTGATACCATCATCATCATTTGGTGATCCAAATTTAATACAAAAAGTCGGCCATGGGCTGATTTGACTCGCGCGCCGATGGTTCCGTTAAAAAATCTGCAGTTATATTGTTCCTGTAAATGACATCATTATTAAATGAGAAATAGTAAACCAGTACACATAAAAACTGAACGTGCAACTGAAATAGTAACTCATGAGTATTCGCACAGTTAGTATTTCAGTGAGTACGTTTTAGTTTTTTGTAGGTTAAGTTAGTTTAGTTTATGTCCGGAGCTTTTATTACTACCCTTATTAAATCCCCTTCGGCCGCCGACGAAACCATGCTACGTAACCTGTTACGTGAGAAGAATTGTTTTTCTTGCTACGAAACCAGTTACGTACAAAGAGGTTTTTTTCTACGTTTTTCTACCTTCCTACGTTACGTAGCATGGTTTCGTCGGCGGCCGAAGCCATTAAATAATATGTAATAATTTCAAAATTTTCGCCGAGTAAACCCCGGAGATAGGGGGAGGTGGGACGAAGTTTTTAGTATCAACATTTTCTAATATAAATCATAAATTAGTCACTATACAACACGAAAGCAAGAATATTTGATAACTTAATAAGAATGAATGATTTTCAGGTATTGAAACTTACAAATCTGTCACCCGGGACCTACACAGCGAGGGTAAGAGGCAATTCTGAGGTCAACATCATGATCTTCGGTAGGACGGACTTCACCTTTCAACATGGTTTCTCCACTGAAGTAAAAACCTGTTTGAAGGCTACGGATCCTCAGCCCACCACAGGTACTACATTCAGTCATGATACTTACCTATACGCGCCTTACTAATACGCGTAGAGGTTATGTTTTCAGCTTTGTAAGTTAGTGTTGAGCAGATAAATTGCTTGTATGATTTCAAAACTACTGTAGCTTTTGTTTATAATAGTGCATGAGTTAGTCTAAGTTTAGGAAATAAGTAGGTATACCTGAGTTTCGAATGTGTGAGAGAACGCAATACTCGCCAACAAACTGTAGGTATATACAGCTTGGCGAACAAAAGGTGTATGCTTACTGTAAGTAATATTATATTTTGGGTTTAATAAATAAAAAATAAAAACTTTTTCGCCTGCATATAGAAGGGATCTTTTTACTGGATTTACACTATATTTTATCGCGTGGCTCCGCTTGCAGTTTTTGTAATACGCGGGCCCCTAGTCTTAAATAAATAAATAATAATAAATATTTGTGGACTATTTTACATAAATCAACCTAGTCCCAAACTAAGCTAAGCTTGTACTATGGGTATAGACAAATACTTAAATGTGATGTTCCGCGGACAAAGGTACTTTATGGCGGTAGCGATAATCCACCTTGTGGCTTCCGCCATAAGGTCCCTTATCGCTACCGCCATAAAGTACCTATGTCCGCGGAACATCACATTTAAGTATTTGTACATTTAAGTAGCGATAATCCACCTTGTGGTATCGCTACCGCCATAAGGTGCCTTTGTCTGCGGAACGTTATAAATATGTACATACATAAGAATCTTCCAAGACTCAGGAACAATTATTCGAGTTCATCACACTAAAGAATGCGATGGCTGGCCGGGATTCGAACCCAGCACCTCCAGCTCCTTAGGCAGGGTCACTACCAACTAAAGTGGTGGGCATATCGATAAAAAAAAAACAAAAGAAATCGAACAGACTTCAAAATACTTATGTTTAATTTGCGTCCTTATCTGGGAAACCAACTGGATAATTCATAGATGATAATTAACAATTTGTGCTCCCTCTTCAACAAAATTCCTAATAAGTATACTAACTGGTATCAAAGTGATGAAGACAGAAAGTGGCCACCTTTGAAGGGGGCCCATGGTAGGAAATTCATAGTTCTACGAGATAAACTCCTATCTGGACTCGTAAGAATCCTCCGAACCAGAAACAGATTACTACAAAATCATGTTCAATAATCGAACTTTTTACAGAAAAAAACCACTTTCGTCGTGCACATACTTAATGAAAATTTAAGACTTACATGGTTTTCTCATGGATGCCATTGTCAAAACTGGACCAAATTCGAATTGAGAACCTTCTCCTTTTTTGAAGTTCGACTGCCCTGTGGTGAGGCACTGGAACTTCGTTCACATGGGTGATAGGGCTAAAATTTTTAACATTAAATAGTAATAATAAGTAATTACTATAGATAGTTTATTTCCATCGTATAGGAGCATCGGAATTATTATTGTGCTGAATATTGTTATTCATTTGACATTGTTTTATTCTTTTAATATTATTGGGTGATGTATAATTAGTATCGACTTACTAACCCCTAGAGTTTTAAGCCTAGTGTACTAACGTTTATATGGATCTGAGTCAGAGATAAATAAATAATAATAAAAAAGGTTTTTTGACGGAAACTTATTTTCTATGGCAGGCGTCAAAACGCATCTAATGGTGTCTGTGCAAGACGAGGCACATTCCGCCATCATACGTGAAGTGGAGCTCCTAGACATGAACGACCGCGTAGTCATGAGGCTGCCGCTAACACCTGTGGCCGGAGATATCTACAGGACTGACCAGTTCCTCTCTCCCCAACACACCTTTAAAATTGCGGTACGTACTTCACGAATAGGACTCACTTCTTCACACACTTCGGTGGGAATTATTTTAGACTAATAGACTACACCTACGTTAAGATAAGATTTGTTATAAGTTCCTTTTGTTTGTTTACGTCTGCTTTTGTCCCCAATAAAAAAAAAGTGTGACATATAATTATGCTTTGACTCTATAGTTATGAATTTATAGCGCCTCGTAAAGTATGACGCACATCATTAAGACTGCGCAGTACGTTCGGTTCTCCATACAAACTTATTTATGCTCTCATTTTAAAACGCCAGGCTAGAATAACATGAAACTTTGTATACACAATGGGATCCGGCATATCTAGGTCGGATCATAGTTTCTGTTGCTTGAAATTATAATGGAGAAAAAATACAGCGATTATTAAGGTTTTCATACAAGCCGTAAAAAACTCAAAAAGCCGCTGTATTTGTTTTTCTTTTACAATTTCTTTAACAGAAACTATGATCCCACACCACTAAAAAGGTCGGAGTGAAGGTGTACTTTGATCATGAAAAAAAATCTACCTATATTACTTATGAATTGTTTTTATTGGTTTAAACGTTACATCAATTTTTGATACCTTGGCGTCTGAGTGATCACTTCATTCAAATATGAAAGCGTTCAAAGGGTTCACTCTAGCACCTCGCTAAGTATAATGTTCGTCTTTTATTACAAGCTTTTATATAACATGCAATGTATACGCATGTATGTAAGTATGTTTGTTCGAGTGGAATCTTGCAACTCAATTTTGAAGCAGATATCTTCAAACGATTGCGCTGAAATTTGGCATACTTATGTATGTTTGGTGACAGTACAATATTATGGTACCACCGAGCTTATCTGATGATGGAGTCAGAAGATGGCCATACTCCTAAACTACACAAGATAATCCCATCGTGCCTGGGAATCCGAACCATCTCAACGAGTAATTCATGATTGTAGAAAAAAAGATGATCATTTTAGTACTTTATCGCACTAGCGTAAAAATACTGTGATAGTTGGGATGCGTCAATGTAGTGAAAGTGTGACATATGATGATGGCCATTTGAATCTAACTTTCCATAAAGTATGTTGTGACATTGCTACTGTTAGAACGAAACATAGGGCTTCAGAAGGGACTGCGGAGGGACGGGGTGCAACCACTGTCACTACAATCGCTAAACTCTTAGATTGATAATACCAACAGATCCGTAGATATATTTATCCGTAGATATATCCGATATTTTTCATATAGTTGTCTCTTTGAATCCTTATAACCAAGGTAACCAAGATGAGTTAGAATGGGACAGATAGTACGGTTATTTTCGGCTGTTAACGAATTAAATGTAATGAAACGGGTCACTCACGTCTTTAAGGTCGAATATCGCTCGACATGTTTCAGACCGGTTCGCGGTCCTTAATCATGAGCACCTATCGCAGCGGCGGTTTTCTTAGCACTAAGCAAAACCGCCTTTGTGCTAAGAAAACCGCCGGCGCGATAGGTGCTCATGATTAAGGACCGCGAACCGGTCTGAAACATGTCGAGCGATATTCGACCTTAAAGACGTGAGTGACCCGTTTTATTATATTTAATATGTCTCAAACTCACGGGAGTTTTCTATATAAAATTGTTAACGAATTGCCTCAATTTATGAGCACACAAAAATGTTAAAACCCATATAAACTAACACACCACAAACGTCAGCTCCGTACAATTTGCAGTTATGAAAGCGGAGACACTGATAGTGAAGACCTGTCAGATATCACTTATATGTCTCTCTCAAACTTACTGATTTGTACATTAGTCAGATTAGATCAGATGTACAGAAATCGTTCAACTTAAATGAGCGGATCTGCTTTACTCTGATATCTGTGGCTAAGCCATCTGATGGCAAAATCCCAACAACAAAGATTTTTGTATCCTGTAAAAGAAATTATATTTTTTTTCAAATGGTTTCTCTTTAATACGGTCCTTCATATAAGCGAATACATGGTCCTTCGAGCCGGATATGAACCAGCGACCTATAGATATACATTATTCTTAAAAACATAGAGCCTACATGTGGAACTATTAAAAATAAACTTAAACACTAACATAACTAAACTAGCTATAAATTATAATGATAAAAAAGGTCATCTACGTCGGATCCCAGCGGAACCGTTCCCATAAGGCTATGCCTATTCTTTGGGCAAGAAACAAGCCTGCCCTATAGAGTTCAAGGATATTGGATATACTAGCCATCTTTTTGGCCAGTTGGCACTTGGGCCCCAGGGTCCAAGCGTCTCAACGGTGAAAGCCGTAAAATGATGTTGATCTGCGAGGTCAATGTATTTAAGGCATTTCGCGGCCTCAGCGGCTGCAGCTGCTCAATCTGCTCTCATAGATTTTGATTTAATGTGGAACCGCGCCAGGGTGTCTACGCCTGTGGCATCCCAGATACTGGAACGTCCCAGTTTCCAGGGTACTAGGATATACCACCATCGGATCTCTTCCTGTCTTCCTATTTCTTTTGATAATAAAAGAGAATCCAGAGTGAGAGTGTCGATCTGAGATTTTCAGACGAGGGATTCTTTGGTTCCAGGTGGTTGCAACATCGAAGAATTCAGGCAACACGGTGAAGCGCGTCGCTAAAACACCAGTTACACCAATTCAATCAGGTGAGAACATATTCATCTATACTAATTACAAAGAGAATGTACTTCTGTCTGTCATCTATCTACATATCCATGCTTAAACCATTGAACCAATTAAGATGAAATATGGACTTTATTAGGATATTTAAGATTTTTTACGGGCACTGTTTCAGGCCATACATTAGTGCATTATAATTCCTACTATGATTTACCCCTAGACAGGAAACATGTAAATAAACTAAATCATTTTAAATAATTATTATGTATGTTTCCCTTAAGGTCCCAGAGTTTGACACACCAGGTCTGTGGACACACCAATTCCTCACACTTTTTTATGATAATAGGTGAACAATAGGTGTCAACTATAAGGTATTAAGGCGTCAAATTTTACCTTTACCTCACATGAAGGATAAATTAGTAAACTAGCTGAAATATATGGGTATGAATGATTATCCGTAAGGGGCTACCCGGGGCAATCAACTGATTTTAGTGCATTTTGGATCGTAAGATCGTAAGTAGTTCACGCATCCAAAACTATATGTAGTATGTTGGTGATTTATTAATACTTTTCTCTGTTAGAATTTAGAAATCCTGGTCTCTTCATAAGAAAATCTCCGCGTATTAGGCATAATAAACACAAAAAAAACCGGCCAATTTTACCTTTACCTCACATGAAGGATAAATTAGTAAACTAGCTGAAATATATGGGTATGAATGATTATCCGTAAGGGGCTACCCGGGGCAATCAACTGATTTTAGTGCATTTTGGATCGTAAGATCGTAAGTAGTTCACGCATCCAAAACTATATGTTGTATGTTGGTGATTTATTAATACTTTTCTCTGTTAGAATTTAGAAATCCTGGTCTCTTCATAAGAAAATCTCCGCGTATTAGGCATAATAAACACAAAAAAACCGGCCAAGAGCGTGTCGGGCCACGCTCAGTGTAGGGTTCCGTAGTTTTCCGTCCGTCACATTAAGTTGACATATTAAGTACAGAAACACAAAACCTTTGAAAGCACGTCATTTCATTGTGATTTTGTAGAAATGACAGGTACAATAAACAAACACCTGTTTATACGGTTAAATTACAAACTTAGTTCAGAAATTATTTTTGTAATTTTTTCAAAAACTATTCAACCTATCAAGTTCACAATAATTTTCCTACAAAGCTTTTATAAAGTTCTACTTTTGAGATTTTTTTCATATTTTTAAAACTTATGGTTCAAAAGTTAGAGGGGGGGGGACACATTTTTTTTACTTCTGGAGCGATTATTTCCGAAAATATTAACATTATCAAAAAATGATTTTAGTAAACCCCTATTTATTTTTAAATACCTATCTAACAATATATCACACGTTAGAGTTAAAATGAAAAAAAAAATCACTCTCCACTTTACGTATAGGGGAGGTACCCTAATAAAATATTTATTTCCACTTTTTATTTTACCACTTTGTCGGCGTAATTGATATATATATTAGTACCAAATTTCAGCTTTCTAGTGCTAACGGTCGCTGAGATTATCCGCGGACGGACGGACAGACGGACGGACAGACGGACGGACAGACATGGCGAAACTATAAGGGTTCCTAGTTGACTACGGAACCCTAAAAATAGTAACTTAATTTTATTGTAACGAATACTTACAAACAATATAACTACAACCTGCATTTTTTTACCACTTTTCCGTAATTTCATCTGTTTTTTAACCGACTTCAAAATTTCAAAAGAGGAGGTTATCAATTCGGTTGTATGTTTTTTTTTTTTTTTGTTTTTTTTTTTTTTTAATGTTTGTTACTCCATAACTCCGTCATTTCTTAACCGATTTGAAAAATAATTTTTTTTATTGTATGTATATATATCCAAGTTGGTCCCGTTTTTGTCAAAAGGCAGTTCTGATGATGGGATCTATGAGGAATTGAGGGAACTCCTCAAATCTTTAAGGCAAACATATAGTGATTTTTGTGTTTTTATCAACAAGTCAAGCATTTGCATCCAAAAATGTGACATTGGATGAAGTGGAACTGCTGATGATGATCAGAACAGAACTCTTCAACGACGAAAAGTTCACGTTTGCCGATTTGTCCTTCTAGCGGTGTTTGTTAAGCAAGTTCTATTTTCATGATTGATTTTTGTCATGCTCGAGTTCTGATGATGGGATCCATTAGGAATCGAGGAAACTCCTCAAATGTGAAAGGCACACAAATAGTGATTTTAGTATTTTCATGAACTAATCAAGCATTTTCATTCATAAAAGTGACATTTGATGAAGTGGAACTGCTGATGATGATCAGAACGGAACTCTTCAACGACGCGTAGTTCACGTTTGGCGATTTGTTCTCTTCGTTTTGTTTGTCAAGCAAGCAAGGTTTTTCCATGATTTCATGAGGAATTGAGGGTACTTAGTCTTCTACCATTAAAAACATACTTATAGCCATTTTTGTATTTTATTGTATGGAATCTAAGAGTGCACCATCTAAGATTAATAATCTTTCACCGGACTCCCCCATTGAAGTCGGTTTTTTTTTCTTAAAAATTATTTTATATTTTCTTAATTGTTTTCGAGAAAAGTACAAAATACAAGTTTTTTGTAGTAAAAATTACAAATTTTGATGTCGTAGGATCTTAATTTCAGTGAATGGTTGAGGCAAAGTGAGATAGTGCATTGTTAAAGACTACCGTTGTTAATATAATGAATGAGATAAAAACAAAACACGGAAAAGTGAAGAGTTTACAGATCGAAGGCCATTGAGGCAGGGTAGATGAGTTTGAGTTTTTGTGGGCGTTTGGACTAAAAAGTGTTACTTTTTAAGGATGATTCACAGTAGACCGTTCCGTGTCCGGGCCTGCCCGTTTTCTATGACAGCAAACGCAACGGTCGGCGTATTTCTCTAGAAGAGAACGGGCCGGCCCGGACACGGAACGGCCTACTGTGAATCATCCTTTAATCCTTCATAATTTGAAAACTTTGGTTCATTTTTAATATAGTTTTCTTTTTTAATATACTTATCTTATTCTTATTGCAGTCGCTCCTGATATATATAAAACCAATACAGTTGTGAAAGTTAAGGAAGGTGGTTCAGTCGACTTGCGCTGCAGGTAATTTCTTCACATTTTATCACTTCAATCACTCATAGTTTTTTCCCCTTCAGGGGTCTTTTCGAGATTTTTCAACATCATGACGGTAGCAAATAAGTAAGATGGTAAGTGATCGTAGCCTATGGACGCTTGCAAACCCAGAGAGAGAAGATTAGATTTGACGCATTCATAATTGTGTTGTAAATAGCTTCTGGACTTCCGCCTATTCCAAATAAGTAGTTTGTATAATTCATTTGTCAGAACATAAATAAAATATAAGTACAAAATAACAAACCGTACTATCTATTATTTTTTGGTATGCCATAGGTAGTCAACTGCAAAAATATGGGTGCATACAACTTACTCAAAAATATGTCCCATAGCTCTTTTGTCAGTGGGTTAACGTTGCGGTGCGTATTTCTGAGAGGGTTAAGTAGATACGTATTTTTGCACTTGACCTTACCACGCTGCTACTTCCTGAACTTATAAATAGGTTTTTACAGAATGAATAAAGGCAAGCCTATGCCTCAAATAACATGGTACGTAAAGAAGCAAGGCGCAGCAGGTTTCACGAAGCTCACACACACTGATGACACCATTCAAGTTACTAACGCTCTGACTAATGATCAGTACAAATGTACAGCGAGCAATGTGGCAGGAAACGACGAGCACACTCAACAACTTGACGTACAAGGTATTTTTCTTTAGAATGACCGTAAAAGTGGACGATACTCGTTACATATTGGAAGGCGAAGTGTACAGTTTATTAGTTGGCTCGCCCCGCGCGATGCAATATGTCACATATAATTTATATTCACTATGGGTACCAGACGACGATATACATACTTATATATAGATAAATACTTGAATACATATGAAACATACAAGACCCAGGAACAAATTCGTGTTCATCTCACAAATAAATTCCCTGACCGGGATTCGAACCCGGGACCTCCAGCTTTGTAGGTCAGTACCAACTAACCCAAAGTGGTCGATCAACTAAAGTTTAAAATCATTCGTTGGTTCGCCGAGGTGTTCCCCTTGCAACTTTTCCTTTCATACACTCATTTTGTCAATCTTCTTTCATCCATCCTCTCTACATGGCCAAATCATCTTAACATACCTGTAGGCGACGCGTTCATCTTAAATACCTGATCGTGGATACTATTGGCTGTGAGCCAGTCAGTCGATCTGAATCTTTACGCGCTGAGACACACGCTTCTCGTTCCCCAACCGGGCTTTCGTTTTTCTTTGTATATGTGCACTTCATTTCACCCTGTCCCGTAAAATACATGTCTCAATTTTCGTAACTATATCTTCATTAATTCCGTCTTATAACGGTGTTTCTCACTGTATCTCTTAAAGTAGCGCCAGACATACTTCTCAACGCTGTCATTTCCACTGCATTCACAGGACTCGGATGGTTCTTTTGCCGCACCCAACTTTCGCTACTATTCATACATTGGTGTCGGCACCAATCCTCCTCTATGAACAGCCAGCCGCGCCTTCTCTGACACTTTGATGTGATTTGTTGATGGACTAAGCGCCATTATGTTCGGTTCTCTTACGATGCTTCCTTCTCTTTGGCTTGATCTATAAACGCCCGTCTCGGTCTTCCCCTGCCTCTGCTCCCCTCTATCATTCCTTCGATTATAGTTTTTATGTAATTGTCATATTAGGTGCCCCAACATATTTCCTGTTCTCAATCATCCCTAAAAGCAGTCTGTTCTCTCCTACTAAATCCAAAACCTTTTCATTTGTTTTCCTTTCTGTCCAGCTTATGGCTTCTGCTCGCCACCAGAGGGGCTAGTATGATCGCTTATATGTCGGACATATAGCATTCGTCCCTCTCGCACATACATACTTGACAGTACGGGACGAATGCTATATGTCCGACATATAAGCGATCATACTAGCCCCACAGGACCATATTTCGAAGACACTTTGGACAAAGGATGCTTTAGACCGACAGTATTGCAAACAGAGGGGGAGGTCTTTGCCCAGCAGTGGGACACTCCAGGCTCCTAATATTATAATCCTCCTAAAGTTTCCCGGCTGTTTCTAAAAGGGACCCGGAGTTCGCTTTGGCACCTATAAAATCAAGTTTTGGCGTAGGAACTAGTTTACAAGCGCGACTACCACCCAGAAAGAAACTAGACCATGCTCCGGACCGAATTAGACCGGTTTCCTAAATGTTTTCTTCATCCAGTGGTATCAGCCAGGGTTCGAACCTACGATCTCCAGATTGTAAGTCTCGAGCCTTCGCTCGGCTACAATGACATGATAAAAAAATTTTCCCTAAACCATTAGGTATCATAAAAGCGCTAGAATGTCAGTATTGAGGTCTATTTTTTTTTCAGTGGCCCCAAAGTTCCTGAATAAAAATGATGTCATAACAAAGAAAGAGGGGGAACCAGCAACTATTGATTGCAAGTAAGTGACATGATCGACACAATGTTTGTCTGGTCTGAAATAAAAACATATTTCCACTACCTATTTTGTATGCGTGTTGAAAGTTCAATTATCTTCTTTAAGATGTTGAGCCCGTATTCTTGAAAAAAAAAATACGTCGTGGTCCTGAAACTTAAACCGACACGTTTTGCTTGCCGGAATAATGATGTAAAAATCATATTAGGTACAATACGTTGGCAAACATGCTTACAGTCTGCCTGATAGTAAGCAGACACTATTCCTCACTCCATCGATTTGTTGTGATAACAGCTAGACACATATGCATATGCAGGTCCTCCATTCTCAACACAGCGCATCCTCGTGGCAGTAAGAGAGGCAGACCTTACTCACGACCAGGAACTTAACAGCACGTGCCTTAAGAGGGCGCAGAACGATCGGTGTGGATCCGTTCTCCATACAAACGTATTTATGCTCTCATTTTAAAACGCCATGCTAGAATAACATGAAAATTTGTATACACAATGGGATCCGGCATATCTAGGTCGGATCATAGTTTCTGTTGCTAGAAATTGTAAAACAAAAAAAATAGAGCGGCTTTTTAAGTTTTTTACGGCTTGTATGAAAACCTTAATAATCGCTGTATTTTTTCTCCATTATCATTTCAAGCAACAGAAACTATGATCCGACCTAGATATGCCGGATCCCATTGTGGATACAAAGTTTCATGTTATTCTAGCCTGGCGTTTTAAAATGAGAGCATAAATACGTTTGTATGGAGAACCGAACGTACTGCGCAGTCTTAATAAAGAGCAAGTAATGGTGTTTTATGGCTGCGGTCTTCTGTAAGGTAGTGCCGCACTCAGATAGTGCTGTTCCGAGTTTGAGGCTTGGTCCTGCTCCAAATATGAACGAGATGACTTTCCACAGTGCCCTGCCTCTCTTGATTTTTGCAAGCTCTGATGGCAGCTTCGGCTCGTCTTAATATATTTAATGTTACGCTATTGGCGTATACTATTTCTGCTCCGTCTGACTTTCTATTTCTCATTTGTAGACTTCACAAAGGCAACCCAGTTCCAGAAATATCTTGGCAGTTCAAGCCCAGACACGAGGCGTCATACAAACTTATACGGCATGATGGCAATATCCTGAATATCGGAGCCACCCAGGTCAGTCAAGCCGGGCACTTTCGTTGCGTGGCCAATAACGCTGAGGGTTGGGATGAGATGATTACTGAATTAGTGATCAAAGGTAAGAAGGTAATTTTAAGCAATGGAAAATTAAACCGCCTGCCGGTACTACTTGCACAATTTCTGCCAGTCGCGCTCTGCACGGTTGGAAGATTTCTGTTTTGACTCGCGCGTGCAAATTTGAAAGAGGGAGGATATATTTTCTCATCTTGTGACGAAGCGTTAATTGCCTGTCCGTTGCACAACTGCCGTCCGCCTGTCAATTTCATTCAAGTATGTCCCACTGGCGTGTACGGGTGTATCAGTGCGTTAGGACAGCGTCGAATGACGTTAGTGAGGCAGATACATCACCGCACTGACACGCCCCGTCCCTAGGCTCGCGCAGTATTTTTGTCTCTGTTATTATAAGCCTATCAGATGGTCTAATAATAAGCAGTATTCAAATTGAACTAAAGTTCAATGTCAAATGACGCTGTTAAAAACTGTAAATGCAATAAAAGTATTCGGCGGTAGTTGTTGAGATATCTTCGTTTACGGAACTCGCAAGGTATTTTAAGCTTTAAAGAAGCTACGCTTAGTTTGAGATTAACTCGTTCTTATTATGACTTGCGTCCATTCGAAATAAAGAGTAAGACTAGGCTGGGTTGCACCAAACCGTCTGTAAGCGTAAGCTGTGTTCGTTAAACTTTGAATGTATGGAAAGTTTGACAAGTTTCTATGGGATGACAGCTGCCGGCGCCATATTTAACGTTGATCAATATGTGATCGGTGCAACCCAACCGTTAAGTTTTATGGTTGTTCACTCTTAGAACATCAGATGGACATACATAGTAGCATGTATTTCATCTGTGACTAAAGTAAAGGCCATGCGGCGTGAGTGAGAAAAGTAGATAGATAACTAATTACATCATATCAAGACAACGTACGGTATATATGTACATACCAAAGCAAAATTAGAGCTTTCTAGTTGAAACGGCTACTGAGCTAATTGTAATCCGTAGACAGATGTACGGATAGACGGACAGACGGACGGACAGACATGGCGACGTTGTAAGGGTTCCTTGTTACAACGGTGCCCTAAAAATCATGTGCATTCATTGTTTTGGTCTTTTCAGCAAAACCCGCAATAAAAGAAATGACACCCATTCAGTCCGTGATGGAAAACACCACCGTCAATTTACAATGCAGGTTAGTGCAGGGTTTACCATACAACACATTAAGACGCTTCCCTGAATTGGCCGGCCGCAACCTGTATGCGGTAATTTCTACTTACCCGATAGCGTACTGACGTTGCCTTACTTTCCGTAGCATTTATGTTGCACAGAATCAGCTTTCTAACATTGTCAGCCTAGCCAGCACGGTAGCTATGCTCACTTGTTATGTGACGTTTTAGTTAACGTAGGCCATAAAACATGTCGGTATAATTAAGTTATCGTGCTAGCCAGGCAGAAATGGATAAAGCAAAGCCTCACTTACATAGGTGACATTCTTGTGTAAAATAACCATTGACAATTCTACAGTATTTATTATATCTTACTTACAGTGTAACCAAAGGCTTCCCCAATCCAACCGTAAACTGGTTCTACAAGGGCCCTGATTCGACCAACTACGTGAGCCAGAATACCGATCACATACGCATTGGAAGGGTTCAGCTGAACAACGCGGGACAGTACATGTGTGTGGCAAAGAATGAGGTCGGGAGACAGGAGCAAGTCGTACAACTCGTGGTCAACGGTAATAATGTCCTATATGTACGTTGAAACGCGTAACTTCGCTTATGATACCTTACTTCGCCTATAACCACCACGACTAGTATCGCGCTAATTTTCAATTCAACACAAGATAGGCAGTACCGGCGAAGTAATAACGGATATGAAGGCACCAAGCAGCAACCTTTAGATGAATATGAAACCAGGCAATAGACACTATTGGTGAAAATTTCAAATTAAATGGAAAAAATTAAAAAAATTATACGAACCTGCGATATCTGGCATACGCGGCCAATCGCTCTAGCTTCTGAGCTATCGGAACAACGAAGCCCGTCCACGAAATCCTTCACTAGTTCCCTCTTAAATTTAAATAAATTTAGTTAAATTAAATTTGGATAAATCCTCTTAAATTTAGTTAAATTTTTAAATTTTTGCCTTTAATTTGAAATTTTCGTTAGCAGCGTTACTGCTTTAGTACAAAATTAATTTACCATTGGTGAAATTGCGAGTCTCAACGAATTTTTTGTTATTTAAATATGTATAAAGCGTACCTGGGTCGACCGAGTAGTCGCCGCCTAGTCAGGCAGCCAAGGTGTCGCTGGGAAGATAGTGAGGAGGCGGATCTGCGTCAGCTTCAGGTTAACAAGTGATAAATAATAATAATAATATAATATTGGGGGACAATCTTACACAAATCGACCTAGTCCCAAACTAAGCAGAGCTTGTACTATGGGTACTAGACGACGATATACATACTTATTATAGATAAATACATACTTAAATACATAGAAAACATCCAAGACCCAAGAACAAATATCCGTGAAAAATGCACAAATAAATGCCCTGGCCGGGATTCGAACCCGGGACCTCTAGCTTCGGAGGCAGAGTCACTACCAACTAGGCTAAACAGGCCGTCATGTATGTCCTAAAACTACGATCAAGACCATCAAGGGATGGGCAGCAGCATCCCTGGAGTGCGGTGGAGATACTGCGATCACCAACTCGCATGCAAAGCGTGGCGTCGTATGTTACAATAACCGGGACGAACAATACGTGTAAACTATTGGATATTTATGTATCAAAAATTAGTAGACATGTACATCATTTACCTTATTCTAGCATATTAGATATAGCTATTATCATTTTTAATCCACCAAGAAACTCCCTACTTATGCCATTGATGAGACACTAAGTAAGTACGCTACGCGATAAGGAGAGGGGTGCTTCCTCGAGGATTATCGAGCAAGTAGAAAGTTTATCTCAATGGCATATTAACCGAATTAGCGTAGAATCTGTGAAAAAATACAAAGGGAACACAAGTTTAATTATTTGGTGAGAAATTTTCACGCTTGTGAATGTTGAGTCGATGTTTTTATTTTGGTCGGTTCATTTACACAGTGTAACCTCAGGAGTTCTGGTGAACTTACATGGTATCAAGAATAAAACAGTTCACACATACATATTAAGTACACGTGTTATTTAATAATAAATAAATAATATTGGGGGACAATCTTACACAAATCGACCTAGTCCCAAACTAAGCAAAGCTTGTACTATGGGTACTAGACGACGATATACATGTAATAGTGTGTCTATGAATAGTGCAACTTGGAGTTTACAATGAGTTCAGTGAATACTGCAATGGTTGGCATGCTACAAGGGTTAAAACATGTCCTCCGGAGATGATTTCTACGGCACTCACTGATATGAGTCGCGAATATAGATTAAAGGTAAATTGGCTCGTTTTCAATGTAAGATGTGACTCTTAAAACGGATGAGAGGTCGGTGACATCTATATTCAGTCGATATATCAAGGATTTACTCCGATTTATACTGTAAACTAACAAATAACAACGTTCCGAACTTACTGTGTGAACAGCTCGCTAATTGGGCTAACTCAAGACCTCAAAATGTTACAACTTATATAGATAAATACATACTTAAATACATAGAAAACATCTAAGACCCAAGAACAAATATCCGTGAAAAATGCACAAATAAATGCCCTGGCCGGGATTCAAACCCGGGACCTCTAGCTTCGGAGGCAGAGGCACTACCAACTAGGCTAAACAGGTCGTCAAATTTGTCTACGTTCTTCTGTAAGGTAATGGCATTTCCCTAGTGGACTGCTCAATTCCTGTGAGTGGACTGCTCAATTCCTGTATTA
Source organism: Notocelia uddmanniana (assembly GCA_905163555.1). Classification (NCBI taxonomy): domain Eukaryota; kingdom Metazoa; phylum Arthropoda; class Insecta; order Lepidoptera; family Tortricidae; genus Notocelia; species Notocelia uddmanniana. Next base: position 4,399,125 of record LR991063.1, on the reverse strand, counting down.
TAAATATCGTCTGAAGACCAGAGTAACAGCAGATGAAAAAAATGTACTGCAATAATTGATTCAGATTAATCAATATTGATTTTAGCTTGGTTAGTTTATTTATTTTCCACCAATTAGAGGTAACCCCTGTACACCCTGAGAGGTACTGTCTCTGTGTGCGTCCCACAACACGGGTAGGCATGGCCGCCCCTCTGCGTGCCTCTCTGTGCGTTCTAAGGGCCACTACGTGTTGGCTATGTGATACTTCGGTACTTAATTGATACTTCGGTACTTAATTGATACTTCGGTACCTTAGGCTCCACGCATGCCTCCCAAAAGTCCGGTACACCGCTGTCCCGTGAACGGAAAAGACTAACAAATAATGATTGTACTAAACATTTATGTTGTATATATTGCAGCTCCACCACGAATTGTGTTTGACACCGACGAGTACACTGGCGTTGAAGGCGACATGGCGATACGGCTGCCGTGCACCGCAGTGGGACACCCCGTGCCGTCCATCACCTGGAAAGTTGACGAGCAAGTTATTGGCACTGGTACGTATATCATGTTTGGACTTTATTTCTATTGTAACAGAGTCTAAAAGTGTCATTTAGTTTCCTGGACTATACTTTAAGGTAGAAGACGAAGAGGAGAAAACAAAATATTTGATGTAAATCAGTCGAGATGACGGGTGACAGAGTATGGAAGAAAGAAATGCTGCGCTGACTCCAAGTAACTGGGATGAGGGCAAGCGATGTTTGTCTCATGTTTTTCTTATAATATGACTGTGGCAAACAAGCGTACGGCCTGCCTGATAAGCATGTACCTTACCCTATCGACGCTTGCGGCTACATAAATAAATATTAGCGGACAATTTTTTACACAAATCGAACTAGTCCCATACTACAGTAAGCTCACTAAGGCTTGTGTTATGGGTACTAGACGAAGATATGACATATGTAATAGATAAATACATAGAAAACATCCAGGTCCCAGGAACAAATGTTCCTGCTGACCACAGAAACAACCTCTAGCTTTGGAGGCAGTGTCACCACCAACTAGGCTTATCAGGCTGAAATAACATTGACAATCACGCTGCCGACCCTTTTTTGGTATGAGGATCTATTGTATCGGCAGCTAGAGACATACGAAGTCCCCCAACAAATAGTTACCACCAAAAGCGGCCACAGGCGCTGTTCGCGTTCCCATACAAATTGACTCTAAACGTAAACGCGTTCGTTTGTGTTTATGTTTCGAAAAAATATATACTAGATGTACAGATTCAACCTTATTTACCACCAAGCACATATCATCACATACCTACAGAGCAAGTGCCTGCGGCTTTCTGTAATGTAGAGGTACTTCCCCAAATTACTCAATAAACCCATCTCTTTCAGATAAATCCAAAAAACTATACGTCGAAGGAAATGACCTTCTCCTGATACATCCCAAGAGTGCTGACTCAACTATTAAGACCCATAGCTACGTCTGTCATGCGGCGAATCAGTTTGGTCAAGCTGTTCAAGACTTCAACGTTTTCATCGATGGTAAATATTGCAACAAATAAGTGAATAATGTGCCTATTTATAATATACGAACGAGATTCATTCATCTAGAATCGGTACATTTGATATTCCGAAATAAGCACTTAATCATTCGTTTGGACAATAGGATTTCTAGGTAATGTCATATTGACTGTAATCATTTCTTAAGAGGGGGGGGGGTGTAAAGAAGGGTGAAAGATTGTATCATCATCATCATCTGAGGCGTTATAGCCGCGGGTGGGCCCTAGGCTAGCCTGGTCAAGCAAATATCTCCAGTCCGATTTATTCGTGGCTTTCCTTCTCCAGCATGTCACCCCTAAGTTCCTGGTGTCCACCTGAGCTTGAGAAAGATTATATGGGAAAACAAATCATTCTAAGGCGAGAACGAATTATACGCGGACGAAGTCGCGGGCAAAAGCTAGTTTGTAATATACGCGGCAACATTACATTGTGTTTTTTACGGCATGCCTGATGGTAAGCAGATACCTTAGCGACTCCAGAAGAATCACAAGTACGTTGCCGAGCCTTTACGGACTTCAAGATTCGTTGTGGTGAAAATTAGAGACATCTGGCGACCTTACTCACCACGAGGCGCACTACACCACATAGGTAACTAAAGAGCAAGTATTGACCGGTGCTTTTATGGTTGCGGTATTCTGTAAGGTGGAGGTAACTTCCCCAGTTGTTCTTTTTCAAATATGAGCGAGATAACGCGTTGTTTAATGTGTTGTGCGCGTTCATTGCGTTGTGTGTGTTATTCCATCAATACGTGGGCGAATTGTAATGCTTCAACCACGCTTAGCCTATTTAAGATGGAGTGTGGGTCTCTCTTATTAATTGGTTAAGGTATCGATGCTGGAATCCAGGATTTTGGTGTGGAGGGTGGCTTGACACCTGGATGCGCTCGACCATCTTTACGTAACGATCGAGAAAGTTACGTCGAATTGTCTTTGTCAAACAACAACTAACCATAGAGGATATGTACATTTATGTGTGGCAGTTTTACAGGAAATCTTATTAACAACCCTCTAATTTTTTTCCAGGATATATAGATTTGAAGGAGCCCAATGGAACGCTATACGGTTTGATCAATCAGCCATTTGATGTTATTTGCCCGCTGTCATTCGAAGATCCAAGCTCAGTGAGATGGTATAAGGTTAGTTATAGCTATGCCCATAAAATTATATACCTATTTTTTATTAACAAATAGGTGTACCGAGTTATGCAGTATCCTGTGTATATTAACCACTCTTATTACCCAAAGAGTACATCTGAACGACCGTCAATTTAGACCAGCTTGACAGAACTGGTTTCCCACAACAAGCAAGGAAATCTCTGCGACATCAGTTAGCCCACGTGAAAGAACAAAACACCACATCGATCCCGCCCCGTCAACTCAGGAATCTTACGTTGCAATAACTTATGTAATCCTACCGCAGACACAGTCGTCATCAGATAATAAGGGAGCGAGCAGTTTGCTCAAAAAATCTGAGCAAGTCTCTATTATCAAGGCGGTAAAGTGCTCGTTCAGATAGTTTTAAGCGCTCAAAAACAATTATATTTGATGGCAACTGTATTCAGTTGTTAAGAGATGACTTTATAATGTAACTACGAGTAACTACTTAAACTTACGTTAAGTACAAACGCTTACACATTTAACTGACTACTCGTGACCCTTATTACAATTAGCATAAAGTGCACCAATGGTCAACTGTGTTGGCGATGGTACATGTAACAAAATATTCATTTATAACGAGAGTTGTACGTACAAATCTTCTCCTCAATGCAAGCTTCGTTAATTCCCACAACAGCCAGCATCAGCTACATGCTTCGTCAGAATGTGTATGCATTGCAGAAATTATAATACTAGACCAGGTATCACCAGCTACAGCTACAAATTAAAACAAATCAGTTTACACCTCACTTAGATACTCAACCGCACTAAAAGTCCCTAACATACTGGTGGCATTACCTCGCTGAAAGGCCAGCGAAATTTGTTGGCCAGGCCCTAAGCGTGTGCAATGTACTTGCTCCTTAAGCACCGCCCTATGTTCCTGATAAGATTCTTGGCCTCGGCATACCAAGGCCTCGTGGTCTCGACAGCAACCGGGACTAAATTTTAGACCGGTTCAGGTTAGCGTATTTGCCGTATTTAAACTTGGCCGCACTCTCAGTCGCTGCACCTGGCTTGTTGGTGTATGAGAGATGAGTGTGAACTATAATGACATGTAACTGTAAATTTTAGTACGGAAAATGTTATGTACATCAATATCTGGTGATACTGCACGTATTGGCTTGCCTTTCCTACGGGCCAAGCTGCAGAGGTCGAGAGGGTCGAGTCGGTTCTGGGCTACCGTGCATCTCCAAAAAGCATCCCAGGCGATGCAGCGTCTGTGAAGAGGACACATTGGCTTATATGTATAGTCACGAGAGCTGTTGTCTCTCGCGTGCAGACGCTTTTTAAATCATCTGTCAAGATACTCAAGATGTATGAGGCCTGATAATTAGAAGTAGTAGTACTAAAAACTCCATGACGGCCGCCATCTGCGCTTCCCTGGGGGGGAGGACTCTAGGATCTCAAAATGAACACACTGAAGTTCTCCTTTCACGTCATTATTTCTAACCCTTCCTTTTTTGCCTTCTTCCCTGGGGTTCTTAGTCGAGTGTCGCTGTACTATTTTTTTTCTATTTTTTCAGGATTACGACGATCTCAATAAGACGGGAGCAAAATTGCACTTTGCAAGTGCAAATGCTACGTACAGTGGCAATTACACTTGCCGAGTGAGCGATGTGACCGGCAAGTCCATTTCTCAAACAGTAGAGGTTATTTTCGGTCAGCCTCCAAAAAAAGCTCAAATAACATCCAATATTGAATGGCCAACGCAAGAAGATAAATATTTGAGTCCCATTTTTGATACAAATCCAATTCCTAAAGGAAAGGTAAACTTATATGAAAATATTATTTTCTTTCCCGAATTCGGGTCGAATTTTAATACTGTTTGGCGATTATAACATTTTTAATAATAAGCGATTGAATATTAGAATAATCGTTACACACACAAAAACCCCTCCAAACCGTGACTGGGAACCTAATCAGGTAGCTAATACTACGTGTGATGTAGGCTACTAAGCGATCTGCTTAGTCCCTTTAAGCCTGCGGTTTAACTGAGACAGTGCCTGTGACGGAGAGATCAGATCGGAGACGTCAAAGGGTAAAGGTTGGCCTGAAATTAATAATACCAACAGAAAGATCCGTAGTGTTAAGAAAGATGATTTTTCATATATGTATAGGTAGTGGTCTCTTTGAATCCTTACGGTTAACCAAGAGTTAGAACGCGATAGATAGTACAATCATTTTCGGCTGTTAACGAATTGTCTCCTTTAAAAACCCCACTAAAATGTCAAATCCCATATAAACCAAAACGTTACAAACGTCAGTTCAGTACAATTTGCAGTTATGAAAGCGGAGACACTGAGTGGTATACACTTATCTGTCTCTCTAAAACTTAAGTTGTACAGAAATCATTCAACTTAAATGAGCGGATCTACTTCACTCTGATATCTATGGGGTTGACCTATAACCCGTATAGGAACTGAGACATGACGTAAAATTCGTAATCGAAACGCACTGCATTACCTATAGAGGGTCATCAATCATCATGTCTTTAATCATTTCACAATCACCGTTTAATGGAGACATAGCTTCTATTATTTTACTAATGATTTCTGTCAGGGTAGGGATAACCTATAAAGGTAAACATGTCAGTGCTCGACACTTCAATGCTCAATAGGATAACCCCTATATTGATGCACCTCTGTAGTTATGACAGAAGATTGATAGAGTGCGCTGTATTGGGACAGTGTCGAGAACTGGGACATTTACGTTATAGTATAGTATTGTCAACATCGTTTTCAAATTTAAAACTCATTTCTAGTACGAATGGTTCTACAATGGACAAAAACTTGAAGACGCACGTTCAGATTCACTGGCCCCGATTGGATGGGGAGAATACACTTGTAATGTCAGTAATCCATTCGGAAGCCTGGTCCTGACATGGAAAGTTACAAGTCACAAAAAAGGTACTTGCTTATTGCATCAAATCCATACTTCTATTATCATCATATCAGCCGAAGGACGTCCACTGCTGGACATAGTACTCCCCCAAAGAGTGCCTCAATGACCGATCCTTCGCCACCCGCATCCAGCGGACTCCTGCGACCTTTACCGGGTCATCAGTCCTTGTGGGAGGGCCTACCAACGCTGCGCCTTCCGGTACGTGGTCGCCATTAGAGAACCTTTCTGCCCCAACGGCCATCGGTTCTACGTGCAATGTGCCCCGCCCACTGCCACTTAAGTTTAGCGATTCGGAGGGCTATGTCCGTTACTTTGTTTTTACTACTGATGGTATCATTTTTAATGCGATCGCGCAGAGATACTCCCACCATAACCCTTTCTATTGCTCTTTGGGTGACTTTTAGCCTTCTTATGAGGCCCATAGTAAGCGAGCGAATGGCACTGAAACGTGGTCACTGGTCGCTTACTATGGGCATACTTCTACACTTAACTTTTTTTAATAACAGGGGTACAATCTTACACAAAACTATTCATGATTATATTGTATTACCATGCTTATATTGGAATTGCGTAAAAGTGACTCTGTCTGTCTGTTACCTCATTACACTAACTGCTGAACGGATATACAAAAGAATCGAGATAGTTTCAGATCCCGGAAAGGACATAATGATAGTTTATTATCCCGCAAATAATCCCTTAAGTGATTTTAAAACGTTCATACCAAACCAGCAGCGGTTCATTTATGTTTTATGAATAAGGGGAGTTCTGTGAGAGTCATAAGAAAAACGTTATAATAGCTAGAAGATGACTGATTATACCACCGACATTTATTTTTGTTTCAAACATGTTTTATTTTTTCAGAATGCGGTCTTCAAAAGTCATTGTTAAAGAAAAATAATGCACCTCTCACATTGGATTCTTCGTCATCATGGCCACAATTATCGTCGATTGGACAGTACATCATCGTGCCAAATTCGAGAAATCTTCAGTTGATTTGTCCAGACGTTAGCAGTGTTAAGACTGTCTCAACGAACGGCTTCACTAAGTTTCCAGCATTAAAGTCACTCAATGTCACATGTGATCATGAAGACTTCTTCCTGATCGAGGGAGTTTCTCGGAAATTTTCTGAACTTAATTGCAAACACAGCGTGAAACCTAGTGTTGAGCCGACTGGGAAACCGTGTCTGGGTGAAGACACCGAGCTGATGCGAGTTGGTTTCCACGTTAACGGCTTCACAGACGTCTACCAATCTTGTATAGATAAGACCAAAAATGTCCCGTTGTATACAAAGATGAATACAATACCCATCGCAGACAGAGACCAGTCAAGTTTGAGAGTAAAGACAGCAAAACAGCTTTGTCTAGACAAGTGCTGTTACGAGAATATACAGTTGGTGAGCGCTAAGGATGTCAGCTTCGGTCCGGCTGAGAAGGCAACATTCATGGATACCTTTAACTACGTGAATTATTGCAAGCCGAATAATGGTGTAAGTTGCTAAGAAAAAATGTATGTCGTATTAATTTCAGTAGGAACGAAAAACAGTAGAGTAAAACCAATCATAAAATGAATGCCCTTCCAATGTTTTAAAGTAAGACAAAATATATATATGAAAATCTGAGAAATACTCTATTCGAAACTGTTGTCATATTTTTTCCCACACAATGAAACATGTTGATTATTTAGTTCAAGGGCGTTCATTTTAAATTTGTTTACACCACACCTTGCCAAAAAGTAAACCCACTTTTTGGCCAAGTGGTGACGTAAAATGGTGTACAAAACACGGGTCGTAAAACAGAAAGCCCTCTCTCGCATATTTATGACCCTCACCTGCGGCTCGGGCCTCAAACATCTCCGATATCCGCCTTTCTTTGTTTTACAACCCTTGTATCGTAAATGGCTATTTTAGGAAATAAAATAATAATCATCATCATCATCGTTATAAAACAATGAAATCAAAATGACTATAAGTATGTTTTTAATGATAGAAGACCCTTAATACCTCATGGAATCCTCCATCAGAACTCAAGCTTGATAAAAATATGTCTTGAAAACCTAGCTTGCTTGATAAACATAATGAAGAGAACAAATCGCCAAACGTGAACTATGCGTCGTTGAAGAGTTCCGTTTTGATCATCATCAGCAGTTCCACTTCATCAAATGTAACGTTTTTGAATGAAAGTGCTTGATTAGTTCATGAAAATACTAAAATCACTGTATGTGTGCCTTTCACATTTGAGGAGTTCCCTCGATTCCTCATGGATCCCATCATCAGAACTCGAACTTGACAAAAATCAATCGTGAAAATAGAACTTGCTTCACAAATGCAGCTAGGAGGACAAATCGCAAACGTGAACTTTTCGTCGTTGAAGAGTTCTGTTCTGATCATCATCAGCAGTTCCACTTCATCAAATGTCACATCTTTCTATGAAAATGCTCGTTTTGTTGATAAAAACACAAAAATCACTATATGTTTGCCGTTAAGATTTGAGGAGTTACCTCAATTCCTCATGGAGCCCATCATCAGAACGGCGTTTTGACAAAAACGGGACCAACTTGGATATATATACTTACAATCAATAAAAGAATTTTCTAAATCGGTTCATAAATGACGGAGTTCTGGAGTAACAAACATAAAAATAAACATACAATCGAAGTGATAACCTCCTCCTTTGAAATTATTTAATCTTGAAGTCGGTTAAAAACAGTGTATAGTAATTCATCACAGTTTACAAAAAACGTTGAATACCGCTACATCTGTTTCATTTATTTTTCAGACAAATTGGGATGATATAGAGAAAATGGGCAGAGAGCCACTCGAGTTGACTGTGTGGTCAGGGGCTACCCAGTACACAAAAGTTGGAGAGGTCTGGACACCTAAGTACCTGTGGAAGGTGGGTTTATGAAAGCTAGAATACTCTATTATGCGGGTTATACTCATCACTAGTCAAGTTTTTACACCAAAAAATCAATATATTGCGCATATACATGTATTTTAATTGGTGGTAAGCGTTAGGCATGGGCCATGGTCCATGGTGTGTATATCAAGATTTGTTGCATTAATCACTTCTATACCAGAACATCTAAACCTCAGAAAGACACTATTGATAATAAGAACCAACTGAGAATCGAATTCGGTGTTCTTGGATTCCCGGTTAATTGCGTAAGCCCTCCGCCACCGCTGCTCAAATGATATTGCCGATATTTTCCTCGTGTCTGTTGTATATTCATCTCCGTATCAACCTACATATGAAATTATTATTGCTTTGTGTTAATTAGAAACACGACGCTATGCAGAGTATAGTAATATTATTTGCTTGCTGCCTCTATAAGGTACTGCAAGCCCTGGTAAAGATGCTCTAAAATGTCATCCGTCCTTTATTTGCTAATTTCTAAAGCGCAATATCGATTCAGTGGGGATGGATGCTACGGATATCGGGGCGTTTGAGGCAGTAGTCCGGAAGCCACCCTCAATTTTTAGGACGATAGAAGCGAAAGTATATGAGGGGGACCTAAGAGGGGCAGTCCGGGTGCTTATATCGGATGACGGGGTGGCTCCGCCTAGTCCGGAGACCCTTGCCACCCTGCAGTCCAAGCATCCACCCCCTTCTCGGCCGTTGGTGTTTCCTTTGGGGCTGGACGGGGCCACTCCAGCATACAAAGTAGAGGTGGAGGATGTGGCGCAGGCTGTGGGCTCCTTCAATAATGGTTCTGCGGCGGGTCTAGACGGCATTCGCCCAGTGCATTTGAAGGAGCTCACATCCGGGACGGCGGGCGACAACGGAATTCGGCTGCTAGAGTGCCTCACCAAATTATGCAATTTCTTACTTGAGGGTCGAGTAAACAGTTCGGTTTGTCCCTACATTTATGGCGCATCTTTGTGTGCGTTATCCAAAAAGGATGGAGGTCTGAAACCAATTGCGGTAGGAAGTACCTTGCGTCGTTTGACGGCGAAACTTGGTTGCCGCGCGGTGAAGGAAGAGATGGCCGCTTACTTGCAACCTTGTCAGTTGGGATTTGGAACGAAACTGGGTTGTGAGGCCGCTATACATGCAGCACGAGCTTTTTCATCAGATCCAGGAAATGCGGATTGTGTCGTTGTAAAGATAGATCTCAACAATGCCTTTAATACCGTGGAGCGTGATGTTTTGTTAAGTGAGGTAAGGGAGAAGGTGCCATCTCTGTATCCTTTTCTTTTTCAAGTATATTCGTCCTCTTCTAACCTTTTTTTAATGACTCCGTGATCCTTTCCCAGGTTGGAGCGCAGCAGGGAGATCCGTTGGGTCCCTTGGCGTTTAGTCTTGCGATTCACAAAGCTATATCTGATCTTCGATCTCCTCTAAATATGTGGTATTTGGATGATGGAACTATCGGAGGGAAACCCGAAATAGTGGAGCAAGACCTGCTTACTCTTCTGCCACGATTCAAGGAACTGGGCTTGGAAGTCAATTCAAGCAAGTGCGAATTGTTCCCCTGCAGCGAGAACTCCCAACCTTCTTTTCCTTTGTTTAGTGCTTTACTCCCAGGCTTGAAAGAGTTATCGGCACAAACTTTTAACTTGTTAGGTTCGCCCATTTTTCCAGAGGCAATACCGGAAGCGTTTGAGCTGAGAAGGCAACTTCTCCTCACGGCTAGGGATAGACTCAAGAATCTGTCAGCTCACGTTGCTCTCCTATTGCTGCGGACTTGCTTCGCGGTCCCCAGGCTGACTTATTTTTTGCACTAAATGCTTTACTCCCAGGCTTGAAAGAGTTATCGGCACAAACTTTTAACTTGTTAGGTTCGCCCATTTTTCCAGAGGCAATACCGGAAGCGTTTGAGCTGAGAAGGCAACTTCTCCTCACGGCTAGGGATAGACTCAAGAATCTGTCAGCTCACGTTGCTCTCCTATTGCTGCGGACTTGCTTCGCGGTCCCCAGGCTGACTTATTTTTTGCGCACAGTACCGGTGTGGTTGTATCCTGGGCTGCTAGATTCATTTGATGGGGTTTTGAAGGAATCTGTCGAGTGTCTGCTCAATGTCTCCCTCAACGCGGAAAGATGGGAACAGGCCTCTCTTCCGATTCGGAGCGGGGGTTTGGGTGTGCGACGTGCGCACGATGTGTGCTTACCGGCTTTTTTGGCGTCGACGAGTGGGGTTATGGACCTAGTTACTTTTATTTTACGTTTGGATGGTGACAAGACCTCCATACCTTTCGCGTCAGACGCTCTGGCAGCCTGGACGGCTCTCAATCCGTGTGCGAGTGTACCCGAGAAGCCGTTTGTGCAGCGTTCGTGGGATGATATAGGGGTGAAAAGGGGGCTCGATAGCCTTGTCGAGGGTGCTTCTCGGGCTGTGGATAAGGCGAGGCTTATTTCGGTGTCGAGGCCAGAGTCCGGGGCGTGGCTGCACGCGCTTCCTTCTCCGCACATAGGTACACTTCTCGACGATGACTCATTGCGGGTGGCCGTTGCTCTCCGCCTGGGCTGCGATGTTTGCGAACCTCATTTATGCATCTGCGGTACCATGGTGCCTCCGTAACGGGCACCACGCCCTGAGTTGTAGTCGATGTGCGGGAAGGTTCCCCCGCCACCACGCGCTTAACGATATCTTACGAAGGGCGCTGGTTTCAGTGAATGTTCCATGCGTGTTGGAACCTTCGGGCCTGAGTAGATCAGACGGCAAGAGGCCCGATGGTTTAACATTGGTGCCTTGGCGGAGAGGGAGGTGTCTGCTCTGGGACGCCACGTGCGTTAGTACTTTTGCGGCGTCGCACCTTGGTCGCACGGTGAGGGCTGCGGGAGCGGCTGCGGAGGCGGCAGCCTTGAGAAAGCGGGAAAAATACGCCGCTCTTACAAATTATTTGTTTGTCCCTCTGGCGGTCGAGACAACCGGTTGTTTGGGCTCAGAGGCTAGAGTTTTCCTCAGGGAGGTTGGGCAGCGTCTGCGAGAGAGGGGTCATGACCCCCGCTCCGGCTCTTTCCTGGTGCAGAGGCTGTCCATTGCGATTCAACGCGGGAACGCGGCGAGCGTAATGGGCACCTTTGCCCCTGGAATGGCACGGGGCGGGTTATTTGACTAATTTTTTGTTTATTATTGTTTTGTATTTGACTGTACAATTTTATTGTTTCTAAAATTGTATTATGCTGTGGACCATCAATTCATCATCTGCATAGCTTAGCTATTGGCACTTAAGCCAAGATTGGCGTAGGCAATAGTTTCACGAAAGCAACTGTCCATATTACCTTCTAACCCTAAGGAAAACTAGATCTTGTTGGGATTACGCCAGTTCCTTCACGACGTATCAGTGAAAAGCTATGATCCCTCTACTTCCAAGTTAAAAGTTGCATGTCTTCAATTGGCTACAATAGCTACTTTGTCACACTACGGATCTCAAATGATTAATCTTTCTTTTAAAGGTGCTGAAAGAGACTGATAGGTCGGAAAGCGTGGCAGTCATCCACGAGAACGTGAATACGCCGAGTCCTAAGCTGTGTTCTGGAAAGTGTGGCGTGGAGTTTGAGTGGTTCGAACCCTGGGGTGACCGCACGTACTGCTGTACTCTGGCTGACTTCAAGACAGCATTCGGAATCAACATAGACTTTGAAGATAACTAAACAAATATTTTAGACTGTAATTGTGGGCTGAGCCTTATTCAAAAAGTGTAGACGTATTTTTCATAATTCCATATTTTTGGGGCTTTCTTATTCCGAATTTAGATACTTCAGATTGTACAAGAAAAAAGTTCTCCTAGATTTCGGCATGTTCATTTTTTCCTCCAGTGTGTCACATAAAAATGACGCTATATAAAAATGTGACAGTGTAGAATAGAATATTTGGGACATTTTTTACCTACGAGGAACGTTAGTATTATATTAATGGTTCTAAGTATAGAACCAAAACTAAACTAAAGCGAAACTTTGGTGCTGGTGACGTCATTATGACGCAAATTCACCTACAGACTGATTATATAAACAACATTGCGACACCCAATGATTATTATTAATGCAATAATGGCAATATAAATTTGATTGTTTATAAAAAAGATGGCTATTTATTTAAATTGAAAATAATGTAAATATGAAAACTATCACAAAGGCGATAAGAAAAAATATTATACTAATATACTTTTTACAATTACTTAAATTATAAAAAGTATAATTTTACCACGGATAAATGAAAAGCAACAATTCAAATTTCGTGTCGAAAAATTGCAGAATGCTTAAAATTCAAACGTAACATCGCACCTTCTTATTTAAATACATACCTACATTGTACTATGTGTATGTCACTATATTCTAAACAATATAATACTCCCATCTCCCGCCGGTTATAAAAAATGTCGTTGTACTCGTACTGATCATAATGCCTTTAACCGCAACTAGAACAAATATTGTCGTTAGTTTTCTTTCATCAAATTGGATTTCTTCAATAATCTAGATAAAAACACTCTGTATGTAGCTTGACGTCATAAGTCTGTCAATGGCACCAAAGTTTAGGTCCCTGCAAAAGACCAAAAAAAATTGAATGTAGGTACAGTTTTTTTCAACTTTCAGCTACAGTCACGCACAAACATTTTATCTCATTGCGATCAGAATTCAAAAAGGTAAACGTCGCAGCCATGGCCACTGACAGAAAACTTGTCGCCTTCGTTTCTATCGGTCAATACTTAATATCCACTAATTTATAATAAGTACTATTGTTATTGTACTGTTGGGACTTAAGATGTCAACCATTGGAATGCTTACTTTAGTGGAGTTCTACTTATGATACCAGAGAATATTAAAACTTTTGGTGTGCGTCGCAGGTTCCATGCTTATGATGTAAATCAACCTGCCATATTTAATCAGTGCTTTAATGTATTCTGCCACTTTTATGTATTTTTATGAATTCCTAATAAAAATCATAGTATAATCTTGGTTTATCTTTATCCTCCTGGCAGAAGTATTTTGATAGGTACAAGACGACATCCCTATTAATTATATTTAAAATACTTTTAAACACATTCTCAATGTCAACTTCAAGATTTCCAAAACTTTTGACGTCTGTAAAGAACGTAAAAGATGTAGCAAATTCCAATAGATTGTAACAATAATCGATTACGCTTGATAATGCCTAATTAGATGTGCTGATTGTTGTGTTTTCCTCAACTGTCGAACCTCATTTCGAAGCTGACCGTCTTAGCACTTGAAAGCTCAACTAGCATACTCGTTAAAAACTTGTATATCATTCTTATATCGGTTCCATTCGAGTATTAAGAATACATGTAAAGAAGTTGTTACAGCATGCGCTAACACCTTTATAACCACGAAAGAGGCCCACAAGGTAAAGTTGAAATCAGAAATCAGAAAATATTATTTGTCAGAATACAGTTATAAAATATTTTACAGTATAAAATGTCGTTGTATTCAACATGCAAGCATGTGAACAAATTATTTATAAATTACGCTAGAATACTATACTGATAGATGTCACTGAGTTAAAAATAATGATAATAATAAGATAAACAGTTAGTATAATGTCAGTTGATTTTTATAATTTAAATATTCCCTTACAGAGTAAAAACATTTATCCATCAGCCATCTCGTCAATTTATTTCTAAATATATTCCCCGATAATGCTTGTAAATCATTTGGTAAATTATTAAAAATATTTATTCTTGTATTAAAAACATTTCTTTTGTATATGTCCTTGTGACTGGGTGGCTTGTACAGAAGGGACATAAGATGTGGTCTTATTCGTCTCTCTATGCCTTCACTCCGTAACTTGAAGTATTCGGGATGTTCTTTGACAAAAACACATATGTCCCTTTTGTACAAACATGGCAGTGGCAAAATTACATTTTTTTTGTTGTTATAGAAAGCCTGTGTACTTAGAGCAATGTATACTTTATACCCATGTGTGTTGAGCTACCCTCTACAACAACAGTAAGCAGCTGAAGGTATGGTTGAATTAAATTAACATTCTTCTGCAGGTAATGTATGTAACTCCTTTGTGTGAGAGCAAGAGTGTTCTTATCTTACTATATCACGCGATGCACTTACGAGTAGAGTATAATAGTAAAAACTTATTCTTGTTATTGCAGATATTTATTTATTCATGTTCTCAAAGTACAGTTCAAGTACCCATCCATCCTTTTTCCCACCTTGCTTGACGTCTGTCACTTTATTTCTTAAAAACCGTTACTAGACTTACACTAGTATCATAATGCCACTTGTGGCGCTTTCAAGTCCAACGTTATTTTTGATATATCAGCGTTTATTCATTGTATGGATTATAAAATAGCTAACAAGTATATCACGACACGTACGTGCTTCGTATTTCACGTGAATATCGAAGCAACATACAATTTTGAAAACCGCGGTAATATTGACATCCCAGTTTTGTGATAGTATCATTCGTGTATGGTGTATGGGTCATAGAAACATGTTGGCCAATAATGATTTATCACTTAAAACTTTAGTAGACCTATTAAAAAGTTTCAAGTGCACATACATTTTTAACTGACTTCAATCAATAGGGAGCCAGGACGAATCGATGTTATCAAGCGAACTCCTCAAATATATAGATAGGCACGCATTTAAGGCCATTTTGGTATTTTATATACTTAGTAAACAAAACATTTGCTATCGGAAAGCACCTTTAGTGAAATGGAACAGACGACCTGTGGAACTAACTCTTCAATGATGGAGGTACCTATTCCATGGATCCAATCCTTATACAGCACCTAATGCTCACTATAATGCACATTTTAAGTGGAGCTGGTGATGAGGTACCTGCCGAAGGAAAGTACTTGTAGAATCCTTGAGAAATCGACGGAACTCCTTTAATAGCATCGTCCCAGCGACTTCGCAATTTTTTTAGTAACCACGTAAGAAAGCAGTTCACCTGGTAAAGTGGGAAGGATGTATGAAACTATGCGTATGTATACAAAATTTAAGTTGTATTTATTGATATGATGATCGTTATCACAAATTCCATAAATTTGAAACTCAATGAAATTGCTTTCAAATTGTTGTCTCCATCCAACTATTGCGAATTGGTTTGGGCTGGCCTGAAGAGGGCGTTCCCAGCGGGCTTAGCTTGCCCGCTGAGGATGCGTTGAGGTTGGGCCGCTGAAGAAAAGGAGTGTGGCTATTGCGGTGCGCCATTCGCCCTATCTTCTGCAGCTGAGCAGGGCTCCCTCTGCGATCCCTCCGACGCGGGGGGTGAAGCATGATGGTATTACGGTGTGCCACTCTCCTAACCTACCCCCTGCGAACTTGACGGGGCAGTTCTGCAGTAACATCGATGGTGGGACCGCGCAGAAAGTGGAATGCCGGTATTACGGGGTATTACGGTACGCCGCTTTCCCTATCCTCTGCGGTCGAAGTGCGATTCGTGGCGGAATCACAGACCTGATCCGCCACTGGGTGCCGGAAGTTTTTCGGTACCCTCTGATAACATGACCATGACCCATGCCGATTGGGTGTTTACGCGCCACGGACTCAGAAAAAAAAAATGAAATAAAAAAAAGAAAAATCGTTTATTGGTCACAATCATTGTGTACAAAAATAGGACATGGTTGGGACCTCCTAGTACTCAGAGGGTTGCGCTACTGTACAAGATGGAGTTCGAGGAGAAAGGCCAGCCCACATCCGGCGTGCCTAACGTGGAGGGTCTCCGGGCATCCACGAACGAGCCGCTTGGGAGCGGCAGCCGCCGGTGGTGTTGCAGATGTGTGCGCAAGTCGCTTTCGCAAAACTAGTATGTTCCCACGCCAAATCCTGCGATTAGGTACCAAAGCTGCGTCACTGTTAAACAGAGTGCGGGGCAGTAACAATAGTCACCTGATGATGAAAAAAAAGAAAAAAAAAATGAAAAAAAGTTTATTAGGTTACAATATGGTTCTAGAATACATCGTGGTTGGAATCTCCTAGTAAGCACTAGATGTACTTGTGGCAGGAGATACCGCTCTTCCAGCAAAAGATAAGACGTAAACAAATGTATTCGTATTTTAGCAAATGTGCGTATCCCAAATAGTTGCCGACCACATTTTATCAAACACAAACTTCTTACATTACCTTGTATTTATATAATGGATGCTGCATTATTCGTCCGCGAAAACATACATTTATTTGATTTTAAAAAAGACAAAGAGAATACTAGATCGCAATATAGGAATAAATTAATGTTACCAAAAACAAACTTAGTCATGTGTAGAAATAGTCCCCATTATAAATGCATCGTAATATATAATAAAATCCCCAATCTAATCAAGCAAGTACCTACTAATATTTTGTTTAGAAATAAATTAAAGAAATTATTGATTAGTAATTGCTATTACTCTGTAAAGGACTTCCTAAGCGATAATAATTTGTAATGTTCTCATAGTTAACGAATTGTTTTTATTTATTTTAATGGTAAATAAATGTTCTTATTAAACTCATTATTTTACTACATATTTGTCAAGGCAAATCCAACGAGCCCAAACACGGCGGTGCTGTGATGAGCATATGAGGAGTTCCTGATACCACCTCCTGACTCCATCATGAGACCCTGGACCTCATCTAGGTCGATGGTACTTGTCAAGGCAAATCCAACAAGCCCAAACGCGGCGGTGCTGTGATGAGCATATGAGGATTTCCTGATACCACATCCTGACTCCATCATGAGACCCTGGACTTCATCTAGGTCGATGGTACTTGACAAGACAAATTCAGCGAGCCCAAACACTGCGGTGTTATGATAAGTATATGAGGAGTTCCTGTGACCACCTCCTGACTCCATTATGAGACTTCATCACATCAGACTTCATCTCTCTAACCAACCTCATATTGCAAGAATAATGCTAAATGTAATCAGAATTCATGTAATACTTATCGTTGATGAGCCGAGTATTAGTCACTAAATAAAACATTGAAAAAATACTTACTGGATCTTGATCTTTTAATCGCTGTATACGAATATAGCGTTTCTTGGAATTTCGTGGTTTGGATTCCCGATCTTTGTAAAGTTGCGCGATGAACGAAAACGACATAGGTCCGACCTCTTAGAGCGCTCGGCGCATTCTGAGCACACGGCTTCAGTGTAGCGTAATATATGGGAATTATGGGTGATATTTATAAATATCTACCTAATTTAGTTTAAGACTGATCCTTATAAAAAAAAAATCTAAGACAAGAAAGAGTTGCACTTTGCTACAATTTTATCGTTACAGCAAAATATGAATACAGTTTGCGAGAAAAAAATAAAATGTAACCCTCTTTTCAGCAAAAAACTAGGTAACATTCGATTGCTATTTAAACCATAATTTAAGATGAATCTTAAATTTTCGGTATCGTTAATACCTAGTTTATGATAGGTAGAATTGAAATGTATTAATTTTAAATGAAAATAATTCCTTTGCACTTCAAAATCGAGAATCGAAAAGTCACGTCTGACCGCAAATATTGAAAACCCCTGCCAAGGAAATGCGTTTTTATGAAATTCAACGCTAAAGAAATAAAAATTTAGCGACGTTACTATCTAGTTTAAGGAATGGACTATCGAATACCCTAATAATTTTAATAAAATTATTGATATTCATGCCACAATCTTTGATCGAAAATGACGCATTTTGCGAAATACGCTAGTAAGGGCTCTTAAATTGATATATTGGGTATTTAGTTGTAGGTATCTTAAGTTAATATTGTGTGCCCTAACAGGGCGTCATGGACTGACTTTTACAATGTAAGATCTTAATTGATATGTACATGATTTTGCAATTAAATAAATGAAATAACTAATTATTATAAAATTAATTAGCTACTTATTAACTTAAAATAAACAATTATTACTCCATGCAACGTAACTGATCTTTACATAATATATCAGTACTTAAAAAAGGAAAGCAGTTACATGTGTGTGTGTGTGTGCGTGTGCGTACGTGCGTGCGTGTGAGTGAGCGTGTGTGTGTATGTTGTGCGTGATTTAATTGGTGTAAAATGTTAGTGTCTTGTGTAACTTTAGTAGTGTATTTACTATATAAAGTTTTCGCATGGTAAGTAGCCCACAGCCTTTATATAATTCACCAGTAGGGTACCTAAAGGGTTTAGCAAACATGACTTTCAGTAAACATCGTTGTCCCCTTTCTGTATCAATACTATCAATAAATTATGATTTTTGTCGGCCTATTTAGCCTAGTTGGTAGTGCCATTGCCTCCGAAGCTAGAGGTTCCGGATTCGATTCCCGGTAAGGGCATTTGTTTCGACATTTGTTCCTGAGACTTGTTGTTGTTGTTGGATGTATTTAAGTATATTTCTATTATATATATCGTCGTCTACTACCCATAACACAAGCCTTATTGAGCTTACCGTGGGACTAGTTCGATTTGTGTAAAAAAATGTCCCCTAATATTTATTTATTTATTATTGTTTACTTATGATTTCCGGGTGTTCCGAGTGCTCAATAATTCATAAAAAAACAAAAGACAAAAATATTTATTGGTGTAAGCAAAGGTTTTTGCATAGTACGAGGTCGGTGTCTCCTTTTAAGTAAACAATGATACCTACTTGTGTCAGGAGAACCCGCTCTTCCAATTGAAATATCATTAAATATATCATTTAATAAGATGTGTTAAATCAAACCTAGAATTAAAGTTTTAAATGTATATTTAATCACTACTTACTAACTTTATTTGTAAACAACATGTACAGTCAGCTACAAAATTAGCTACGCATTTGAAAAGATCAAAAGTCTTTATTATTAGCGTATAAGAGCTTTTAAATCCTTCATATGCGTAGCTACTTTTGATGCTGAGTGTACCTACTTTAACCCTTAATAGGGCAGAGGGTAATCCGATTTTTCATTGGTTTTCCATCTTATCTTACAGCAATAAGGTTCAAAATCAGGTGGTTACTATTTTACCAGTGCCCAGTATAAAAATGGATCATTATCTGTAATAAATAAAATAGAATTGAAAGCTTATACCTATTGAAATCCTATCTCGATTTACCCTTCAACTCCTTCATTATCTCACCAGAACAGTAATGAACCTTGATATTTTTTAGGGTTCCGTATCAAAATGGTGGTGAGTCAAACTGAAAAAAGTCCAAAAAGCGACTCTTAAGTCGTTTTTTAGCTGAACAGGACTGAACATAAAACAATTTTTTATGCCGTATCAAATATTTACTTTTTAAGAATATTACAAAAACTACATTAAAAACAATCATGCAAAAACTGCTCAATAATATTCCAAACACTAACGCATTTGCACTAAACCTAAAATAGATATTCTGAGAGATATTTAGCAGCTCTATCAGTTTTCTACAGTTTATCGTCGGCTCATAGGATGTTCCCTGTATAATGTGCTCAACCAGTAGTGAATGTAATAAGTATAAAATCCGAACAACGGCTTCATAAACAATAAAATCAAATCAACCGCAAATACCAATTATAATATCATACTCTCGTGGTATTCAAACTAGTGATACGAACGCGCTTTGATTTTATTCTCAGACAGTTATATTTTGAAAAAGGATTTCCGTAAAACAGTAAGTCATTTGATCTTTAAATCCAATTTAAAAGTTCTCCTATCCCCGTATGTGCCCTCCTAAGTACATATATACAGGATGTGGCCTGTAATAGGAGCAAAAAAATTAAAGGCTGCTTCCTTGAGCATCTGCATAACCTCTTGTGTGCAAAAACAAAATTTCTTTTTTCACTTGGGAGAAATGTTGATCTAAAGTTATGACCTCCTCTCATATACATTTCCAAGTAATGGATCTTGGCACCACAAGATTAGTCGGGCGCGGCAGTCACTGCTGATATTGAGGTAGCATCTAGTTATAATCTTTGTTGAATTTTTGGTTTAAAAGGATATTTTTAGGATTAAAAAAAATGTTTATTAAATAAATAGTTATTAATATAGCTCAAGGAGTGTAAAAAAAAGTTATACCTATCACTAGTTTTGCGAAAAAAAATCTAAGAAAAGCTTTTTTTTTAAATTAAAACCATTTGGAAATAATTGCTGGGGAGCTGAATAGTGTACCGTTTAATATTTTGCTCCTATTACAGGCCACACCCTGTATAATTTAAGAAAAAAAGAAAAGAGCGAACTCGCATCTTAAAGGCCGGCAACGCACTTACAACCCCTTTGGTGTTTAGCATTACTACCTAAGAAGACGATGGCATCATCATCATCATATAGTAGACAGTACAATCAGGACTATTGTAACGTTATTTAATTTCCATATTCTGGTTATTTCTTGCTTTAAATCTGTATATTTGGTCAGTTTTGCAGCGGTTATTATTATGAATTATAAATAGGCTCGCTGTAGCTGTGCCCGTCGTCTGTGTGTTTTGTTGTCGCGCTTTTAATCTAGTAGCAATAGGTGCGTGCGTACGCGCGTGTGAGGTTTACCCTAGTGTCAGTGTGCGTTGCCTGTATCTCATAATAACTATGGTTATGGTTATGGACTCCTTTTTCCACACTTAGTCCGTGAGAGTCGGACCATTGTGCGTGACGTGGACGCCGGCTAGGGATCTAGCCAGCCTAACTCCGCCCAGAAGCGCAGGATCCTCCTGGTGTCACCATAGGCTTCGCGGAGTGACCTCGGTGCGTTGAGGTTTTGAGTCCGTTGTGTAGCTACACCTTCGCATTCCAGGATGACGTGGGGAGCTGTTTCATCGGCCGACAGGCATCCCCTGCATAGGGGGCTGTCGGTCGTACCTAGAACATATAAATGTTTGTTGAGTGAGCAATGTCCAGTGATGGTGCCTACGATTATACGTAGTGACGCTCTGTTAAGAGAGAGCAGACGCCTGGTAAATCGTGCCTCCGGGTGTGGCACTATTTCCCGGGATTGTCTGCATGTACTGGTATTTGTCCATCGATCAGCGTGTTGTTCAGATGTTCTGCGACGTAGCCATGATCTTAGCTGGTTAAAGGGTAGCGGAAGTATTGGACTAGGGCCAAACGCCGGCCGGCTAGAACATCTCCTGGCCAGCTCGTCAGCTATGTCGTTACCTAGAGAGCCACTGTGCCCTCATAATAACTATTTAATTTGTTGTATTCAGTTATTTACTGATGCTGCCTACGCTGACCGGTCTGCTGAAGGACAACAAGCGTCGAAGAAGCAACTCCTCTGCTTGGCTGTGACGATATGAACTATAGACTACACTTAGAATATAATCTATACTTCTATACTAATATTATAAAGCCGAAGAGTTTGTTTGTTTGTTTGTTTGAACGCGCTAATCTCAGGAACTACTGGTTCGAATTGAAAAATTCTTTTTGTGTTGGATAGTCCATTTATCGAGGAAGGCTTTAGTCTATATAACATCATGCTGCGACCAATAGGAGCGAAGACGCGGGCGAAGTCGCGGGCAACAGCTAGTGACCAAATAAGGTTGTACTGTAACAATGAATGTAGCATTTTCAAATTTGTCAGCCTGTTTAGCCTAGTTGGTAGTGTCACTGCCTCCGAAGCTAGAGGTCCCGGGTTCGATTCCCGGTAAGGGCATTTGTTTCTGTGGTGAGCAGAGACATTTGTTCCTGAGACTTGGAAGTTTTCTATGTATTTATGTATATATCTATTAAATACAACGTCGTCTGGTACCCATAACACAAGCCTTATTGAGCTTACTGTGGGACTAGTTCGATTTTTGTAAAAAATGTCCCCTAATATTAATTTATTATTATTATTATTTATAATCAAAATACTATCTTTTGGCGCATTAATAAGGCACTATTTTCTTACAGACAATTATTTAATGCTATTAGAGATATGTACGCGATAAATAAGTAATATATAATAATATACGTCCGCTCAGTCCCACATACAGGGTATCCGCTCTCAGGCCGGCGCTGCGGCTGATCAGGCCCAAACCTTTAAGTACCGCAAATACTCCTCTTTAATGAAAGATTACGAATTTGCGGCGCTTGCGGTAGAAACCTTAGGTCCCTGGTCAGCCGACATGAAAGGCTTTATAAAGGCTTTGTCGTCTCGGCTGATCAACGCATCGGGGGATCGCAGGGCTGGTGGATACTTCTACCAACGGATAGCTCTAGCAATCCAAAGGAGTAAGTAATGGCGCTAGCGGCCTGAGATCCATGCAGCAAGAGGGAGAGCTGGACGCTGTTTTCTTTTTATAATTTACATTTAATTTTATCTTAATATTTTATTTATTTTTAAGTTAGTTTAATTAGTTTTATAGTTTACCTTCAAGTTAAATATAAATATATCAATACTTATTATAATATGAAATGTCATTAACTTATAATGTTTTAAGTTACGGAAAAAAGTAATACAAGTCTGATAACTTCCTCTTGATGAATCTGAGAGATTTGTTAAAGCCTAGATATAGACTTTGCAAATAAAAATGATTGCAGAGCATATTTGCGTAGCTAACCTAACTCATGCAACCTACATATTTGCGTACGTTAAAAACTAATTATTTAAACAAAAAGAATTAAATTGTTTTGTTAACAATCTTAATTCAAAATTTGATAACATGTTAAAAATCAGTTTGAAATGAATAAAATAATAGATAATAACTATTTACTGTGTGTTATGAACAATTGACTGTAATTATATTTCATTATAATAGTTTTTTTACCTCATGTTACATTTTGTCGCCGAATGTAACATGAATTATCAATTATTTTAATGAAATAAAATCACAACCAAATGTTCAAGTCATGACACACGTCACAATAACTAACTATTGTATAAAATCCTTAAAGCAACACTCACACAACACATACATATTTGTAACATTTTAATATAAAACATAAAAAGTTATAATATATGAGTTACCGTGGTGATAATATGCTCATGAAGTATGTGAAAGATTTGATCAAACAAAAAAACTTGCATTTTTATTTGCCAATTCCTTGGTATAGGTATCTAACTCATGTGACCTACATTTTTAAGTGCGTTAAAATTGTACGGGTAATAGTAGAGAATAAGCATTATATTGTTTCGTTCGTTTTTATTAAATGTTAACGATCAATTTTAAACGCGGAAAAGTTAGGTAATAGCTATTTACTGTGTGCTATGTGTAAAATATATTTTCTCTTATTTCATTAAAATAGTTTGTACCTAACCATGTTACTAATTATGTTGTAGTTACCAATTAGTTTAATGAAATAAGCGGTGGCAGCCGCGGTGCACCATAAGCGGGAGCATAGAGAAAACACGTAAGAATAGAGAGCTCACTCCATACATCAGTTTTTACTGTTTATTTCGTAGTCGACATCTAGCGTCTAATAGCGGAATGATCAGTACTGCTATAAAGATACTAGATGTCACGTAAGTCGCTACTGACGAAAAATGTATTCCTCAACAGTTTACCACTAATATTTAAAGCAGAATGAGTTCAAAACAGAGTTCCGGTTAATCCTGTTATAATATTAGCTAAAAATGGTTGAGCATTCGATTGTTCGTTCGTCACGGCGTCTATTGTCGAGTAGAAATACTGATAATTCCGCTATTTGACGCTAGATGTCGACTACGAAATAACCAGTAAAAACTGATGTATCGAGTGAGCACTCTATTCTTACTTCTTTTCTCTATGGCGGGAGTAAGATGCTATGTTTCATATCATATCTCTAGCGCACACGCATGGCGCACAGCTGCGTTGCCGCCATTGCTAGAAGTTCTGGCCGAGCTTGTAGGACCTTATCACGCGATTTGCGAGCGACGTGATTCAGTGAGCATGCTTGGTAGTAAATATCCATGTCCACGTACGTATCTTCGTGGCGTTTTGAACGTTCCACGTTTCAATCGCGGCGAGCACGCTCACTGATCGCTGCAATCGCACCACGCTTGCAAATTGCTATTATAGTTAGAGAGCCACGATACTAAACCTAGTTCGATAAGACTCCCAGATGATATATATACATATAATTAGTCACGTAATTAATGGAGGAACACGAAATGTCAATGCTGCAATGCAAAAAACCTGGCAACGCTATTAAAAAAAAACGATGTTTAGTATGATAATATTGATAATCCCAAATTTCGTTTGTTCCCCGAAACAGGGGAGGGGTAGGACTATAGTGTTAAGCAAGATGATTTTTCATATAGTTGTCTCTTTGAATCCGTATGGTTAACCAAGATGAGTTACAACGGGACAGATAGTCCGATCTTTTTCGGCTGATAACGAATTGTCTCCATTTAAAAGCACACCAAAATGTCATGTCCCATATAATCCAAAACGTCACAAACGTCAGTGCAGTACCATTTGTAGTTATGAAAGCGGAGACACTGACAGGTGAAAACCTGTCAGATATCACTTGTCTGTACAGTAATCATTGAACTTAAATGAGCGGATCTGCTTTACTCTGATATCTGTGAACTAAACGATAACGCAGTGCTGCATATGCCTCAGATTTGTCAAATCAGTGGCAGCAGCATGATAGGCAAAGCAACGCCGCGTACTGAGATAGCTCATCTGAAAGATCATCAGTTCCAGAAGATCCAGAGACAGGAGAATGTGGTTGATGGTAAGGCCACTCAGGGAAGCTTGCAGTACTGCGTTATCGTATAGTCCTACCCCTCCCGTTTCGAGGAACAAACGAAACTTGGGAGTCTTATTATACGATAAATTGTTTTTTTTTTAAATAGCGTTGCCAGGTTTTTTGTATTGCAGCATTGACATTTCGTGTTCCTCCATTAATGACGTGGCTAATTATATATATATATATATATCATCTGGGAGTGTTATCGGACTAGATTTAGTATCATGGGCTCTTAGACTATTAGGTCCTCGCGTCCTCATGGTCATGGTTCCTTTTTTACACTTCACAGATAAACAGAACTTAAGAAAATGCGGGGTGACAGATTGGAGTGAGTCAAGTCTTCATTTATCATTATCAAATACACCCCGTCTGCTGGATAAGCGCGGCAGAACCTAACTTTTAATTAATAATATGTTATTTAAATCCTCTCGCCAGTGCCGGGCGTACCATTTCCTTACATTGGTCCACATCGGATACAAAATAAAAAATAAATAACGGGTTAACCATGTGACTATGTCGAAAGTTTAATTTTGTCGGAATATAACGCGCTATAGTAAGTCTGACCGACAATTTTATTCATGTTTCAGTGCATCATACTGGACGTGAGTATTCCCATATAGTTTAAACAATATGTAGATTCGATTAGAACAGAATATTTATTTAATGATAAAGACTTACAGTATAGTCATATAGTGCTTTGGAAGGCACGTTAAGCCGTTGATCCCGGCTGCTGTCTATGACAGCAGTCGTTAAGCCAAGTTAGAAGCCTTCAGGCGGCTTAAAAACTTCTAACAGTCAAGTTGCCCGCTCTCTGAACAAGAATCCCAATAAGGTCTAGTTTCCCCCTTGGTTTTGGAGGCCAGGTGGTAGTCGCTTCCGTAAAAACTGGTGCCTATGCCAATTCTTGGGATTAGGTAGTGGACCCCGGGCATCCTTCAGGATGCAACTGTACTGGGATAACGGTAGGATGATGCTCGAATTTCAAAAACCCTTATTATGTACCTAACTATTACATAACCATTATTGTATTCAGAAAGTGAAATGTCGAAATTGTAATGAATACACTGGTTAAGTATTCTTATTTTTAGGGTTCCGTAGTCAACTAGGAACCCTTATAGTTTCGCTATGTCCGTCTGTCTGTCTGTCCGTCTGTCTGTCCGAGGCTTTTTCTCTGTGATTGTTAATGCTAGAAAGCTGCAATTTGGCACGGATATATAAAGCAATAAAACTGACAAAGTGATAACATGTAAAGTCGGAATGATTTTTTTTTGCTTCAACTCTATGATGTGGGGTGTTATTGGATAGGTATTTCAAAATGAATACTGGTTTTAATCAACATTTTTTAGAAAATAATCACTCCAAAAGCAAAAAAAGATTGTGTCACCCCCTCTAACTTTTGAACAAAGTATTGGTCAATACTTACAAGATTTCATGCACTTACAGGAACTGTATTTAAAGTGCCCGTCCAAATAAACAATGGGCGTAATACGAAATAATCGTTACGAAATTTTTATCCTAGCTGTAAGTCTGTTACTAATAAAATTATGGAGTACAAGTATTCCGAAATAAAGAATATACTCGTATATCTTTTCCGCTCACGGGACAATGGTGTCTTTGGAAGGCGTGCGCGGAGCCGAAGTAGCGAGGTACCGAAGTACCAACCGAGTACCACATAGCCAACATGTAGAGGCCCTTTCGACAATTTAATGAAATGCAAGGGGTACACCGAGCGGATGCTGTCCCTGCCCGTGTCATGGGACGCACACAGACAGCACCCGCCAGGGTGTACAGGAACTGTTGCTGGTTGATGGAATCTAAATGAACCGGACTATTGGGTGAATATGATGGACTAATGGCTGGGCTATAGAGTGAGACAACGGACGTCTGCCTAATAAAACTGTCTCACATTTTTATCTGAGGCAGACTCGTATTATTATTATTAATAATAATAATCTATGGATGTACAGACCCGGGTATGTCCTAAAACTACGACCAAGACCACCGGGGAATGGGCAGCAGCATTCCTGGAGTGCGGTGGAGATACTGCGATCGCCAACCCGCATGCCAAGCGTGGCGATTATGGCATTTACCCCCCATGAAATTGGCATAATGATGAGTAACGATATATTTTGCGTTTGGGCCATTATTTGGTCTCTGAAAGTACAATTACGAATAATACTAATTATTGTAGTGTTCTCAGATACCTACTAATAGTTTTATTTATCTCATAGAAATTATAGACAAAATCGCCGAGACGGGCTGTTGCTACTTGATATCCACGTGGCAGGCACACAACTTTCGGATGGCGCGTCAATGGTGCGTTGATGACGGAGCCAGACTGCTCGTGTACGATGACGAAAACGAATTTCGCGTTGTCAAGGAAGTAATGGCGGATCTGGCATCGAGTGGTTATACTTACACGGGAGAACTCTACGTTGGTCTTATTTCGGATCAAGACCGCGTGTGGTACACAGTGGATGGTAATTATTGTTTTATTCCTTGTCTCCTCCCTGATTTGTGATTTTTTTTATACCACGTCGGTGGCAAACAAGCGTACGGCCCGCCTGATGGTAAGCGGAGCCTATGGACACCTGTAACTCCGAGGGGTGTCACATGCGCGTTGCCGACCCTTGACCCTTGACCTGACTGCAGTGGCTTTATAGGCCGAGCCCATTAAGGCGAAGGGGTGGGCAAGCTCTTTCCATACAAACTTTGTGCAAGTTTTTTTCGTTTGTGTTTGCACTCCGGTTACTATTTTTGGTCCATATCCTTATTTTTTTTGTTAGCTATGTCTTGATGTTTTTCTTTTTTAATTTTAATTATCTTTTGTATTTTTTTATTTATATTTTTTTTTAATAATGCAATATTTCAACATCATGTTCTACGTATATCCAATGTGTAGTGAAGTGCCAAAACTAACGCAAAAAACTTGCACAACCTTTGTATGGAGAATGGCTTGCCCTACCCTGCGCCTTAAGACGGCGCAATACGATCGGTGTGGATCGGTTCTCCATACAAACGTATTTAGGCTCTCATTTTAAAACGCCATGCTAGAATAACATGAAACTTTGTATACACAATGGAATCCGGTAGACCTAGGTCGGAAATTAGTTTCTGTTGCTAGAAATTGAAAAAGAAAAATAATATTATTATTGTCGGCCTGTTTACCCTAGTTGGTAGTGACACTGCCGCCGAAGCTTGAGGTCCCGGGTTCGAATCCCGGTAAGGGCATTTGTTTCTGTTGTGAGCAGAAACATTTGTACCTGAGACTTGGATGTTTTCTATGTATTTAAAATCATTTATTTATGTACAACGAAAATATATGCAAGAGTACTTAACCAAAATAATATAAAGAAAATTAAAACTAACTTAAATCTAAAACGGGCCCTTGAGGCATTGTACCGAGGATGCTGGCGGCATTTCCTCGCTGTATCGCAATGCTGATACGTTGAGCGAGGAAACCGCCAGCTCTTCGGTCACCAGTTACGTCAACCAGACGCTTCGCAATTTCTGCAAATAACTTATGCGCGCTGGGACCCCATGGACCTAGAGTTTCGACGCCAAAAGGTACAAACATGTACTCTCTGCCGAGGCCCTTGTATTTATTACGCTTTAGAATTTCGGCGTTTTCCGCCGCTGCACCCGCTTTTACTGTAGTCCGTTGGAGGTGAGACGGTGCCAGTGTGTCTACACAGGTAGCATCCCACACCAACATCTATGTATTTAAGTATATAAGTATATCTATTAAATACATATATCGTCGTCTAGTACCCATAACACAAGCCTTATTGAGCTTACTATGGGACTAGTTCGATTTGTGTAAAAAATGTCCCTTTATATAGGTATATTTATTTATTTATTTATTTAATACAGCGGTTTTTTGAGTTTTTTACGGCTTGTATGAAAACCTTAATAATCGCTGTATTTTTTCGCCATTATAATTTCAAGCAACAGAAACTAATTTCCGCCCTAGACAAGCTGGATCGCATTGTGTATACAAAGTTTCATGTTATTCTAGCATGACGTTTTAAAATGAGAGCATAAATACTTTTGTATGGAGAACCAAACGTACTGCGCACTCTTAAAGCGATAGGAATACGCGGTGGGAGAGTTGCCTGTGGAAAATCCAGGGGAAAACCTCCGACACGACCGCGTGGACGGTTTAAACACTGGAATACTCGAAGAGTTTGCGCTCCAGTGAGATTGGTTGAACGGTTTCGACCGAATCTGGGGTGTGAGTGGAATCGAGCTACTGGGAGTTTTGTCGCTGGTTCACTAAACCTAGCCTAGCTGAGAAAACCTCGGCAGTAGGGAGCTCATTCCTTAATCGGAGCGTCCGAGGGAGGAAATTCACGGTTTCAGAGGAATTTCCTCCCTCCCGCTGTGAGCACGCTGCGAGCTCATTGGTTCGCGTCGTATCACATGCAAACCCGTTTGCAAATCGCCAGCGTGATAAGGCACTGTTCTATTCATCCGACGGTTTCTTGAAGAATCTGAGAAGCTAATCCTGTCTCACCTGCCCTGTGCTAACTAGAAAGAGAGGGTACAGTTTCTGTTCCAATTGTACCTCAGATTCGCCTGGGCAACAAAAAAAACTGCAATTACAAAAATTTGAACAGAATCACTAATCAAAAAACCGGCCAAGTGCGTGTCGGATCACGCATAAAGAAGGGTTCTGTACCGACCCCTACTAGTCCACATTTAAAACCACTATTTAATACATTGAATCAAAATAAGTCGTTTTTGGAATTATTTGTGTTTCATAATTTTCAATTTTGAAATTTTTAGGTTATAATTTTTTGACTTATCGTTGAAAAACAGTCTTGCCCAAACAAAAGAACTTAAGTGCCGTGTGTTCCCTATGAATAAAAGACTTATTTTGATTCAATGTATTAAATAGTGGTTTTAAATGTGGACTAGGGGTCGGTACGGAATCCTTCTTTGTGCGTGATCCGACACGCACTTGGCCGGTTTTTTTTGTCATTTCCATTCGTCTGATAATATTATCAAATGATAGCTAACCCAATATCTTTAATGAAAAAATATATATTGATGCCTGGTGCTCTGCTATATTAATGATGTCTCACAGCGTATTTGAATTCAGGCGTAATAATTCTGTTTTAAAATTAAATTGTATATTTTTTGGTCGAGTTTAATTAATTTTGTTCGTTCAAAGGGCGAGTTAACGCAAGAATATTCAAACTCTTATGACAGTTTTATAAAATGACAGATACCTATTTTAAATAATGTCCCTAGGGGAACTGCTTTCGGACGTGGGCTTTGAGCCTTGGGACGCAGGCGAGCCTAACAACTTAAACAACAACCAGTACTGCGCTGCCGTCTACGGCGATTCGGGGCTGTACGACGACGTCGGGTGCTGGAAGCCTTTGAACTGCATCTGCAAGATACGCGTCCTGAGAGATCTATTAAGATATACTTAGAATAAATAAATAATAAATAAATATTGGGGGACAATCTTACACAAATCGACCTAGTCCCAAACTAAGCAAAGCTTGTACTATGGGTACTAGACGACGATATACATACTTATATAGATAAATACATACTTAAATACATAGAAAACATCCAAGACCCAAGAAAAAATATCCGTGATAAATGCACAAATAAATGCCCTGGTCGGGATTCGAACCCGGGACCTCTAGCTTCGGAGGCAGAGTGACTACCAACTAGGCTAAACAGGTCGTCGATAGGATAGCAATTGTTCGTTTGTTTTATTTACATTCAAACCAGTTCATTACGAGTACATTGCTAAGCCTAATAATGGATAGTTTCCTTTTGACGGTTCCATTCCCGCCAGTTTTTAAACTGGATCAAATGTATGTATGTATTGTATGGGACTGATAGCAATTAGAGCACATCTATATTAATAATTTCGTGCAGGGGTACGGTAGACCCGAACGAGACCTGTCTCAAATTGAAGAACGTATAAAAATAACGATTTTTGAGTTGAACATATGTATCCGCAAAATTCGGATTGTCGCGTATTTTGCATTAAAAGGTGTTAATTTTATGACGAAAGGTCGGCCATATTAAATTTGTTGGTTGACAGCACAGACTACTAAGAAGATACTGTTGACAGCGTCGGGTTGGGTACGTTCGGAAATTGTAAACTATGTTTGCGTCCGGTGTGTTGGCCAGGTTGCTGGGCGTCGCGTCTGCAGCGTTTTGTTTTTGTAGTTTTCAAGCGTTCTATACACCTATCAGCCTAGCTAGCACGATAACTTATACCGTCACGTTATATGGGCGAAATGTATTAAAACGTCACATAAAACGTAACGGTATAATCTATCGTGCTAGCTAGGCTGATTGTCACAACAACCGCCTTCAAAGCGAATGTATGGGGCCTGTTACATGGTTATTATACACGTGATACATTCATATCACGATAAGTATCACGTGAATATTGAAGCAGAATCCATACAAATTTGAAAACTGCGATAATATTGACACCCCAGTATTGTGATAATATTAATCGTGTAAAGGACACCACTTGAATGTTTGCTGAGTCTGTCCGCCATCTTGAAGCTGCGGCTCTATTTTGTTGTGACAAACTACTAGGTGACTTATGGCTTTTAAACGTCTAGCAAAATTCTATCCCTATCTCGCTCTATCTTATAACTTAGTGGTACTGGGGATCTACTCCGAAATTCGAAATCCGAACTTTGTATGGTGCCGTCCCTTTCACTCATATAGTCTATGACAGGAGAGTGAAAGGGACGGCACCATACGAAGTTAGGATTTTGAATATCGGAGTAGACCCCCAGCTCATGCCGTTCGCCGCGCTCGCACGTTAGAGGCGCTACCGCGAACCGAAAACGAAGTATCTGCCTCTCTCTCGCACATGTATATTCGAACGACAGAGAGGAAGATAGTTCGTCTTTGGTTCGCGGTAGGCCCGCAGGCGTCAACTTTAAAACGAATAGGGTATTTTACTATACGAGAAATAAAATTCAAAATGTAATAAAAACCAGCCAAGTGCGTCGGAGTCGCACACTGAGGGTTCCGTACAACTAAAAAACAAATGTGATTTATCAATATATTGATATTTTTGGTAAAATATACTTCATAATAAACATTATCAATTTATCACCTAATTTCAAGTTCATAGGTCGATGGAAAGTTAAAAAATTATATGTGTGACAGACAACACACGGAATGTTCTTTGACTTGGAGAAAATATTACCAACTGTTATTCTTATCACGCAAAACACTGAATATTGAAGCAACATCCATAGGAGCCTGTTACATGGTTATTATTATCACGCGATATACTAATATCACGATCCGTATCACGTGCAATGAATATTGAAGAAAAATCCATACGATTTTGAAAACCACGATAATATGGACACACCAGTTGTGTGATAATATTAAGCGTGTAACAGACCCCAAACAATTCTGAAAATCGCGATAATATTGACACATAATATTGAGTGTAAAGGGCCCCACTTAATAGAATTTGGCGGAGAATAGAGAGCTGCTGCCCGTAACAATCGGACACTTTACGTTCGAAGTTGTAGACGATTACATATACCTAGGACAGACTGTCCAGTTAGGTAAGTCCAACTTCGAGAAAGAGGTTAATCGTCGAATCCGACTCGGCTGGGCAGCGTTCGGGAAGCTACGGCACATCTTTTCGTCCAATATTCCGCAGTGTCTCAAGACGAAAGTCTTTGACCAGTGTGTGTTGCCAGTGATGACATATGGTACTGAAACGTGGTCGCTTACTATGGGCCTCATAAGAAGGCTCAAAGTCACCCAAAGAGCAATGGAGAGGGCTATGCTGGGAGTTTCTCTGCGTGATCGCATCAGAAATGAGGCCATCCGCAGCAGAACCAAAGTGACCGATATAGCCCTTCGAATCGCTAAACTTAAGTGGCAGTGGGCGGGGCACATAGCACGCAGAACCGATGGCCGTTGGGGCGGAAAGGTTCTCGAGTGGCGACCACGTACCGGAAGGCGTAGCGTGGGCAGGCCCCCCACCTGGTAAGGGTCGCGGGTGTCCGCTGGATGCGGGTGGCGCAGGACCGGTCATTGTGGAAGTCTTTGGGGGAGGCCTATGTCCAGCAGTGGACGTCATTCGGCTGAATGATAAGAGAGCTGCTACCGCGAAACGAAAACGAACGAACATCGTGTATTTCCCTCTGTGTCGCTCGATTTTGCAAGTTCGACAGAGAGGGAACTTCATTTGTTTTCGCTCGCGTTAGCAGCTCTGACTTCGCACCAAAAATACTGACTGGCACATCAATATTTAACAATTGCACATCTGAACTGAATTTTAATGAATGATTAGTATTTTAGCTATACAAATTAGTACTGATTACGGTGTCAATTTTTTTATCTGTTTTTAAATACTACCCTTATAAAAAAGCTTAGGATTAACTTGCTAAGATACTAGCCTTTGCCCGTCACGTTGTCAGCGTAATCTTTTACTCCCTATTCCATATGTTAATCCAGACTACAGACTATATTTCTATACGAAGTTTCATCATAATCCGTTGTTATAATGTTTTTATTTTATACATTTTTGTACACTATTTCTTTCGTCGTTTGCGTAACCGTCACGAATAAATGTTTATTTTATTTCTTTCTTATTTATTTCACCCGAGCGAAGCCGGGCTTTCATCTAGTAATATAGATAAAATGAGCCAAAGTCAGATCTCAATCAATCTTTGTGTTTTATGGCCTCAACATAAACCAGTAAAAATAGTAGATTGTAGTACAGTCAGCATCATAAATATGTATACATTTCGGAATTAATGTCTGGGGAACAAGGTTCAAAATTGTATACATTTTTATGATGCTCACTGTACAAAGGAACCAGTTGCATATCGTGGGTCAGCACGTTGAATCCCGAATGAAGCGAAGGATTGCAGAATGGAATTCCACGCATTGCGAGGTATTCTAACATAGAATCCTGAGCGGAGTGAGGAATTCAAAGGGCCACGCCCAAGTTAGGAATAATTTTGTTACCGTGTTATACACTCTTCTTTTCACTTCTCCTATGAGAAAAAAATATTCAATCAATTAGTAAGTAAAAGACCACTTCGCTATATTACAAATATATACAGGGTGTTTTTATTGAATTCCGTTAATTGCGAGGATACATTCCTGAGATGAAATAAAATAATCTTCTCTAAGACACTAGTGTCTCAATTCGTGCCATTTCGAAGTTATTAAAAAATTCATTTTCGTTAATTAACACCCCTAATATAGTATAAAACATCCTTAACATATAAACAATGTTGACGTGCGTCACGTTCGAATTCCAAATATTGTCATACTTGACATTACATTTTGCTAACTCCACGTTAACTCTTAAGAGTGCGCAGTACGTTCGGTTCTCCATACAAACGTATTTACGCTCTCATTTTAAAACGCCATGCTAGAATAACATGAAACTTTGTATACACAATGGCATCCGGCATATCTAGGTCAGAAATTAGTAGTTCGTATGGAGAACCGAACGTACTGCGCCCTCTTAAGGGCGTTTTGCATTCACCCTTGCTACGCTACACCAGACATTCACGAGAAGAGACGCCGACTCTATGACTTGTATGATTCGCGAACTACTGATAAAAGGCCGGAATTTCTAGAGTACGTCAAAAACTATTCAAAATCTTTTAAGATAATGTGTGTCGCTGCTAAAGCCACTTAATTGTCAAAAAAGATCCAGAACTCCAGTGACAAGATTAAAACTGTATGGCAAGTTATCAACAATGAAACTGGGAAACGTAAGATAAAAGATCCGCACTTCAGCCTACGAGTCGATGATACTCTAGTAAGTTCTGACCACGAAGTAGCAAATCATTTTGAGCGGTTCTTTTCTAACGTACTCATCGAGACCACGAAGTCTTTGAAGTCATCACCAAATGTCACTGAATCCTTATTGAAATAAAATGTTACGGAATGTATAGAAATCTTTAGCTTCACTTACGTAACCCCCCATATTCTAATTAAGGCATTTAGATCATTAAACTTAAAGAAGACTGAAGATCTCTGGGGCCTTTCAATGAAAGTATTACATTCCGTTGTAGAATCAATCGCACCTTTCTTAGCTGATATTTTCAATAAATGTATTGATACTGGAGTTTTTCCTAATATAAAGAAGCACAGTAAAATTATCCCGTTGTTTAAATCAGGAACCAAAACTGACCCTACCAACTTCAGACCAATCTCAATACTACCGGCATTAAGCAAAGTTTTTGAGAAATTTATTCTTAATCAGCTTGTGTCCCACTTTAATCGCAATAACCTGCTCAATAGCAATCAGTTCGGATTCACTAGAGGTCGTTCTACCGCTGATGCCGGTGTGGTACTAATTAAACATATTTTTGATGCCTGGGAAGAGGCTCAAGATGCTATTGGGGTGTTTTGTGATCTGCCAAATGCATTTGATTGCGTTAATCACGAGAATTTAATTAGATAGTTAAGTCACTATGGGATCAAAAACAGTGCTCTTGACCTTGTTACATCGTATCTGTCGGAGAGAACACAACGGGTTGTGATCAACGGGACTCAATCAGCAGGGACAACGGTTGCTCTTGGAGTTCCTCAAGGATCAATTCTGGGACCATTATGTATGTTCGGAAAAATCTTCATGAGTTCAAACTTAACAGTGATATCCACGACTACAACACTAGAAGTAAACACAAGATTGCAGTAAAAGCCAGTCGTCTCCGGAAGGTTAGCACGTCGTTCGTGGGGAACTGTATACGATTTTATAATAAAATACCCACCGAAATAGTTAATCTGCCACTGAGTAAATTTAAGTCTCATATTAAACGTTATTTGCTAAGCCAGGCCTATTATGCTGTCAACGATTTCTTAAATAATAAAAATGCTTTTAAGCCAGTGATAGTATAATCTTGTTAGTTAAAATATATATACCTATGCTTCACTTAGCCTATTTCCTTGTACAGCTCTTTCGTTGCGTTTTATAAAACATGATGCTGTTTCTTGCCGAACAGTTGTTTTAATCTTTTATATTATTTATTAATGTCCGGCAGCCTGAATTTGTCATGCTCGCTTAAAAGGCTTTGCTTACGGTGGCGTCGTTGATCGGGTCGCCACCTTTCCTAACAAATGGTCGAGGGAGGCGATGGCTGAGATACGCGTCATACTCGTGATCGGGTGCTGTTTGTGGAGTCCGGTCTGTTCATGCTTGCAAGGGCATGATTAATACCTTAATACTAGTGTTATTTTATTGGAGATTGACGAGCGACATCATCCTGTTTTGGATTAATTTTATTGTTATTGACGCTTAGAGACCTTATACATCTCTGAGAATATTAAATTACTTAAGTGCTATTTTCATTTACTATTTATTTTAATTTAGACGCTTAGAGACCATGTACATCTATAAGGACTTAGGAATAATGGACGCTCAGAGACCATATACATCTCTGAGATATTAAATTTATTGTATATACTTTTGTGTATTCGGACAGAGACCGTATATATACGTCACAAATTTTATTTTTTCATATAATGTATTGTAAGGAAGTTAATTTTAATTGAATATTGTGAGTTTGTTAATCACTATAGTTTTAAAATCATTATTATTATTGTCAACTTTTTTTTAGTTCTGCAATTCTGTTTTGAAAACATTATAATTATCATTGTCAAATTATTTAATTGTATAATTCATGTGTTGACTTGTAAAAGTGCCCTTGTGGCCTATTTGCAGAATAAATTTTTTGATTTTGATTTTGACTTGGTGATTTAATTAATTATTTTGTAAGAAAATGACAAAAAATATTTTTTTCTTCAATTTTGAAAAACTAAATATGCTACGTCGTTTTTATATCTATGCACGGCTATATGTTTGAAGGAACGGAAATCAATAAAAACACCCTGTATACATATATACGTATATATATATACACATTACACAGTACAGCAGTACAGTACAGTAGTATACAGTTATTATACATTTTAGAAAGTTAAATTGGGTCTCTTTCTTTTGTGGTACTGTGTTCCTGGTGGTGAGTAAGGTCGCAAAAGCTCCCGAGAATACGTTGTGTTCAGAGTCAGGAACTTGCATATGTCTCTAGCTATCAACACAACGAATCCTCAAATCAATATTAGGTCGACAACGCACATGTGATTTTATCAGGTAGACCGTAAGCTAATTTGCCTCTGTATTTGTATTAAAAAAAACCTTTTCTTGCCCGTTTAGAGGGAGCAAAATTCGTGCTCCCCGTAATTTGCCAGGGAGCAAAACACTATTTTGCTCCCTGTTGGCAGGGCAAAAATGAGAAAAAAGAATGGTAAGACTCAAAAAGTAATGCAGGAAGTTTAAATAATAATGTCCTTATTTTTAAGGAATCCGTACCTCAAAAAGAAAAAAAGCGAACCCTTATAAGAGATCCTATAATAAGATCTCTTTTTTGTCCGTCTGTCTGTCTGTCTGTCAAGACCATTTATCAGTAACTACACAGTTTTATACAATAAATTTTCTGTTTCTGTTTCACTGGAACGCTTGGAGGTATCGAGTTGAAACTAGGTGGGTATATAGTCAGGTCTACTCGTAATGGTCCTTTGAAGCTGTGAAAAGTAAAACTTCTCAGTTAACGTAATAAAAAGATACGTCCGTTTATGCCGCAAAAAAAGTATATTTCAACACTCAAAATGTCAAGGGAATCAGAATGTATAGGGTACTTTCCGTTGACCTAGAACTATAAAATTTGGCAAGTAATATCATCTTATACTAAAAGTTCAGATAAAAATCTTAAAACTATGCATTTGTTATAAAATCATAAAATATATAGTCTTTAATTGAAGTCCTTACAAACTTATATGGAACCCTTGGTGGGCGAGTCCAACTCGCACTTGTCCGTTTTTTCTAAGGAGGATTTCCCAGTTATTTACTTTGGGAAATAGCTAAAATCAAAAGTTTGTCTACCATTTATTTGCTAAATTTGATTCGGTAAGCGCCCTCGCCTCTAGAGCATTTCAAAAATTAGTTCTCTGATGCGATTGGCGAGGGAGAATGTGTGGTGTGGTAATAGGAGTACGTTCGGCCTGCATCATATGATATATACGCGTGGTACGGGGACAAAGATATCATTATGGAGTTTTATTTAATACCCATATCTTTTATATTTTTTATTTGTTTTGATTGAAATAATAGTACATTACTACAATCGCTAAACTTAAGTGGCAGTGGGCGGGGCACATAGCACGCAGAACCGATGGCCGTTGGGGCGGGAAGGTTCTCGAGTGGCGACCACGTACCGGAAGGCGTAGCGTGGGCAGGCCCCCCACACGGTGGACTGATGACCTGGTAAGGGTCGCGGGTGTCCGCTGGATGCGGGTGGCGCAGGACCGGTCATTGTGGAAGTCTTTGGGGGAGGCCTATGTCCAGCAGTGGACGTCATTCGGCTGAAATGATGATGATGATGATGATGACTACAGAGGCCGGGACGAAAGGGGTTGCCGGCCGAAGACATATAGACGGCCGAGCGCAGCGAGGTCGGATAGGTCTCAGGCGGGCAACCCCATATTTCCCGCCGAGGTATGTATAGTGCTTTTCTCAAACATGCAATGAAATAAACAAAAAAATCAAAGTTTTATTTTTAATACGCATAGTGGCAGAATGTCATGATGCCTGTGCCACAAATTTATGTGGAATGGAAATTAAAAAAGAGGACTTTCCCGGCCTAGGCCTGCAACATTTGTATGAAATTGCATTAACGACCTCTTGTCCTAGCCGCGCCTGAAACGTCATACTTCGCACCCTATTATAAGGAACATAACATCAATATTTCATTGCATGTTTGAGAAAATATATTTTCCAACCGGAATATATTTTATATTCGTGAATTCATTACCTGTGTGCCAAATTTAAATATTCACTCCAAAAGAAAAATATTGTGTCCCTCCCCTCTACTTTTGAACTATGGATCCAAAAAATATGAAAAACATCGTTAAAGTACAACTTGATAAAGACTTTCAACGAAAACTATAGCGGATAATGATCAGTTAAGCCATTTTTGAGCTATCGTAACTACACTGAGCATGGCCCAACATGCTCTTGTTATAACATAAGATTGAACATGCCAAGTATTGGGTCTGTGTCGGGGCCATTTACCTCATATTAGTTTAAGACTGCGCAGTACGTTCGGTTCTCCATACAAACGTATTTATGCTCTCATTTTAAAACGCTAGGCTAGAATAACATGAAACTTTGTATACACAATGGGATCCGGCATATCTAGGTCGGACCATAGTTTCTGTTGCTTGAAATTATAATGGAGAAAAAAATACAGCGATTACTAAGGTTTTCATACATGCCGTAAAAAACTCAAAAAGCCACTGTATTTTTTTTTTACAATTTTTAGCAATAGAAACTATGGTCCTTATCGGGATTCGAACCTGGGACGTCCAGCTTCGTAGGCAGTATCACTACCAACTAGGCTAAACAGGTCGACGAAGTATAGAACTATTATATACAATACTAGCTGGTGCCGCGACTTCGTCTGCGCAGGATTAGTAATTTGGACAATTCACACAATATATTTACAAATTGTAGCCTATGTTTTATTCTGATGTATAATCTATATTATTGTAAAGTTTCATTAAAATCCATTCAATAGGTTTTACGTGAAAGAGTAACAAACATCCATGCATACTTACACACTTTCGCGTTTATAATATTAGTAGGATACTCCTAATTTCCAATAATAGCATAGTTGTTTCTGAGATACATAGTTATGACAGACGGGACAGCACCATATCCGTTCCCCCTTGTTACCTTTTAGGTTCTTTGTTACCTTTTTTTATACCACGTCGGTGGCAAACAAGCCTACGGTACGGCCCGCCTGATGGTAGCTGTCGCCGCAGCCTATGGACGCCTGCAACAGGGGTGTCACATGTGTAAAGCTGACCCTTTAAAATTTATATACTTACTTTTTGTAGAGCCTCATACTGTAGTCTCTGCCCATACCTACTCTAGTCCCGTACGTTTTTGATACAAAAACCTAGAAGATATAAGAAATAAAAAGTCACCCCACTGTATTCAAGAGTTTATTATAGACAATAATTGACGGACATATACAATAAACAACCTAAATTACGTTACAAGTATTAAGTAGGTACTTGTTGTAACAATTTGCAGTAAGGCAGTCTTTATTTTGCATATTAATAATCTCAATGTGTATTATTACAAGATGGATCGACAAACAAACGTTAGCTCGGTGCGTATAAATACATTAAAATCAAATTAAAATGCGGAATTTATACCTGAAATCGACCCTTTTATATGCAAATTTTTCGGCAAAAATGGAAATAAGATAAATGGTTCAATTGTAGACACTTTTATTCTAAAATCGGACATTCAGCACATCTGTTTTTCAGTTGATAAATACTGTGAAACATCTCAATTGGTAATTTTTTTAATTCAGTGTAGAACCAGTTTAAAATGCTGTAGCGAAATATCCCGTTTGTAAAGAATTGCGAATAGGAAGAATCGTTTGTGTATAAGTTTACACTGTACTAAGTAGAACTACGAATGTTGGAGAAATTGTGTTTGCCTATTATTCGTACAACTATGTGTGTGAGATATCTGGACAAGGTAAATTCGCGCCTTACGCCGCATCGGCACCTGAAACTTGAATAGAATAGGTTCAGAATGTTTAGGTACTTATCACCAAAAAAGGTAAACCCTATTCCACAGGCTACGTGGAGTTTAATCGTACAGTCACGCGCGTTAATTTGTGACCCATTTCGCAAAAAAAATCTTTAACTTTCTATACGGTTTGACAGGGCTGTCAACCATAAGGGGGCCCAAATAAAATTTCGTGACTGTACTATATGTTATAACTTATAAAGGATTTGACAGGAGAAACTTGTCTCACTTTATTCTAGCGCTATGACATTGGATTTAGATATTAGTTCATAGTCACAGTAGATATATACATACATACATAAACTCACGGCTATATCCCCAAAAGGCTACCCCTTGAAGATAATTTTTAGTGCCACTTTTAGCAATTGCAGGTTTATAGATAAAGAAAATGTGATATTGCAGTGACAGGTTGCTAGCCCATCGCCCACAAAACACTTCAGCCTGGTTCCCATAGTCGACTCTTACGACACCCAAAGGAAGAAAGGGGGAGGTGCTATTCTAACCCGGCACCACGCGGGTAGTAGATATATGTATAGCTTAAAGTAGTAAAACAACTGAGATAGATATATACAGTTTAGCAACTATTTCATCGTCATCATCATCATATCAGCCGAAGGACGTCCACCGCTGGACAAAGGCCTCTCCCGCATAGTGCCACAATGACCGGTCCTGCGCCACCCGCATCTAGCGGACTCCCGCGACCTTTACCAGGTAATCACGGTGGACTGATCAAATCACCTTTATTACCACTAATATATTATTATTGTTTTATTTTAACCCAGGTATGTCCTAAAACTACGACCAAGACCACCGGGGAATGGGCAGCAGCATTCCTAGAGTGCGGTGGAGATGAGATACTGCGATCGCCAACCCGCATGCCAAGCGTGGCGATTATGGCATTTACCCCCCATGAAATTGGGGGAGGCCTATGTCCAGCAGTGGACGTCCTAGGGCTGATATGGTGGGTTTTATTATAAACAGGCAGCTGTCGCTAGTCGCTAATACTTCCAAATCAGAGTTCACTTAGCACATGTTCACACTGCTTAGATCATAGACTGATTTTTTACTGTGTATTTATCCTTTTCAACTACTCACCAGAAATAACGAAGTCCTGTTCCGTGTAGCCGTATTGGTTTTTCACAATACAGGTGTAACTTCCGATTTGGTGTTCGCCTGTCATCCTAAATTCGTATATAAACTCATTGAAGTCAATTGTTTCCCCGTCGCGGACCCACCATACCTGCAAACATGATTTTGGTTTAGGATTATAATCTGTTTTTGTCATCTTAGAAAAAACCGGTTTAGTGCGAGTGCGGTTGCTTACTCGTAACGAGCTTCCACTTCTTCAATAATGGAAGAACCGTGAACATCCAAGTTCGCGAGTTCGAAGAACAGCGCAAAGTAGACCTTGACAATAAACGCGACCGGTTAAATGGCCCTCCTACCTGCTGCCATAGCATTCAATTACCAGAACGGCGTACTTACACTACCGCTTATAATTATTTAGGCACCCATACGTTTGTATACAAAAATGACTTTCAGAAATACACTGCCAAGTCAGAGTTCCTTGACAATTTTGCGTGCATTTTGCATTTTTTTATTTAGCTGACTTATTGAGCCTTAAATCGGTGCCAGAGACCCCCCTTTCAAAATGGTTGTTTTCTTTTTGAAATGACTTACATAACTACTAATTGCTGGTTCATACAAACACACTACACTTTTGTATGAACCAGCAATTAGCAGTTATTTAAGTCATTGCAAAATGCACGCAAAACTGTCAAGGGACTCTGACTTGGCAGTGTATTTCTGAAAGGGGCGCTAGTCGGGTAACCTCCATAGTGTCTGGGCTCTTCCAGTTCCTTTGGACCCTCGCGGTTCTGGGGAAGGGGAAGGGTTCTGGCCTGGAGGCAACGGTAAGGGATACATCTTCGGAGGGATCGCTTACCGGTGCTACTAATAACCCGGAGACGGGGTCGCTCTGGGTGTTCCTCTGTTTTAGCGGAGGACACTCCAGATGTGACCAACGGGGGGGATGGGGAGTTCCGCATCAGGGAGTCGCAAGACTCCCCAGGTGCGGCGAGAGGGACAGGCCATGCCGTATACCTGTAAAAATAACTACGGACCCGTAACCCTGACTTCGGCAGAGGGCCGCTATGGTCGGGAGCGGGGACTGACACCGTCAGGCCGGGACCGGGTGGTGGCTACGAAGGAGAAAACCTCTATAAAAAGTTACAAGGGGACCTGAGGGGGTGAATCCGGGGTTTTTCACTCTCTCCCGGCGTGGAGGTCCGTTGGTCGGCAAGTGTGTGGTGTCGCCCTGCACGCTTGCCGACGGGTGGGAGGCGCTTGCCTCAGCAGTGAGGGAACAGCTTCGGCTGTTGCAGCAGGCGGTGTTCGCGGTTGTGTGCCTTGGCGATCCCGTGTCACCGCCACTAATGCTGCGTGATGGGCATACCCTGGTGGTTTTAGACGGTAGTCCGGGCGGTTCCCGGGAGTCCGTCATACCCGTCCTAGTTCCCCGGCTAGGCGGGATGCGTAAATGCATTTCCCCAGGTAAAAAAAAAAAGTGTATTTCTGAAACTCATTTTTGTATACATATGTATGGAAAAAGGTAAGGGTGCCTAAATAATTATGAGCACTAGTGTACGTGCCCGTAATGTGCACGGAATTTCGCCGCAAGGATAGGCTACATAAGCCATCTTCGAGGGCATGAGCGTCAAAACGCTGGATAGGAGTGGAAGTTGTCGCCATGACCGAAAACGGTCGGTCAGATCATCATCATCAATTATATGGCCGGCTTACTTCAAACCAGCTTTGGACCTGTATTCGTAAGAAGTCTTCATTCAAATCGAACTGCATGGAATATTTGACATGTTTCTATGAGATGACAGCTACCAGCACCATACTTAATGGTAATCGGTTGTTCAGCAAGTTAAAAATCCTTCAGTTACCTACTTTGTACTTCTACGAAATGTGTCCATTTGTTAAATCACGCGTAGATATGTACTAAGTTATACCATCAAATCCAAGGTCGACATCTAAACTATATGGTCTGAATCTTTGCTATCCAAACCATAAAGAA
The DNA here is from genome assembly GCA_905163555.1 of Notocelia uddmanniana. Lineage (NCBI taxonomy): Eukaryota > Metazoa > Arthropoda > Insecta > Lepidoptera > Tortricidae > Notocelia > Notocelia uddmanniana. The sequence continues at coordinate 4,355,326 of LR991063.1, read as the reverse complement.
TGATTCACAGTAGACCGATCCGTGTCCGCCGTGTCCGGGCCGGCCCGTTTTCTATGACAGCAAACGCAACGGCCGGCGTATTTCTTTAGAAGGAAACGGGCCGGCCCGGACACGGAACTGTGAATCATCCTTAACTCTGCTCACTTGAAAAAAGTACATGTCGGTGAAAATATTCAATCATTTACCGAATGAGAGACAAGACTTTAGATTTTATAGAATTTAAAAGTAAGTTGTTTAAGTGGTGTTTGAATAAATTTTATACTATGAGATTAACGAATATTTTCGAAATAATAATATAACATGACATTGTACACTATGCTTTTTTACCATTCCTGACAATCGTTTATAACCTTTAATTTTAATATTTTACCTGAAATTTCACTTTTTTTTTAAATTATCTTCTCTCGATTTCGTAGCTGGTCATTAACATTTTTTTTCGTCTTTTGTTACGTACATATAAATAGAGGACTAATTATAAATAGATAAAACAAAAACGTAACTAAGGACTAAAACTAATCAAAATAAATTAATGCAATAAAGGTATCTGCCCACTACATCGTATCATACGAGTATATACGTACTCGTACCATGGCCGTAATAGGAACGTGTCAGGCAAAAAAAAAGTATGAGATATGCCTACTAGCACGTTTCGTCACCGACCAGCACCATCGCGTGCCGTGCACCGAGCGTCAGCCGGCGCCGACACGCTCCGTGCACGGCACCGGCGGTTATAACCGCGTAAAATGACCGTTATAAACCCGTTATAACCGCGTTGCCAGTCTTCAACCTTTTCTCTTCCTCTTCTCTTGCTTGCTTTGCTCTTACTAGTGGTGACAACTTAGGGGTTGAACGCGGATGCTACGAGGATGAAACGCGGATGCTACGGGGATAAAATGCGGATGCTACGGGTATGATACGCGAATGCTACGGTCACTAATCCCGTTATGCACGGGTATGAAACGCTGGTCATACGTTCTAGTGGGCGTAGTAGTCCGTGTCGTGTAATTCCGTGCCTGATACGTTCCTATTACGGTCATGGTATGATACGATGTAGTGGGCAGAGACCTTAAGGGGTCGCCCCGAGGCATGGTTCCGAAGATGCTGGCAGCATTGTTATTAATTCTTATATTCACGTTCATGTGTAATTTTAGTGAAATAAACATAACCATAAAATTCAATGACTTGCTATAGAATCATATTAATGTACGCTTTTTATAGCATTTTGTGACAAACAATTGAAATTTTGTTATCTTTGTGCCCACTCACTTTCAGACAACCTATTTGTATTTCAGTTTTGTGATCATAAGATTCATAAGTTAGTGCAACTCGGCCTAATTCACAATCAAATATTTGGATACCTTCGGAGCCGGTATGCCTTCAGCAGAGCAGTCCATAACCGCCCATCCTCCTCTTTGGTACGGTATGTTCTTTTCCCCGTTGTTTGTGAAGCGCGGTTTGAAGCCGACCTCGACTTGGGTGCCCCCGCTCTGAGGCGGCCGGTCGACAGAGCTGACGCGGCAGGTGTACGTGCCAGCGTCCTTTATCGTCACGTTGTGCAGAATCAGCTCAGTTGAATTTAGGATTAGGTTATCCTGTCAAAATCGGGAAAAACATTTAGAACTCAGCAATGCAAGCAGTTAATTTCAAATTAAGTATTAGTTCAAAGTTAGTAATTTTGACCGGTATGCCTTCTATCTTTGCAGAAAGGTCAGGTCAAGAGTACCCTAAATCGGCGCGTATGCGATCAAGAATGTTATGAGAGTTCATGAAGCGAAAGTTGTATCTCAGGATCGTAGCATATGGAAATCCGTGATCCTACCCCTCTGGGAAACAGGCGTGATTGTATGTATGTATATAATCACGCCTGTTTGAATTTAGACCATTGATCTCTGGTTTTTCCGGTGGAGGAAACATACCTTGTACCATCGTAATCTGTCAGTCAGCTTATGCGGCACACTGCAAGGAATATTTGCTGATTTTCCCTCCTCTACCTGGATCGATAACTTGCGTTCCGTCGGGTATACTGTAACAATAAAAATACTTGTATGTAAACCTTACTACTCTAATCCAGTCCTGTATAATAATTTATACCTAGTGGAGAGAGGTTAAGTTTGCAAGGGGATCCAGAAAACTTTACCCGATTTCAAACATTATTTAAATTGTATGAAAGAACAAATTCATTTAACCTGAGTTAAAATCGATACCGCCTAAAATACGCCTAAAAAACCGGTCAAATGCGTGTTGGGCCACGCGCAATGTAGGGTTCCGTAGAATAGAACTTAAGCTCACATACTTTTTTACTGTATGTTTCACACAACTAACAACGTTATCTCAGTAATCAATGGAAATTGTACGAAAGTTTGCTTTTCCTAGTACATTTCTTAAGTTCGGCTATTACACTGTAACTAGTAATGTCTACTAAGTTGTAATAGATTTCCCTTTAGATTTATTCTAAATACTGTTTTTTTTTTCATATCCCCAGTAGCCGCCATTTAGCTGGTAAAATTAATAATTCATTAAGGTTTAATATCATGCAAACAGATTACTGAATCAAAAAAGGCCAATTTTGTTCAAAGCAAAAATCATTGAAAGTATTTAATAATATACATGATCTTGATTTTTTTCAGAATTTCAAACTTCATAGTTTGGTAATTAGAGCGGAGACACACTTTTTACGACTTTGACAGGTAATATCTCACCAACGGTTGATTTAAATGAAAAAGTTTTTTAGAAACCTCAATGTCATTTTTGAAGGCCTATCCATAGAATCCACACGCCTATACGCATTGAAAAAAAAATTTGACCCCTTGTTACATGTATAGGGTTTTTATAATTTTTAGTAATATTTTTTCTTAATTTTAATATTTTTTCTTAATTTTACATCGTAATTCTATAGCGGTTCATAAAATACACCTTCCTACCAGTTTTCAGAATTGTAGTGCTCATAGTCTCCGAGTCAGTTGGCTGTGACATACGGACGGAGGGACGGACGGACGGACAGAGATGTCGAATCTATAAGGGTTCCGTTTTCGCCATTTTGGCTACGGAATCCTAAAAATGGTCAAAGAAAATCCTCATTATCATTACTTTTATGCGAGCAGTTTATTTGCAAGAAACAAAAGTGCATCATCACTTTACGTGTAGGGGTGGTACCGCAATTTGTTTTAATATTTTTATATTTACTGTTTTATTGGCGTGATAGATGTGTAATATAATAATATAATATCTACGCCAAATTACAGCTTTCTAGTGATAACGATTATTGAGTTAAGCCGCGGACAGACGGACGGACTGACATGGCGATAACCACATGCTTTCCTTGTTTACAACGGTACCCTTAAAAACTGGCCAAGTGCGAGTCGGACTCGCGCACAAAGGGTTCCATACCATTATCTATAAAATTACCGTCTGTATTTCCGAGTTCATATAACCTGGACCTTTTTAAGGCACGAGTGAATAGGCATCTTCTGGGTGAGCTCGCTTCATCGTCGGCCTCATCTTTGCCCCCTGGCTAGATGCTGGCCAAGAGCAATCCCATTTTTAATAAAAATAAACGGCAGAAAGTCCGACTCACACTTGGCCGGTTTTTTATATTGATATAGCGGCAACAGGAATACATTATCTTTAAAAATTTCAACTGTTTTACTATCGCGGTTCTTGAGATACAATCTGGTGACAGACAGACGGACTGGCAGACAGCGAAGTCTTAGTAATAGGGTTCCGTTTTTACCCTTTGGGTACGGAGCCCTAAAAAGCATACTTACGGTCAACGAGAACAGAAAACATTTCAGACACGCTTCCATATTTATTCGAAGCCGTACAAATGTATTGTCCTTCTGCCCATGTTGATATGTTCTTGATGATAAGACTGCCGTCTTCACCGACAAGATACCATTGTGTATCTGTAAGAAAAATAATTTTTAAGAAAAAAAAACCTACTTCAATGGGGGAGTCCGGTGAAAGATTATTAATCTTAGCCGGTGCACTCTTAGATTCCATACAATAAAATACAAAAATGGCTATAAGTATTTTTATAATGGTAGAAGACTAAGTACCCTCAATTCCTCATGAAATCAAGGAAAAACCTTGCTTGCTTGACAAACAAAACGAAGAGAACAAATCGCCAAACGTGAACTACGCGTCGTTGAAGAGTTCCGTTCTGATCATCATCAGCAGTTCCACTTCATCAAATGTCACTTTTATGAATGAAAATGCTTGATTAGTTCATGAAAATACTAAAATCACTATTTGTGTGCCTTTCACATTTGAGGAGTTTCCTCGATTCCTAATGGATCCCATCATCAGAACTCGAGCATGACAAAAATCAATCGTGAAAATAGAACTTGCTTAACAAACACCGCTAGAAGGACAAATCGCCAAACGTGAACTTTTCGTCGTTGAAGAGTTCTGTTCTGATCATCATCAGCAGTTCCACTTCATCAAATGTCACATTTTTGTATGATAATGCTCGATTTTTTGATAAAAACACAAAAATCACTATATGTTTGCCTTTAAGATTTGAGGAGTTCCCTCAACTCCTCATGGATCCCATCATCAAACTCGAGCATGACAAAAATTAATCGTGAAAATAGAACTTGCTTAACAAACACAGCTAGGAGGACAAATCGCCAAACGTGAACTTTTCGTCGTTGAAGAGTTCTGTTCTGATCATCATCAGCAGTTCCACTTCATCCAATGTCACATTTTTGGATGCAAATGCTTGACTTGTTGATAAAAACACAAAAATCACTATATGTTTGCCTTAAAGATTTGAGGAGTTCCCTCAATTCCTCATGGATCCCATCATCAGAACTGCCTTTTGACAAAAACGGGACCAACTTGGATATATATACATACAATCAAAAAAAAAATTTTCAAATCGGTTAAGAAATGACGGAGTTATGGAGTAACAAACATTAAAAAAAAAAAAAAAAAAAAAACAACCGAATTGATAACCTCCTCATTTGGAAGTCGGTTAAAAAACACGATCAAACCAGGCTCAATTTCGGAATGCGTACGGTGGTTTTTCACTTTTATTATTCATCATCATCATCATCATCATCATCATCATCATCATCATCATGTCAGCCGAAAGTCCACTGCTGGACATAGGCCTCCCCTAAAAACTTCCACAATGACCGGTCCTGCGCCACCCGCATCCAGCGGACACCCGCGACCCTTACCCACCATTTTCTTATTGTAAAGGCTGTATTATATGAATGTTTCGGACTAATTTTTTTTTTTTTTAAATACTATGTTATTTTACGACAATCGGTTCAGAAAATTAAAACGTAAAAAGGAAATAATGCCCCTTTAAAACGATAATCCTAAAACCATGACGACCCTTTACTTAATGCTACCTACGAATCGGCATTGACTGACGTTATGATCTCGTGGTGTCAAACTTCAACGTGGGGTCCCAACTTTGGATTGGAATTCATCCGATTGAAAAAATATACACTATTTGGTTACTACAGATGTTCTGAGGAAGCGTCACTTAAGTTAAAATATTTGCTCCATAAGTATATATATCCTCAGGAAAAACGTGAGCCTAAATCTATGTATGATCCTTCCATGCCTATCAATAAATTCAGTCAGTTACGGTGGCAAATAAGCAAAACATGTTTTCTGATCCTCGCCTACGGTCGTGGCTGATTGACCTTCGAGAGACCAAGTCTTTACCTGATGCAATATTGTCTCCCGTGGCGTTAGTCCAGGTTATCTCAGGTTTGGGGTTGCCAGTAGCATCGCAGGGGATACGCAGATACATGTCGTCCTTCACCCCGCGGAAGGTCTTCATAGTGAACAGGATGGACGGGGCGGCTGTAATGAATAGGTGTACAATACAGATACTCTTAAGAGATGCCCAATGACCAGCGATTTAGACAGCTTTGGCCGTCGCGTTTCTCAGGTCGTGTTCCGAGCAGGAGTGTGGGCATACGGGGCATGCCAGCAGATGTGCTATGGTTTGCGGCGCTGTATCACAGACACATTGGGTAGGGCGGTCCCGGTGCAGTTCCCATTTTACCATGTTCTCCTTGCAGATGTGAGAATTATCAGAGTTACGACGAAGACCATTGAAAGTCAGTTTTACGCACACATGCATGGCACTCGTGATTGATGCACTGTCTGCTTAAGTTTATTGTAGCGACTCTTCGCTCCTAAGGTAGGTATGTGGTGAGTATGTGGCGCACCTGATGGTGAGTAAAATCGCCAGAGCTCCCGAAGATGCCCTATGTTGAGAGTGAAGAACCTGTGCATATATCACTAGCTGCCAACCCAACGAATCCTCAAGAATTCTCAACGCACTTGTGGTTTTTCTGGAGTCGTATTATATAATAAATTTGTACAGAACCATTGGGTCGCGAGTAAAACTCGCGCTTGCTCGTTTTCTTTCCTATTCACGATTTGATTTGCCTTTTACCTGCGACTGAAACGAAATATGTGAGGTTTTTGGAGCCTCCTTCATTGGCAGCCACACAAGTGTATTCACCGCTCTGTCCATGTTGTATTCTCGCGAACTTTAAACGGCCTGAAGCGTCGTTGTGCCTAAAAAAACAAATAAAATACTGTTGAGTATTTTGTATATTCAATGCGTTTTCCATCGAAGCGAGTATTTAAATAAAATTCCATTATACCTTAGATGAATTTGTGTGCTAACGCGGGCACTTCCGAATGTAAAACCCCGGTAATTTTTAGGGTTCCGTAGTCAATTAGGAACCCTTATAGTTTCGCCATGTCTGTCCGTCCGTCTGTCCGTCCGTCTGTCCGTCCGTCTGTCCGTCCGTCCGCGGATAATCTCAGTGACCGTTAGCACTAGAAAGCTGAAATTTGGTACTAATATGTATATCAATTACGCCGACAAAGTGGTGAAATAAAAAGTGGAAAAAAATATTTTATTAGGTACCTCCCCTATACGTAAAGTGGGGAGTGATTTTTTTTTCATTTTAACCCTAACGTGTGATATATTGTTAGATAGGTATTTAAAAATAAATAGGGGTTTACTAAAATCATTTTTTGATAATGTTAATATTTTCGGAAATAATCGCTCCAGAAGTAAAAAAAAATGTGTCCCCCCCCTCTAACTTTTGAACCATAAGTTTTAAAAATATGAAAAAAATCTCAAAAGTAGAACTTTATAAAAACTTTGTAGGAAAATTATTTTGAACTTGATAGGTTGAATAGTTTTTGAAAAAATTACAAAAATAATTTCTGAACTAAGTTTGTAATTTAACCGTATAAACAGGTGTTTATTGTACCTGTCATTTCTACAAAATAACAATGAAATGACGTCCTTTTTAGGGTTTTGTGTTTCTGTACTTAATATGTCAACTTAATGTGACGGACGGAAAACTACGGAACCCTACACTGAGCATGGCCCGACACGCTCTTGGCCGGTTTTTATTTATTTTCTGTACATCTAAATATATGTCTTAATTGACCAAGCGAGCGAAGCATCTTGTTTCAGCTTTCGGTAAAAATTCTTTCGTATGTCTCTCTGTCTGTAATGAAGTATGGGTATACAGGTTCTCCCTTGTTAGACCTAACCAAGCCCTAGTGCTTCATTTGACCCAATGTTTTATTAGACCTTCTTCTTTTATAATGCGCAATTCTAAGGTTTGGAATTCTCTGCCGGCGTCTGTATTTCCGAGTTCATATAACCTGGACCTTTTTAAGGCACGAGTGAATAGGCATCTTCTGGGTGAGCTCGCTTCATCGTCGGCCTCATCTTTGCCCCCTGGCTAGATGCTGGCCAAGAGCAACCCCATTTTTAATAAATAAAAAAAGACCTAATTATTTTTTTTTCTTAAATAATAAACTTTGTAGGTTTATTGCAAAACAAACCTCACCTAACCTAATGACTTCTATTTGATGATATTAAAAGAAAACCCAAGAAGTTCACTGTTTAGGAGAAAAATGCATTAGGGCTAAAGGATGATTCACAGTAGGCAGTTCCGTGTCCGGGCCGGCCCGTTTTCTATGACAGCAAACGCAAACCACTCACTTGCTTTTGGTAACAATGGTTACCAGACATCACCTGTATTACAAGGGAATAGAGTTCAACTCAAAAATCAAAGCTAGTGAGTGGCTAGAGAAATACGCCGGCCGTTGCGTTCGCTGTCATAGAAAACAGGGCGGCCCGGACACGGAACGGTCTACTGTGAATCATCCTTAATGAAATATTAGGGCAAAAGTAGGCCAAGTGACAGGATCCCGGGTAGACATACCAATCACGCCGACAAAACGGTATAATATTTGAAAAAAAAAATAGTTTATTAAAAAATCTTTTTAAACTATTTTTGCTATTCTAAAAAGCTATTCGTTTGTGTGATATAAACTTTTAAAGTACTAATAGCTACTGGGTGCCTATATTATGAAAAAAATAATGGTAGTAGGTAGTATATAATGAAATTAAAAGGAAAACTATCACAGCTAAGTTGACATTACTAGTTAACGAGTAATAGTAGAAATGTACTTGTAAAAGCAAACGTTCATACAATTGCCATTCATTATGTACTTAGATATGTTTTTAGTTATGTCAAATATAGAGTAAATAGAAGTTTTCGACATTTTAAATCCGCATGTCACGGGTGTAGAGCTACGGAACTCTACATTGCGCGTGACCTGACACGTGCTTGGCCTCTTTTATTGTTTTTGTGATGCGGGTTAAAATTGAGGGACTTCGCTTCAACCCCACCCGCCCGCTTCGCCTGACAAACTGGTTTAAAAAATGAAGGTGTCGCCTTAATGCTAATTTACAACCAATTGCCGAAATCTATAAAAGACTATATCTATAATTCCTCTAATTCGAACCAAGCGCTTTGCATCTTCTTTTATAATGCGCACTTCTAAGGTTTGGAATTCTCTGCCGGCGTCTGTATTTCCGAGTTCATATAACCTGGACCTTTTTAAGGCACGATTAAATAGGCATCCTCTGGGTGAGCTCGCTTCATCGTCGGCCTCATCTTTGCCCCCTGGCTAGATGCTGGCCAAGAGCAATCCCATGTTAATAATAAAAAAAAAAAACTGTAAAAGTTTTAACAAATTTAAAAATAAATTACGAGAGTATGTAGTAATGTTTAAGTACGGCCCTGGGAGATTTAGCTTGAAAACAAAGTAATGTTGTCGCTAAACTGGTTACCATCGTATTGCATTGCAGCTTATTTTACCAATGTGGACTTAAAGTGTAGCACGTTAAGATTGAAATGTAAAATAACTTGTTTTGCGCTATGCTTGTAAGTTATTGGACTTTTGTAATGCTACCCGCAGTATGCTACCTACATATAAGTTTAGCAATTATAGTTACAAAAATGTCTTAATTTAATTTTTATTTTGCGAAGCGTCTGGTTGACGTAACTGGTGACCGAAGAGCTGGCGATTTCCTCGCTCAACGTATCAGCATTGCGATACAGCGAGGAAATGCCGCCAGCATCCTCGGTACAATGCCTCAAGGGCCCGTTTTAGATTTAAGTTAGTTTTAATTTTCTTGAATTTAAACTTTCGTGAGTCATTTCAAAATTATATTACGCAAACGGTTAGAACTCACGTATAAATTGTCACTCCGGGCGACATGTTTCGAACTCTGTGGCACATAGAAACTATGTGGCACATAGTAAAGGAACGATCAAATAAACTTCCGCTAAAAAACAGGCGTAATATAAAATTAAATATTAATAATAGTATAACTGAAAACCCTAATACAGTTGCAAACCACTTCAATGACTTTTTTATATCTGTTAGTGCGCAGAAAGGTAAGTGCCTGGACGGCGATGCCGCCGGCACCCCGTACAGGCACGCTTTCGGCCGCCCCGTGCTTAACCCTACTCCCAACTCCTTCTACCTACAACCAGTTACTATAAGCGAAGTACATAATATTATACGTAACCTTAAAAATAAACACAGCTTTGGTCATGACGAATTACCACCAGTCCTTATTAAAAAATGTGCAGACGAATTGACCCAACCCTTAACTTTTTTAATAAACCAATCCTTCGCTGATGGTGTCGTCCCGGATCCACTAAAACATTCAATTATAAAACCTGTACACAAAAAAGGAAATAAAACCGACTGTAACAACTACCGTCCTATAGCTCTTTTACCAACTTTCTCTAAAATAATCGAAACAGCCATGTCCAAACGTCTTTATGCATTTTGCGAAAAATATTCAATTTTCAACGAAAATCAAAATGGATTCCGGAAAAACCACTCTACAACTTTAGCAGTTTACAAATATATCGATCAAATATTAAAAATAATCAATAATAAACAATATGCAGTAGGTATTTTACTAGATATGAGCAAGGCGTATGACAGGGTCTCTTATGATGTTCTATTGAGGAAGTTGCATGGTATTGGAGTGCGAGGAACTGCGCACAAATGGTTTAACTCGTATCTCAAAAACCGAGTGCAATATGTAGAGGTAGAATATTATAATACGAGTAACCAAACTGGAAACATTACATACATACAATCAAATAAAGCTGACGTGACTGGATCAATTCCACAAGGAAGTGTGTTAGGCTGTTTACTATTTATTATATATATTAATGATTTGCCTAATATATTAGAAACTCCAAGCGTTCTATTCGCAGATGATATTTCCGTAGTTTTTCCGTGCTCAAACGAAACTGATTTAAAGCTCAATCTTGACAACACCCTACACAAATTAGATTCCTGGTTAACTGACCATAACTTAGAATTAAACTATACTAAAACTAAATTAATGCAGTTCAGACCTTACCAAAAACAACCTTTAAATATAAACTATTCCTTTAATACAACCAAATTAGAATGCATTGACACCTTTTCGTTGCTAGGACTAAATATCGACACACATATTAATTGGAAGGACCACATTAAAAAAATAAGCTCAAAATTATCCAGCTTTTCATATGCCTTGTACGAACTAAAAAAGACAACAGATTTAAAAACCGCTACATCCGCTTATTATGCTTATGCTCACTCTATATTACGATATGGCATACTGCTTTGGGGCAACAGTACAAATGCGAATGACCTTTTTATTTTACAAAAAAAATGCATCCGAATCCTAGTTAATATAAAACGAACTCAAAGTTGCAGGCCTCATTTTAAAAAACTTGGCATTCTAACACTTACATCTTTATATATCCTAGAAGCATGTACCTTTGTCAAAACCCATAATCATTTTTTCTTACAAGCAAAAGACCGTCACGTAAAACCTTTAAATCTACGACATAACAACAACCTTGCCCTTCCTACATCTAGCTTAAAAATATATCACTCTGGTCCACATATGATGTGTATAAAAATATATAATAAAATACCACTAACTATAAAATCTATAGAGCAAACTCACCTATTCAAAAAATCATTAAGTACATATTTAGTGCAAAGAAGCTTTTACACGCTACAGGAATTTTTTGATAATGTGAGTAAAAAAACATAGTGTTCATTTTTCAGTTTACCATCCTGTCTGTAATTTAAGCGAGGGATTTGTATACAAAATGTAATATTTTTAAGTTCTACCTATATCTTGTTTATTAATAATATATTTAGATATAAGTTAGTATTGCTGTGCCCTTACGGGGTCCATTTTATTACTTCTTTGTAATATTATGTCACATTAAGAGAGCAATAAAAAATTTTGATTTTGATTTTGATTTTGAACTCTTCGGGAGTTCTTCCTCAGGACGAGTGCACCTGCGACGAGCGCGCCTCGCACACTCGCATGTGTCACACATGATGTGTGCGAGGCGCGCTCGTCGCAGGTGCACTCGTCCTGAGGAAGAACTCCCGAAGAGTTCGAAACATGTCGCCCGGAGTGACAATTTATACGTGAGTTCTAACCGTTTGCGTAATATAATTTTAATTTTCTTTATATTATTTTGGTTAAGTATTCTTGTATATATTTTCGTTGTACATGAATAAAAAAAATTAAAATGTCCGATTTTTATATACTTTTTTTTGTATTGTACTCGTATATCTGCGATACTCACTGTTTCAACTTTGTTTTAGTATAGATTCTCATTAAGTGAAATGTAGAATTTCTTTTGAGAAATAAACTTGTTTAACCAGAATGCTACTAATATAAATTAAAAAAAGAGATTCCAGTGAGGTTACACCACGGTTGTACTTACGACAGTTTTATGATATCGGCTTTTGGAGTTTTGCGGTAAAGCCACGTTATGTTCGGACGGGGCCGGCCTTCAGCTGTGCAGTTTAACGTCAGGGGCGTGCCTTCTTTTTGCTCAATGTACGTCCGGATTGGGGAGGTCATATTGGCTGGAGCTGAGAACAAAAAATTGTAGTAATAAAATAATCACCATCATCATCATTGTCATCATAATATCAGCCGAGGGACATTCACTGTGGGACATAGGCCTCCCTTAAAGAGTTCCACAATGACTGGTCCTGCGCCATTCGCATCCAGCGGACTCCCGTGACCTTTACCAGGTCATCAGTCTACCTTGTGTACCCACGCCTTTTTTTGTCTTTTTTCTTAACTTTTCTGACAAAATTAAATTATTTTCTTTGTATTATATTTAAGTAGATATAAATATGAAAGTATATTTGTATAAAAGTCTGGCTGGCTGGCTATTTAAATTGGATTTATGTTGAAACAATCTTTTCCAAGTATTTTTGGGCCAATGTTATTCTTTAATGGATGAGTCTCTCAATATTACAAAAAAATATGAAGTGTGTTTAGGTAGGTATTCTTGATATGGTATTATAATAACCTAAAATAAATAATTTAATGAAGACTAAAACCGTATTGTAATATTAGTATATTTATGTATCTACCTACTTATGTACTTTACACTTTGGAATAAAATTTGTTTATTAAATGTTGCTTACGAGCTGCCAAATAAAGGATGATTCACAGTAGGCCGTTCCGTGTCCGGGTCGGCCCGTTTTCTATAACAGCAAGACGCTCGGAAGCGGAGCGGCCCGGCCGCTCTTCCGTCAATAAAAACGTTTGACGGCCAATCTAGCTGCGGCCGAGGCTCGGAAGCAGCCCGGGCCGGACACGGAACGGTCTAACGGGAATCATCTATTGTGGGATGAGTTAGATGTACCTACTTTTACTACCTTCTAGCCAGATAAGGTTAATAACCTTGAGCAGTGGAAAAAGAGTGGGAGGCCTTTGCCAAGTAGTGCGCTATTGTCTCATTATTTCAATATAATCATAAATATATCGTCGTCTAGTACTCATAACACAAGCCTTTGAGCTTACTATGGGACTAGATCGGGACTAATATTTATTTGTTAAGTAAAAAATATATATATATTATATTGTTGTCAATGCTCTACTTCTAATCATCGCATTTATTTATTTAATCTTTATTGCACAAAAGTAAAACTTATAGTACCTACAAAAGGCGGACTTAATGCCATAAATCAAAACATTGACGAAACTGAAATAACACATTTCTTAGGATTACGTTTAGATAGTAAGTTGACATGGAGAAGCCAAATTGATATAATATGTAATAAACTTAACAAATACTCATATGCACTGTATAATCTTAGGAAAGTAGTTAGCCAAGCTACAGTACTTACGGCATATCATGCTTATGTTACGTCAATATTAAGATATGGGATTATGTTTTGGGGGAACTCATCAGAAAGAGAAATAGTATTTAGAGGACAAAAAAAATGTATAAGGGCCGTATGTGGCGTCCAAGTTTCAGACTCGTGTAAACCACTATTCCAGAAGTTTAAAATAATGACATTGCCGTGCCTATACATTTATGAATTGGCTGTATATGTTAAACTTAACCTTAACCAATTCCCTAGTTATAATAGTGTACGTCAACGAGGGAAAATAAACAATAGACTATTTAAAACTGCCCTACTGTCAAAAAGTGTATTTGGTATGGCGCCTAGAGTTTTCAATAAGCTACCTAGATCGCTCTTAGACATAGATAATAATTTTTTTTGAAAGCCTACAATTTTTTTTGGTAGAAAAAGCGTACTACTCCATACAAGAATATTTAAGAGACATTGACATAATTATATATAGGTATACATTTTGAAAATTCTTTTTTTTATTATTTATTATCATTATTTTATCTGCATAATTTGACATACATACCTAATGCATGATTATTTAACAATTTAGATTAATATATTTACAAGTTTTGTGTCATATGTTATGACTATTTGTATGCCTTATGGCGAAGATATAGTGAGACTTATAAAATGTTCATTACACCATTGTATATACCTATGTTTTTACAAATAAAAAAAAGTCATTCTCTACCAGTCAACCTTAAGGCAAAGCAGAAAAAATGTTTGCATATTCTCCAGTGCGGCTACTGGCTAGGACTGGCCTTTGTCGATAGCTCGAACCATACACAAATTATCAAATTAAAAAAAGATTTGAACTCACTGATTACTTCAAGGCTGATAGTGATGGCGTCTCTTCCAAGGTGATTACTAGCTTCACATTCGTACCTACCCTCATCGGACTGCAAGACTGAAAACCTAAACAAAAACAATTTAAGTTAGTTTTGGAGATTTTAGCGACATAAATGAAATGAAATGAAATTTTATTTGCTTGAGATGTGGTTAACAATTAGGTGGAACAACATTGTTAGGACGAGCACATCTCGCCAACATCTGGACATGCAAAACTTTACAAACTTATGACTAGTTAATACAATTACTTATTTGATTACAATCTCTTATCATTTAAAATTCCATTATTTCATTATATTATTACTTATAAATCAAAAATTCTTCTATAGAGTAAAAATAATTGTCGCCTAGCCATATACTTAGATTAACTATCCAATATTTTTTCTCCCCAAATATTTTTAGTTCCATTCGCGTTTTTCCCCATTCATGTATTTAGCCACACAAATTATTTCTTCCTTTTAAATGTCCTTTCGCAGATTTCCCCATTAGGGAATTTTGCTAGACACAAGGTCTCAGTTAGGTATGACGACAAGCGAAGCGAGGAGGAGTGTTAGTAGAACCGTGACCCTACAGCGCGCGAGCCGAGCGAGCGAAGCAAGCGTGCCGCGTCAGCGGTCGGCGAAGCGCCAGAACCGAATATTAGAAAAAAAAGGGCTAGTAGTGCTAATTCGTTTTGGTTAAAAAAGGTATTGGATTAATAATCTAATATCGCACGTCGTCGTACCTAAAACGGAGACCTTGGGTCTTGGAAAATTCCCTAATGGGGAAATCTGCGAAAGGAATTAAAAAGAGAAGAAATAATATGTGTGGGTAATTTCATGAATGAGAAAACGCGAATGGAACTAAAAATATTGGGGGAGAAAAAATATTGGGTACTTAATCTATACATTCATTTGTGTAATGGTTTTAGGGCAAGCCGTCCGTACCAATAGGTAAATGATTGTATAGTTTAATTACCATGACATAACTGTTTTTGCTACAGAGCTTAGTTTTGTAAGGGCTGTGGTAAGGGACTGGCAGGACAAGTTTCCCAGGGTCTCTGATTTACAAACACTGCTTCTTTTTATAATAGGTCAGGATGTAGTCTGGTACATTTGCAAGCCTCAAAAATATAAAGCGAATGTAAGCTAGATAAAATACAATACAGAGTGTATATTTATTGTTTTTCACTGGCAAAATTAGAATTTAATTTAATTTAATTATATTTTAGCTTTGTGTATTCAGCTCTCGAAGTATCTATGTAGGTAGGACCCCGCAATAAATTCCGGTCACAAAATAAATATTGTTCAGTTACAAGGTATTCCAATACAGTAAGCTGATTATTAAATTAAAAATAAAATATCCTAAACATTTCATGAAATAAAACCGGCCAAGAGCGTGTCGGGCCACGCTCAGTGTAGGGTTCCGTAGTTTTCCGTCCGTCACATTAAGTTGACATATTAAGTACAGAAACACAAAACCTTTGAAAGCACGTCATTTCATTGTGATTTTGTAGAAATGACAGGTACAATAAACACCTGTTTATACGGTTAAATTACAAACTTAGTTCAGAAATTATTTTTGTAATTTTTTCTAAAACTATTCAACCTATCAAGTTCAAAATAATTTTCCTACAAATTTTTTATAAAGTTCTTCTTTTGAGATTTTTTTCATATTTTTAAAACTTATGGTTCAAAATTTAGAGGGGGGGGGACACATTTTTTTTTACTTCTGGAGCGATTATTTCCGAAAATATTAACATTATCAAAAAATGATTTTAGTAAACCCCTATTTATTTTTAAATACCTATCTAACAATATATCACACGTTAGGGTTAAAATGAAAAAAAAACACTCCCCACTTTACGTATAGGGGAGGTACCCTAATAAAATATTTTTTTCCACTTTTTATTTTACCACTTTGTCGGCGTAATTGATATACATATTAGTACCAAATTTCAGCTTTCTAGTGCTAACGGTCACTGAGATTATCCGCGGACGGACGGACAGACGGACGGACAGACATGGCGAAACTATAAGGGTTCCTAGTTGACTACGGAACCCCAAAAATGTCCATACGCGAGATACGTGTACTTTCCTACAGGAATCCTGGATTACTAGTATTATTCTTTATTCTGTAGTTAGACGCAAAATGTATGTCACGTGCAAGTTGCAACATGTCTCATAATAGCGTGAATTGGACTTTGGACCGCAACATATCCCATCAGGGAAGTTTCATGCCTATTATAAATTCCCATTCCTTGGGAATTAATAATGTAAAAGAAGATACTCATTTTACAAATTTTACTTTTACTCGGATATATCCATTAGAGACCAATCAGTTTTGATCCCGCGATTTAGAAGCAATACGGAGACTGTTTGCGTGATTGTGAAACCTGGCGAGATAGCTGGATTTGCCGGGCGTCTGTGTAGTAGGATAGGAATGAACTATTCCTTGCAGGATCGTCGTGCAACCCGGGCCCGGCAAGACATGACCTTGCCGGCGCGAAGAAAGAAGAGAGGAAAGGGATCCTGCCGTTTTGCCAAAGTTATTTTGGTAAAATTTCATTACCCAAACAAATTTTGGCAACTGTTACGTTTGGTAATGCAATCTTTGGAATAATTTTAGTAGGCACATTTTCATTTGGACAAATTTTTACTTAACATAATATTATCACGGAAAATAACGTTCAGGCATTTGTTCTTTTACCAAATACTTCATTAAAGCAGAAAATCTTTAGACAATAAATATTTTGTCAAATGAATTGTTCTGACAAAAAGTATTAAGACAAAAATATTACTACGGGAAATAATATTGTGGTATGTGGTCTTTTATCAAATGGATTATTAAAGCAGAAAATCTTTAGACAATGACCAATTAGTAAATTAGTACTTAGTGGCAAAACCGACTCGGATCGCGGATAGGTTAGAAGACGAAAGCGGGAGCTTTGCTGCGGCAGCCTGATTGCGTAACTTATTGTTCTAACGTTAGGCATATTTTAATGTCACTTTTGAAGTAAAAATCTATTCGCTTATGTCATATTTTTTCTACCTAACGTTAGGTAATATTTGAGCCGAACTGAAAGAACGACTGAATGGAATTCCCATACTAAAATCAGAAAATGATGAAATTATTGGAAACGCGTAACTTTTTGACGGTTAGATTGGACGGTACAAAATGTCAATTACTGTGTGACAAAGTCATAATGTCTGTCATGTCAAAACATGAATTGAACAAAGATTATAGTTGTTGTTTATTCATTAAAATGGGAAAATTTTCCAACTATTTCATTGTCAAGTCGCTATAACACACGATAGAGAACAAAATATCAATATCACTTTGTAAAAAATCGAAAAGTAAGTAGGTAACAATAAATATTATGTTATGTCATAATCATAATATTCATTTAATTTTTACTATTGTGTGCTTCGTTTCAGGATGTAAACCGGAATATCCATCTCTGTGATGATGATGCCATGCTCTATTAAGATGATGTGATTGAGTAGCAAAATGAAATGGAGGAATGTAAAAAACATGTACCCAGTAAAAGAGATCTCTTCTGTGGTATACGTGCCATATTATTAAACAATACCCGGACCCGGACCCGGACCCGGGTATGTCCTTAAACTACGACCAAGACCACCGGGGAATGGGCAGCAGCATTCCTAGAGTGCGGTGGAGATACTGCGATCGCCAACCCGCATGCCAAGCGTGGCGATTATGACATTTACCCCCCATGAAATTGGGGGAGGCCTATGTCCAACGTCCTAGGGCTGATATGGTGGTGGTGGTATTAAACAATACATGATGAAATATAGAAGTGTTCTCCTATAAGCATGTATTTTTTCATACACGCGCCCCACACGTTGATGCAAAGGGCGTTGTTCCTACATGCTTGTCGATTTATGGTAGGTACTAAGAATTGATGAAATGACGTGATGAATAAATATCATAATCACAGCATATCATTCTGAATGATTGACACTAGTGTCTACATTCATTTTCAATAACCGTGAATTTATTGATTCTACTTACTGGTGGGTCTGAATCCTTTCTTTTTACTAGTCTCTTAAAAGAAACCTGTGGTATGGATAATGGACATGAGCTATATTTTATCTCGCGGTTTTAGCTTTATTACTAAGTAATAATACTTGGGCAGAGTCGCGCAGACAGCTAGTAAATACATAAAACTGCATACAACAGTTATATACTAATGTAAAATGTTTTAGGTGATACAAAGGAGATTGCGGAGACGTGGGTGGTGCCGCATGGATTTTCTGGCAAGAAAGGAGTCATCTTTGTACGGCGCCGAGATCACACACTACGGGCAATGGTCGCCTTGTTGATCTACATTATCTACAACAATTATTAAAGCTTGAAACGCACAGAGCGCGGCGCAGCGTCGTTGCGGGGCGGAGGCGTTTTTGCGGTAAAGCGAACGCAATCCTGGGTATGTCGCACCACAAAAACCGCGCGGAGGCAGCGTGTGTGATAAATGAAGCAGTAATTGACACTACCAAGTCTACCAACAGCCGACAGTTTCGAAACGACCGACGATTGTGCGTGATGAGGCTTTTGTCAAGATTTTATTCAGTATCGACCGGTTTAAGACGTAAAATTACAAAAAAATCAAATTATTAATTATACTATACTTTTATTTTATCTCTTTGAATATAATAAAACAGTAGCAAAGTACGGACAGATCTATGAACCATGAAGATATAGATACGAAGACTGTCAATGCGCATATATATCGCGCCCAAAGCGGACTCTACGCTACAAGCATAACTTTACTATATTATACCTACGTTTAAGCTTTGAAAAATCTTAGTAAGAACAAAAAGGTGCAACCATGCTGCTCGTCAATAACGATCATATAGTTGAGTTTAATGAATCATACATGAATCAAGATTTTATACCTAGAATTATATTGGTGGGGTGTAGTAATGTAATCCATTTATGATGAAAACCATAGTTAACTTTTCATAGGTACATTATATAGAATGTGTCGACCCAGGTTGGTCTAAATACAACAAATGGCAGCTGAGGGAATAAGGACAGCATTCTGGTCTTATGTTTTCAAGGGTACACATATCTACCGATTTTCTCATGTGTGGTTTAGCGTGTTGTGATACGAAAATATTATTATTGAACGTTTTAAAGTAAATATCCCACTGGGTTGATGCGAATCCAATAAGGGGTTTCTAACAAGAGAAATAATTCTCTTTACCTACATGTAAAGTAAGTACATTTTGATTTTACTTATTTACCATATTTCTTTGTCTCCTGCCAAAGGTGCCGATATAAAATAAAAGGACTAAAGTCAACAGCAAACGTAGATGATCATTTTAGTACTTTATCGCACTAACGTAACAATACTGCGACAGTTGGGATGCATCAATGTAGTGAAAGTGACAAGGTACTTGTAATAATACGTTAATTGTAATAACTTATTCTACTTGACACTAGATGTCTATTGCTGTAAACAACTGTGTACATCACTCTTGATTCCAATTTATTAACAACAGTCTGCTAAAATCCGGCAGTCTTTCTCTAGCACAAAGAGGCTGATGACTTAAAACCTCCTTGAAACATAAAATTCTGACACGTCATAACAATCAAAATGTAGGCCACATGTAGGTGTCATTTTGAAATTAATGTCGTGTTGTCAAAGAATTAAAAGTAATTGTTATTGGGAAATTATAATCGCAAGAATATGAGACGAGTAAAACATTAACAAGGAAGGTATTTTGGTATGGTATAAAGGATTTATATACACAAATATGCAAACAAGGTGTGTAATGTTTTTATAATTTCAAGTTGTACTCATATTGGCTTTCATGTTGTGCTCCTGATCTTTCACGCCGTGATCGGCGACGGCCATCCTAGTTAGTTGCAGACGTGCGCAGCTGAACTTACTCGGAATACTCAGCTGTTAAATATATTAGTTGTATGAAGGCTTAGGGCGATTTCGTATATACCTAACGTCGCATATCAAACTTGATGAGACGAGCAACTTTGAAAGCTTGAAGCTCATTTTAATACCACAACGCCATTTTGAGCCCAATTAGGCCCTCCCACTTATGCGTTGGTACCATTTTGCAGGCAGTTAGGTGACGCACGCGGTAAAACACACCCTTGTAACGAAAGAAGATAGTGCTCACCTCGAATCCGTTTGCTGGCTGATGAACGGGTTTTGGTAGTCTACAGTCATCCCGACGGCCTTAGCTAATCTTCCAATATCAAACCTTCCATGTCTGATGATATTTTACACCAACGCAGGTAGCAGAGCTACTGTGTACGGGGCGCAATCATAATCATGCCACTATAGTGGTGAGCTATAAGGATTTCTACATAAAATTATTTTCTGCCCCACAGCTTTGGCTACATTGTTTAAGTGCTAATCAGAAGAAGAAGAAGAAGAAGAAGAAGAAGAAGAAGAAATAGTTTATTAGTACAAACATAATACACAAGCTACGCTAAGCTACGTAATCACGTGCTACTACAATATTTTTTGACGGAGGCACGTTCTACGAGTACACTATCTTTTAACGGCGCTTCAATTGAAAATGGCGCACTTAGTTAAGTACCCTTATATTTATTGAATTGCTTAAGATTTTTATTTAAGTAGTTTCTTTTTTTCGTGCTGAAACGATAACTTAAACATTCCGTTTTTAGGGTTCCGTAGTCAACTAGGAACCCTTATAGTTTCGCCATGTCTGTCTGTCTGTCCCTCTGTCTGTCCCAGGCTTTGCTCTGGGACTGTTAGTGCTAGAAAGCTGCAATTTGGTATGGATATATAAATCAATAATTTTTGCTGTAACCCTTGTATTGTGTGGAGTGCTGTTGGTAAGGTTTTCAAAATGAATAGAAGTCTTTATCAAACAATTTTGATAAATTTAATATTTTCGGAAATATTCACTCAAAAATACAAAAAAAAATGTGTCCCTCTAACTTTTGAACTATGGGTCTAAAATACTAAAAAAAACACGAAAGTAAAGCTTAATAAAGAATTTCAACGAAAACTGTAGCGGCCATGATCAGTGAAGCTGTTTTTGAGTTATCGTAAAAAGTCTTCCCTTCGTAGTAAAAGACGTATGAAATACTGCGAAAGTATTCTCTTTTGCTTATGGATTTTTTAGAGTAAGTTCATTGAGCAACTACGGAACATTTACAGCCTACCTGATGGTAAGCAGACACCGTAGCCGGCAGGCGGACGGACAATACGTCCCACTGCTGGGCACGGGCTTTCTCACTAATGAGAGGGATAGAGCAATAATCCCCACGCTGGCCCATTGCGGGTTGGAGACTTCACATACTCCTTGGAATTTATTGGCAGATGTATGTAGTTTTCCCCAAGATGTTTTCCTTCACTAAAAAGCTAACGGTATCAAATGATATCCCGCTGGTACGAGTCGGGATTGGAACCCACGATCACTTTTTACCCGACTACGGCAAAGCCCAAAAGGAGTAGGGTTATGTGTTTGGTCTGTATGTATGTATGTCTGTTCCTATGTCCACTCGTAACTACTTAACAGCTTAACCGATTTTGATGAATGATACGTCATTAGATTCCTCTCAATGGCGCGAAATGGTGGATTTGAGAATCCTCTTTTCACTAACACGCGGTTATCTTCGCCATTTAGCAGGAGGGTGGAGCGTTATATTAATAACGCTGACTGGACTAATAATAGTTATTAGTTTTATTACTAACCACGTTAACTTTGCCAATGGTACCCGTAGGTGTCTCTCAACTCATCGCGCGCATACTCGGGAGCTCTGGTGTCTTTATGCTTTGAGGGTATCTTCAGGAATATAACACCACGTACTTACAGAGTTGAATAAGTTCTGTTATCCTCAGTTGCGTTGCTCCAAATATGAGTAAGACTACAATTTGCTGTGTTCTACCTCTCCAAGAACGTGCTGAGTGAATGACGCGATGTAGTGAAAATAATTGGGCAGAATTACGATTGTTTAAAAAAATGTTCACAATGAGAGCATAAATAGAATAGAAAACATATAGGTATATTTCCTATTACGTTAGTATATATCTTCTTTGGTGCTGGCGCGATTACCACCGCTGATCTGAATAAATGAAGAATAGACAAGGAAATTGGAAACAGAACTTTTGAACTTTTTTAGTTTGTTTTGATAATTTTCGTCAACTCGTAGTTTCTAGGGCTCCGTACCTCAAAAGGAAAAAAACGGCACTTCGGCATGCTTATAGGATCACTCGCGGGAAGCCGCTGGATGACACGAACTGTATTTAAAAAATAATGTTTAAAATAAAATTGCGTACGTTAACCAATATTATTTATTATTTTTCTCAAACATGCAATGAAAATTAATGTATCATGTTGCAGGCGAAACAACTCGGGAGAACTGTCAAGGAATTTCATACAAAATTGAAGGCCTAGTACAGGAAGTATCTTTTTTTATTTTAATATCAAAAATGGCATTTGTAAAACTTGGTTTTTGAGTGGTGTATTTTTTTATTTCATGCATATGTTTGAGAAAAGCACTATACAAATCTCGGCGAGAAACGTTGGGCTGCAAGCCGCGTATCCCTATCCTCGCTACGCTCGGCCGTCTATATCTACTTGGCCTGCAATTTTTCGTTTCCCGGCCCTTATTGTAATGTACTATTGTCTATTACAATAAACACGACTCACCGACCACTGAAATCCAGCACTAGCTGAATTAGGGTAGGGTAAAGTGGTCGTATGTTGTCGTGCCCACCACGCCAAAGCACTAAAAAGGTCGGAGTGAAGGTGTACTTTTATCATGAAAAAAATCAATTATGAATGTTTTGATTTGATTTTAACCGACTTCAAGATTTCAGAAGAGGAGGTTATCAATTCGGTTGTATGTTTTTTTTTAATGTTTTTACTCCATAAATCCGTCATTTCTTAACCGATTTTAAAAATTCTTTTTTTGATTGTAAGTATATATATCCAAGTTGGTCCAGTTTTTGTCAAAAAAGTTCTGATGATGGGATCCATGAGGAATTGAGGGATCTCCTCATATCTTAAAGGTAAACATATTGTGATTTTTGTGTTTTTTATCCACAAATGGAGCATTATCATACAAAAATGGGAAATTTGATGAAGTGGAACTGCTGATGATGATCAGAACAGAACTCCTCAACGACGAAAAGTTCACGTTTGGCGATTTGTTCGTCTAGCTGTGTTTGTTAAGCAAGTTCTATTTTCACGATTAATTTTTATCATGCTCGAGTTCTGATGATGGGATCCATTAGGAATTGAAAGAACTCCTCAAACGTGAAAGGCAGAAAATAATGATTTTAGTATTTTGATGAACTAATCAAGCATTTTCATTCAAAAAAGTGACATTTGATGAAGTGGAACTGCTGATGATGATCAGAACGGAGCTCTCCAACGACGCGTAGTTCACGTTTGGCGATTTGTTCTCTTCGTTTTGTTTGTCTAGCAAGCTAGGTTTTCAAGACACATTTTTGTCAGGCTTGAGTTCTGATGGAGGATTCCATGAGGAATTGAGGGTACTTAGTCTTCTACCATTATAAACATACTTATAGCCATTTTTATTTTATTATATGGAATCTAAGAGTGCACCATCTAAGTATAATAATCTCTCACCGGCCTCCCCCATTGAAGTCGGTTTTTTTTTCTTAAAAAATATATTGGTTTAAACGTTACATCAATTTTTGATACCTTGGCGTCTGAGTGATCACTTCATTCAAATATGCAAGGGTTAACCACGTACGTTATAAGCAGCCAGTGGTCACCTACTCAGCCATCCTGCATTTGTAGTAAGTAGTGGAATTTTGAAAAGAATGAAAGATTGTTTATTTGTCATCTTCATCTAGACACGCGGCAGCGTGTCCAGCCAAGTTCATCCCAGGAACTGGCGGACAACAGCCGTGTATTCACCCCAGGAACTGGCGGATAGCAGCCGTGTGTTATTTTACACGAACCGTTTGGAGCCACTTTTGACCCCACAATAACTCCAAATCTAACTAACATAAAAGAATGAAATTTGGTACATGTATTAAGATCTTTTAATACAACTAGAACCTTAAATTTCATAAATATAGGTCTAATGGTTATAGAGATATTAAATTCAAAAAACGGCATTTTTACCACTGACTGACTGACTGACTGACTGACTAGTAATCAAAAACCTAACTCACTTCCAGGTAACCTAGGAAGCTGAAATTTGGCATACAGCTTGGTAATTGTGTTTGTACACCAGAAAAAATCAGAAAACAGTGACTTTTTTATTAGTTTTAATATTATTATTATTTATGCTAGTTACCTCAGAACTCCGTCATTTATTAACCGATTTAGAAATTTTTTTTTGTTTAAAACGGTATACTTTAGGGGTGGTCCCGTAGTTATCAAGTAAGAATCTGATCATAGGGTCCTGGAGAAATCGAGGGAACTCTTCAAATATTTGAGGTGCACCTATAGCGATTTGGGTATTTTGTATAGTAAGTCGTGCATTTGCTCTTAAAAAGCACCATTTGGCGAAGATTGATAAAAAGTAACCATATCCCATCAAAAACATAAATGTGAAAATGGGAGCCAAATTCAATATTAAGAATATGCGATCTTAATATTGAACTTGGCTCCCATTCTTTGGTTGTCGTCTTCACCGACAAAATAATTGAGATCTAAATGGGTTCCAAGTTCCGTAGATTCTCTGAAATGGTGCCAAGTCCGGCACTACATTGTTTACAGTAAAACTAATTTACTGCGGCTTAATGCATTTTGAGCCTTAACTTGGCACTGCAATGTAGTGCCGTACTTGGCACCATTTCAGAGAATCTACGGAACTTGGCACCCATTTAGATCTCAATTCTTTTGTCTGTGAAGACGACAACCAAGCATCGCATATTTTTAATATTGAACTTGGCTCCTATTTTCACATTTATGTTTTTGATGGGATCTGCTTTACTCCAAACGTACGACATACATAATGCTACGAATATAAATAACACCTTCTCCACGCCAATTCACCACCCAATATTAAGGTGCAGTCGGTGCGTGCTGTCTGTGGGTAAGTTTTACCCGTCTATCCACTAGTCCCATTGAGTTATTCCATCATGGGACAAGTGAGACGATTCCGCCCCAGTAATCCCATGGGACACGTGGAACTAATATTTTTATTTCATAAGTCCTATTTCCGAAATCACACAGTGTTGTTCACAAAGTTGGTAGCCGTTATCCGTAGTAACAGAAACATTACGAAATTAAAATCCTTTTGGCGATTTAGGTCTATCTGAAAAAATGACTAGGTATAAAAATGTCTAAATACGCTTTGATATGGAAAAAAGACAAAGTATTATAGGGTCGAGGAATAATAATAATAATAATCCCCTTGTTCTTCGTACATAACTGAGATACATTACTAGCTATGTATAAAGAAAAAATATTCTTCGTACAAAACCGAGTAATGTACCAAGAAACCTTCGTTCCTTGCACATCATGCACACTCACTCACACTCACTCACTCACACTTGCTCACATTGACAATTATGTACAAAGAAGTAAATATTCTTCCTACATGACCCGGTTTTGTACAAAGAAATTGCTGTTCCTACTACAAAACCAAGGAGGTTCTCCGAGCAGTGTGTCTAACTTATTAATGTGGGATCATCTTTTACTTGTGTACAACATGTGTACAAACAACGCAGACATCCGGCATTTTGCTGTTTTTTTTTGTATTCTCTTGGTCTATAGTAATCAAGCAGTTCCAAATAAATTTCATTTATCGCTATGACAGTTTGAAAGTCATTTTATTTTTAGGGTTCCGTAGCCAAATGGCAAAAAACGGAACCCTTATGGATTCGTCATGTCTGTCTGTCTGTCCGTCCGTATGTCACAGCTGATTTACTCGGAGAATATGACTACTACAATTATGAAACTTGGTGTGAAGGTGTTTGTTATAAACCGATATAGAAATAAAAAGTGAAATTACAAAAAAAAAATATTAAACTGGGGGGCACACATGTAACAGGGGGTCAATTTTTTTTTTCACTGTACTTAGGCGTGTTGGGTATCTATGGATAGGCCTTTAAAAATGACATAGAGGTTTCTTTTTTTTTCATTTAAGTCAACGGTTGGTGAGATAATTAGCTGTTGAAGTCGTAAAAAGTGTGTCCCCCCCCTCTAATTTCCAATCTATGAAGTTCAAAATTCTGAAAAAAAACATGTTGATGTACATTAATAAATCCTTTTGATAATTTTTGTTTTAACAAGATAGGTGTAACGGTTTTTGAGTTATTACTGAAAAACTGTCTTGCCAAAACAAAAGAGCGTAAGTGTCGTAAGTTTCCTATAAAGATACGACCTTTTGTGATTAAATGTATTGTATAGTGGTTTTAAATGTAGATAAGGAGGTGTCGGTACGGAACCCTTCGTGCGCGAGTCCGACTCGCACTTGGCCGGTTTTCTAAATACTCGACACTAAATGTAAGTATACTATTACATAGTTTATTAGTCTACGAGCTCAATCAATGTACGTACGTTCATAGTCTCGTATTGAAAGCTGAGCGTTTAGTTAAGAGAGTAGATGCTCCTCTCCTCCGCAGCAGGTGGCTCAGCAGGTTTTTATTTATTGCTAACTCGGAGAACCTCCTTGGTTTTGTAGTAGGAACAGCAATTTCTTTGTACAAAACCGGGTCATGTAGGAAGAATATTTACTTCTTTGTACATAACTGTCAATGTGAGTGGTAATGTGCAAGAAACGAAGCTTTCTTGGTACATTACCCGGCTTTGTACGAAGAATATTTTTTCTTTATATAGCTATGGCTAGTAATGTAACTCAGTTATGTACTAAGAACAAGGGTAATAATCGTATGGCATTTATTTTTGAACCGTGAGATCTTCGAGAAGATAATTACGGTTGCCAGTTTTTGTTGCACTTTTAGCACCACCCAGGGGTCACGTGTAGGGTAACGGTGGGTACTCCCTACGGACGTGGTGCAACTTCGACCCCCCTTTGTCAAGTGAGTGGGCAACTTGACTGTTAGAAGTTCTCAAGCCGCCCGAAGTCCTCTAACTTGGCTTAACGACTGCTGTCATAGACAACAGCCGGGATCAACAGCTTAACGTGCCTTCCAAAGCACGGGAACGCTCAGTTAGTAACCTCTCAAAGCGGTCACCCATCCAAGAACGGACCTGCGCCCACATTGCTTAACCTCGCATACCGCACGCGGTTCGCGGGCGCCGCTGCGCCACGAGCGCTCGGAGGAATAAAAATGTCGAAATAGAATTTAGTCGAAGTATTGAAATGACTAACTTCACTCTGCCTTAAAATTGACGCAGCCCCGCGGAGCTCCTATTTCTGCGCAGTTTGCCCTTCGGGCATCTGATAATACCTAACGAACCTAACCTACCTATCTGATGGGACAACAATATGATAAAAATATTAGTTCCACTTGTCCCGTGGGACTGCTGGGATGTAATCGTCTCAGTTGTCCCATGATGGGACAACTTAATGGAACTAGTGGGACAAACGTAGTTTTACACACAAGGCTTATCATACAATTTCGTGTCCAGTATAATAACACTATGAGGATGCTTTTGAGGTTGCCGAAGCACTGTAGCGCGTCGGATATGGTCGCGGAGGCGTAAACAAACGACTTCTACGCGATAGGGAGGAAGAGAATAGCCTCATTATTAAGGAGAGTACGATGTAGCAGCAAAAGCCTCATAAGGGAGTTGGCAGAGCGACTTGACTGTCCATTCGCTAAATACTGGATAGAGGTTACAATAGGGAGAGCAATATAATTGTTAGTGTCGATAGACTTATGTTTATGTCCATTATAATTAAAATTTATATATAAATTAACATAGTAAATAAGATAATATTGTTAACTAACCCACTATGGATCGATTAGGTCTGAAATAAACGCTTTATCTTGTTATTTACTTTAAGGTAGCTTGTGGTTCTACTCCGAGCGTACGCGTTACACGCAACATATCTGTAGAGCGCTAACTACGCGTTTGCGACTACTACACGCGCTGAAGCGGCGGCAGTTTTCTATGCTATATATTATAATACCATGAAAGCTGTTGGATATTTAAGAAAACTGGCAAGTTAAAGCTCAAAATGCATTACGCCGCAGTAAAATAGCTCTATGGTAAACAATTTAGTGCCAGAATTGGCACCTTTTCAGATAATCTACGGAACTTGGCACCCATTTATGTTTTGTATTGTTTTGTGTTTGTATTTTCGTGTACGTTAAAAATCAGTGTCGTAACACTTTGTGCTGCGTGTTATCCTATTCTGAAACACTTGCAGCATTGTAACCTTTGTTGCCATATTTTGTAGTATATGTTAATGTTGTTGTGTCTGTGTTTCGAATAAATGCCTCATTAATTTATTCTATCATTCATTTAGATATCAATGTTTTTACCAGTGAAGACGACAACCACGCATCGCATATTGAATTTGGCTGCCATTTTCACATTTATGTTTTTGATGGGATTTATTTTAAGGTAGCATGTTTTTCTACTCCGAGCTTACGCATGGCACGCAACATATCTGTATTTAGAGTAACTTTGCTACAACTACATGCGTTTGAGCGGCGCCGTTTTATATGGATACATTGCAATATGCATAGCAAATATGCGAAATCCATTTACGCCCAACGCCGCGGTGAGCAGCACCAAAATAGTTCATATCTACTGCGCTACAAAGCAGCAGCTTCTATCACTTCTACATCCATTTTCAGATGATGAAAATGTATGAACGCAAACCATGATCGCGCCGAAAATGATTTTACAGACCAATGAAGAAGAGCCAGCAAACAATAACTGGGCACAGTTACACACAATTTGAACTTCGATTCTTCGGAAGTTTGTCAGATCCTTGCCAATAATATAGATACAGTTGTACGTATAATAATATCTGATCTGACTGAACTATAGAGAACATTCAAAACTGTGTGGATATTTTTTGATTAAATTTTTTTAAAAGTAAGATGCTTGTTTTATTTTTTTGGGGGAAAGTTTAGGACATTTTTATATTATTTTCTCTTCCTAGCCGAGATAATAGTGGTAATTCCTATAAGCCGCTGTAAGAATAATAGTTCGGACAACTATCCACTTCACAGTGTCCATATACAAGGTGTGGCCTGTAATAGGAACAAAAAATTAAACGGTACACTATTGAGCTCCCCAGCAATTATTTCCACCATCATCACCCACCACCATATCAGCCGAAGGACGTCCACTGCTGGACATAGGCCTCCCCCAATTCCATGGGGGGTAAATGGCATAATCGCCACGCTTGGCATGCGGGTTGGCGATCGCAGTAGGACCCGGATATGTCCTAAAACTACGACCAAGACCACCGGGGGATGGGCAGCAGCGTCCCTGGAGTGCGGTGGAGATACTTACTGCAATTATTTCCAAATGGTTTTAATTGAAAAAAAAAAAATTTTTTTTTTCGCAAATGTATCCTATATGTACTTTGATTCTGATTCTGATTCTGAAAAAAATGCCAAAAATATCGTTTTAAACCAAAAATGCAACAACAAGTATGAGTTATAACTAGATGCTACCTCAATATCAGCAGTGACTGCCGCGCTATAATCTCATGGTGCCAAGATCCATTACTTGGAGGTCATAACTTTAGCGCAACGTTTCTACCAAGTGAAAAAGATATATTTTTTTGCACAAGAGGTTACTGCAGATGCTCTACATTTTTTGCTCCTATTAAAGGCAACACGCTTTATAGCTTGGCAAAAAAGTTTTGATATTAAAAAGTGGCAACACCTTAGTATCGTCCCTTTTTTCTTAGATTGATCTGAAAGGGAAGACACTACAGTGTTGCCACTTTTTAATTTCAAGACTTTTGCCAGACTGTTAAACTTATATCTAATCCTTTTATTTTGGCTTTGCCGTCATCAAAGATTTTCTCAGTTTGTAGTGCAGAGTGGTCTCCCGTCGATGAAGTTCCGTGGTGAGACTTATTTTCCCAATAGTTCCGTCAACGATACAAAGTAGTAGCTAGTACGACATCAAGCGAATCTAGGAGGAATGTTAGTAGAACTGCGACCATACAGCGGCAGAACCAAACATTTGGAACGGAACTGTTTGCAATAAGTCTCTCTAGTTCCACCACGGTACTTCTTCCACGAGACTTCTGGAATAAACGGAAACAAGAACGGTAAAACAAGGATTACCATACCTACAATTAATTAATTTCTCCCCTTTTTGGGCTGACATGAAAGACTTGCCAGGTTATACGCTGATATAAGAACAGTTCAATCATAATATGAATGTACAATTTCCGCATAAATTTACAATATGCAATTATACGCTGTATTTTAAAATAACAGTTCTCAAATTGTAATTCTGCGAGGGTTTAGCCTTCAGTGTAGAGCCAACATTATTTTTTGTCAAAAAGTTTTCCTACTGCATACTAGATGTCGATATTATGAGATTCAAGCGCATTAATTTTCATAAAGTTCTGCTATTCCATACTAGATGGCATTTAATCATTAAATGATATATTATTATTGATGCAATATAACTAGTAAATTTATTTTTATATTATTTATATACTATCACTAAATGAATATAATTTAAAATTATAAGTACTATATAAATTACTTTCACCAAAATTTACAATTGTCTTTGATTCATATGCTGCTTTTAATAGTGCGTTTTGTGATTTTTGGTTGCATGGTTAATTTATTTCTTTAAACATACTAGCGTGTGTTTATTTATCAACATCATTTTTCCCAGAAATGAAAACAAAATGCTTTGATTTGATGTATTACTATAGCAAATTTGTGCAACACATTGTAAGAATAAACCATTCGTTCATTTTATCACCTTTGCAATAACGAAACGGCGAGTCTCATTCACCTTGTGAACGGTACTCATCTCAAACCGTACGGACGGAGTTACGCGGTGCGAATTTTTGACAAGCTGCCGTCGGGTCAAAAAATGACATTAAAATATGCCTAACGTTAGAACAATAAGTTACGCAATCAGGCTGCCGCTTTCGTCTTCGAGGGTATTTTTTTTATAAAAGAGTGGGAAAACTTTGCTTGCTTGCTTGCTTGCTTTTTAGTACCGTTAATTTTAGGAACATAGATAAATCTGAACCTGAACACATTTTTACCTGTTTAGAAAGATGCAAATGCATTGTCCACGACTAAGAAGTAGACTAAATAGAAATGGTTAATTGAAAATGACGATACAAATCATTTGCCTTATTATATTTTGCGTAAAATATGTTTTTCCAACTGAAACATTTGACTACTTGAAATTTGGTTAAAGTACTAGTTGGTAAGCGAGTCATTGTCTAACTGTTCACTTGCCAGACATTAGGTTTGTATTATAATTATTTGTCAAGAGTTTATTTGCCAAATAATAATTTGTCAAATGAAAATTTGCGGAAAATTGTTTGCGAAATGATAATTTGTCAATATTTTTTTGATATAACAATAGAGACCCGAGAGGCAAGGACCGTGAGTATAACTGTAATCTTAGTTTTTACAGACTTCAATAGAAGGAAGGAGGTACTCAGTTCGTCTGCATGTTTGCTTGTTCTTTTTTTTATGTATGTATGTTCCCTGATAACTCTGGACCACGTTGGCCGATTTTGATAAATCTTTTTTTTGTTTCAAAGCAGGTACCCCGACATTGGTCCCATATAAACATTGGTCCCATATAAATTTGGTAAAGGTCTGATGATGGGATCTAGGAGGAATCGCGGGAACTCCTCGAATTTGATAGGCACACATATGCCGACTTCGGTATTTTCTGTAGGTAACCAAGCATTGGCTCACGGAAAACACAAATTGTGGCATAGCAAGTAAAAATTGGAGTCGGTTTTTTTGGTATAAATTATTGGATAACATCTGAACCCAAGACTTCCATTTGTATAGAAACTATTTACTGTCTAATAGCCGGCGGATAGGTGTTTAGTAGAGTCAATGTGATATAGAGTGGGACCACTCGTGGGCCAGCGGCGCCCACGTGCCGAGTGCGGTAAGCGAGGTTAAGCAACGTCGGACGGGGTCAACTCTTGGATGAGTGGTTAATAACTGAGCGCTCCCGTGCTTTGGAAGTCACATTAAGTCGTTGATCCCAACTGCTGTCATTGACAGCGGTCGTTAAGCCTAGTTGGAGGCCTTCGGGTGGCTTGAAAACTTCTAACAGTCAAGTTGCCCACTCACTTGACAAAGGGGGGTCGAAGTTGCACCACGTCCATAGGGAGTACCCACCGTTACCCTACACGTGACCCCTGGGTGGTGCTAAATGTGCAACAAAAACTGGCAACCGTACTTGTCTTCTCGAAGATTTCACGGTTCGTAAATAAATGCCATACGATTAAATAAATAAAACTGGGATAATGATGATGATCGTAGACGAGTTTAGTTCCTGACACATTTACTAACCCAAGACTTCCATTTGTGTAAAAACTGTGTCTAGTTGTATTGATAGGTTGTCCGTCGAGTGTCCATGTGACATTGGGTGCTGGGATCCCTTCGGCTGAACAATTTAGAAGGACCATGTGTCCTTCGACTGCTCTTTGGAACTCAGCACTAGAGTTCTCTGAAATGGTCGGTTCGTCTGAAAACAAAGAACATTTTGAAAATCTGTATTTTGTTTAAATAATTTCTGGATTTAGATTTTTTTGGTTTTGATTAGCTATATTAATAATATCGGTATCGACGGCTTGTTTAGCCTAGTTGGTTGTGACACTGCCCCCGAAGCTAGAGGTCCCGGGTTCGAATCCCGGCCAGGGCGTTATTTGTGCATTTAGCATGGATATTTCTTGGGTCTTGGATGTTTTCTATGTATTTAAGTATGTATTCATCTATATTAGTATGTTTATCGTCGTCTAGTACCCATAGTACAAGCTTTGCTTAGTTTAGGACTAGGTCGATTTGTGTAAGATTGTCCCCCAATATTTATTTATTTATTTATTATTTATATCATTAATACGTATTATATCCTTATTGGATCAGATTAATATCAACCTCTTTTTTTAACAGTTTGAGTTCAAAAATATGATGTGCTCTGAATACGCATAATTCAGATATTTTGAACTTTCGGAAACGTACTTTATATTTTTGAATTGGACTTTAGTCTTTACCCATGTTGTTTACTTCGGCTAAATTATGATGTGTCGTAGTCTAGAGCACTTTGAGAAATTCACATTGAATTAATATTAATCAGTTTATGTTAAAACTTCTTCATGATAAAGCATACTAGGTCGACTGCTTTACTGATAGGCTCCGGTAGGGAGCCGGCTGCAGGGCCGCACCGCCCGCTCCCCGCTCCCTGCTCGCTACTCTTTGTCGTCACCCCCTCACCCCTGCTCCATCGCAGGCGCTATCTCTAATAAATGGTAATACTAAAGAACCTCATAAACTGTCTCAGACTAATATAGTAATATTTGACCAGATTAGTTTCATAATGCTTACATTCAATAATCAATTCGGTCGCATGATAGTCGACACCGATATCATTCTTTGCCATACAACTGTATGTGCCTGCATTACTGGTGTCAAGGTCATCCAAAGTGATCGTTTCTGAGGTGTCATTAAGAGCTATGGAATGCGTGGCGTTCTTGAAAGACCATTGCAGGATTGCTTCGGGCACGGCTGTAACCCTACAAACAAAGTGATTTTGTCATTTAAATACATAAATTCACTCGTACAAGTCGTAGATTCACAAAAAAAGCACTTGAAATTAATTGTTCAGTGCCAATTCTAGCAATGTTACTTTATTTCTTATGTCGCTGTCGTTCCCTCATGAATGAGGATCGTGGCCAATCACAATGTCCTTTCATCTGACGTGGTCAAGGTTCATGTGAGCAGCTTTAAGCTCGAAACGCAGAGAGCGGGCGCGGCGCGGTGCGGGGCGGAGGTGGTTTTGCATTTTTGATCTTTCCGAAACTGTCGACTGTCGATTACTGCTTCATATGCACACACGCAGCCTGTGCTCTACCGCGCTACCTAATACCGCGTGGTTTTTTCGGTGCGACGTGCCCGGACCGCGTTCGCTTTACCTAAAAACCGTCACCGCCCCGCAACGACGCTGCGCCGCGCTCTGTGCGTTTCAAACTTTATTCATGGAACAACGAGCCTTCTTGATGGTGTTTCCCCTTAGTTCATATAACTGGCTGCTCTGTCAGATGTAGATCTCGCGTTTGTTTTTTCCAAATTTCTAAAAACTTACCCCAAAAAAAAAACATGTAATTATCAAACCTGCTCACAAAACTTCACAAGAATCGGAATAAATCTGTATCATTCTTATGTCAGTGTAATGTTGCCTTAAAAGCAGTTTGTTTTTATCTGTTACTCAGACATTCGTGCTTGTAAAAAAGAGGCAAACCTACTTTATTTATTTAGAATAATCTTTTTGTAAGTGATTAAATTTAGAGAACTCACTTGCAATCAATATAAACAGTGTCACCCTGCTGAGCTTTAAGTTGATAAATAGTCTTATCAATTTTCGGCGGCCCTGCAATAAATAGAATTAGAAGTATGAGTTACATTGTACCTATCTTGGCCACATAAATCAGAAATCATTTATTGTAAAAATCATGCAACGTATAGAAGCTGTCGGATAATTGGATAGAGTGCGTCTTAATCAACCGATAAACGGAATATAAAATCAATGAATCGACTGGTTGATTAATAACAACCAGTCAATTCATTGATTTTATATTTGTAAGACCATACCTTAAATTTAAATAAAAATATATTGTTTAAATTATCATTGAATCATTACCATTAGAATACATTACATTTAAATTACTAACTTCAATTTAAACTTCTTATTTAATAAAAATATTTGTAAAACGCCCGCTATAGTCGATTTCATTTTGTGAAAAAGGTCATTAAGTATATTAAACCATTCTTTTATTAATACATATTATCTTAAATTATAGAAAAAAAAGGTTCGTGGTTAGTTCTGTCCATAAAATAGGAAGCAACTTATAGATTTTTATAGCCATATTATAACAGTTTTTTTATTGAGTTGCAACCGGCTCCTGGGCACTAGGGTGACGCCACCAGTGTTGGAAACTTTAAGCTGAAAAGCACCAGTAACGGACACTTCATTCCTAATTCAACGAACATATGGTTTTAAATTGATTGTTGTATAAAAAATGACTTACTCATATTTTCTTTTAAATAAGAGCCAATGTGCATCGTTGGTCCTTGTCCATTACTGGTGCTGTCACCCTACTAATAATTTGTGGGTAACCGTGCGCTTCCCAATATTGCATATCTTATCAAACAGGTCTAAATCATTCGCTACAAATTTACAAGCTTCCAATACGTATACACCTGGAACTGTAAGGATGCCGTACTTCTTGAACTACGGTTTGCATGACTCAAACAACTTTATTTCGGCTATGGCCCTGGTTCCCTTTTTTGTGCTACTAACACCTAACACCCGCTAAGTGTTTGTGGAGTTTCCCCACAAAATTATTCCTTAGCGAAATACCGAATTAACGTAGGTATGATAAACTAGGATTGCGGTGTTTTCTGAAGTAATAAATCATATTTTAAGTGTAAACTAATTTGTTATTTTTTATCGAGACTCCATCTGCATGTGGCTTGCAATTCAAATATTCGTCAATAGTAAATGCTAAGAAAATATGTGTGAGATACTTGTTCGATTCTGTTCATTATCTAGATTTATATCCAAAGTCATTATTTTGCTATTAGTTGTTGCAAACCGAATGAATTTCGTTTTGGGACTATTCTTACCTAGACCGTTATTACACAAGAATCGGGGTTCCTCCGGTATATTTGGGGCATTCCACGAGACTGACGCTTATGTAAGGCTTTTTTAAATTTATTTTTGAAGTAGATATTTATTTGTAGGCAGCTTTTATATGACTTAGCTGCCCTACATTCAACGTTTATTATCAACTAAACACTAAAGCATAATACTACCACATAATACATACACATAGCATAATACCACTAAAGCATAATATCTTTGGGTTTATTTTGCATAGACGGTTATACTTTTATTTATTTAGTCACGATAATAAATAGGTAGAGTCGAACCCGATTCCAGCTGCTGCTTTTTATAAATGTTTTACTTACCAACACCACTAATTTTCACTTTCAATGGCTTAACTTTCTTATCCACACCGTTCTTAGCCACGCAGTAATAGTTTCCCGCCAATTTGGGCTCCATAGACTGAATGGTGATGACGGAACCGTCGGCAGATATTTTCAGGTTCTCACTGGGTTTGAGGGAACTACGGCCTTTGTACCATGTTATATTTGCTGCTGGATAGGCAACCACATTGCAGGTGATTTGGCCCGATTTCTGGTATTCGATGGTTGTGTCTGAAAAGATAGTTATCGTGAACATATAATAGGAATGTCGACACTATATGTTTAATAGCAGCAATTTAGCAATGTCGACCTATTTGATTGCACCAAAACAACATTGAAAAATCGTTTTGGGTCATTATTGACGCGTAACAGTATCGATGCATAGCGAATATATTGTTGACGAAAAATATGTTTACAACGAATACTGTCTTTTACTATTGCTTTAGTTGTTTAAGTTTTTTTTGACATTGTATTGCTGTTGATGCCCCAAAAAAGGAAAATAAAGAAATAACTCACTCTCACGAATTTCACGACATACATAAATAAATAATTAAATATGTTAATTAATATTACTGCCTTGCCTGGACTTTTTTCTGTATGCTATCAAATCATGAATTAATCTGTGTCCTACCTAGAGGGATACATATAAATTCATGAATTACTACAATTCATGAATTAATACAATGCTCTTGTTAGAAACAAGGTAAAAACGGCCGCTGTTGTATGAAATCCCCATGAATCATCTTATATCCTGCTTCTGGAGGGAGCACAAAAGCGTTGCTGTGCTATCTACAAAACAGAAATCTCTCCTTTCTTATATTCCACAATGTTTTCCTGGGAAATAACTCTAGAGAGGTGAGGCGAAATCTCGGACTTCTTACTGTAGCTAGTAGTAGTGTATACGTGGTTATTCTGACTGTCTTGAATGAGTAGGTCAGTTGGTGCGTGTGGACGGTGTCTCGCAGAAGCCCCCTCTTGAGCGAACCTTGCACCTCATAAACTCATTGCTCGAATCAGCACTAAACTGCAATATCTTTGCTACTATCAGACAACATAGATTGTAGAATGTGTAGTGAGGATGAAGAGACAATGGAACACTTGCTGTGTGAATGTTATGCCCTCGCCAGACACTGAATGAATGATCTGGTAAAGAACTAAAGAAATTCAAAGTACTACCGCTGAGCTCTATCATCCGGTTTGCGGAAGGGTTGGAAAGCAGCTTGGAATACCTATTCCTAGCTGCTTTTCAACCCTCCTTTATAAAGGAGGGGGCAATTGTACTTAAGATTCAAAGGCCCTCATGTAGATAAGATACTAAGGAATATTAGATGAAGAGATGTGCCGTAGCTTCATAAGTTGCCAGGAGCAGGAGTCGTCGGTGGTTTAGTCGGACCTTTGCTGAAGATTCTTAGCACCCCTGGCCCCGCTAGTACCCCCGCTACCATAACCAGGGTAGGCTGGGGTCTGGGGGCACCAGGGGTCATCTGAGCCTCAGGGCCATGGCTTTGTTGTATTTTGCATAGGGGGTAAATGCCACAATCGCCATGCGGGTTAGCGATCGTAGTGTCTCCACCGTACTCCAGGGATGCTGCTGCCCATCCCCCGGTGGTCTTGGTCGTAGTTTAAGGACGTACCAGGGTCCGAGATCCGTATATTTGTTCAACTTCGCCTTTTCTGCCGCCTCTGAAGCCGTACCCGCTCTAACAGAAGTTCTGTGGAGATGGGAAGGAGCTAATGTATCCACAAACGTGGTGTCCCACACACGTACATGTCCCATCTTTCACAGAACCAAAGACATCCCGCCTGTTCTCTAGCCATCGGCACAAAGAATGCCGAGCAGCTCTTTAGTAGTGCCGGCACGTTGACAGTGGCAAGAGAACGGCGTAGAATTACGATAAGTGCGGCATTTGGTAAGCAAGTCCGTGATGCCCAAAGGTATCAGCCTCGCTGCTGAAGGGCCACTTGTGTGGAGGATAAACCCGGACCCCAAGTCGCAGGCACGTTGCTACATGCAGAGTACGGGCTTCGAGGACGGTGCCGGTATACACTGATAGCTAGGCGTGCAACCAGGCACCTGCTTCTCTGTTACCCACTGCTAAAATTCTGGCGCGATTGGAACCTTTGCTGCGACTTACGAAATAATTGTATGTAATTTTACACTGGATGTCATCCTTAATCCTTTGAGATTTCAAATTTTGAAGGAAATTCTTATATAATGGACAAAACATTTTTGTCCTCCGTCAAGCCAACAGTCTCACAGTTTAAATAATACACGAATTTACGAATGAGACCTCATGAAGGCATATGTTTCATGTAAATGTTACAGAAGTTAATAGGTGTATGTTGTTGCATGCAACATTACTGTGAAAACTTACCTTCAACACCGATCTCAATGAATTCAGTTTGTACTGTCTGGACAGTCACGTTGTTGGCCCCATCGCCGGGTCCGTTCGTGGCTTCGCACTTGTATGTTACGTTCTTCGTCACTATAGGTATTGTTAGCACACTGATGTACTCGTATGGTATTTCTACTATTGATATCTAAAATTGATTAACAAGTTGTTATATAAATTTTTGACACTTAGCTGTTTCTGTTAGTGGTACTTTCATTTTGATAACAGAGATAACTAAGATACAATAAGTGCATTTTAAAACAGAATTTTACATTAATAATAATATATATGCATACATAATTATGTCCGACTCTGACCTAGTCAAAAGGTGGCGAAAATTCTGGCTGCGTTGCCACGCTGTATGGCTTAGATATTTGTTGGACCAGCTAAGAGCCGGAAGGGGCGCTAGTCGGGTAACCTCCACGAGAGTCTGGGCTCTTCCAGTTCCTCTGGACCCTCGCGGGTCTGAGGAAAGGGAAGGTATCTGGCCGGTGCAACGGAGGCAACGGTAAGTGATTCATATTCGGAGAAATCGCTTACCGGTGTTACTAATAACATAATCCCGAGACGGGGTCGCTCTGGGTGTTCCTCTGTTTTAGCGGAGGACACTCGAGATGTGACCAACGGGGGGTATGGGGGGTCGCAAGACACCCCAGGTGCGGCGATAAGGACAGGCAATGCTGTATGCCTGTATTAATAATTACGGACCCGTAACTCTAGCTGCGGCAGAGGGCCTCTATAGTCGGGAGCGGAGGCTGTCACCGTCAGGCAGGGGCCGGGTGGTGGCTGCGAGGGAGAAATCCTGTATAAAAAGTTACAAGGGGACCTGAGAGGCTGAATCCGGTTTCGGTGTGGTGTCGCCCTGCATGCTTGCCGACGGGTGGGGGGAGCAAGCCTCAACAGAGAGGGGACAGCTTCGGCTGTCGCACCAGGTGGTGTTCGTGGTTTTGTGCCTTGGCGACCCCGTGTCACCACCACTTATGCTGCGTGATGGGCATGCCCACCCATGGAGGTTTCAGACGATAGTCCGGGCGATTCCCGGGAGTCCATCATACCCGTCCTAGTTCCCCGACTAGGCAGGATGCCTAAATGCATTTCCCCAAGTTAAAAAAAGGTAAGAGCCGGGACGTCGTTCACAACCCCTGTCCGTCAAGCGGCGCGGTAAGTTTTAGTTAGGTTCCTTGCCTTCGAACCCCGAAACCCAGCCGTTTAGACGGCGACCAGAACAAAATCATACGTTGGTTTTAAATTTGATATGCTTCACTTTATCAGCATTTTCGGCGGCTTTACCGGCTAATCTTATTGTGTAAATAAGATAACAGGGTGCAAAAGTGCTCACACAAGTTGCATCCCATAGCAGGCTGCAGTCTTTTGCCCAGGGAACCAACGTAAGACCGTCCGGTCTCTTGCCATTTTTTACACAAATCTAACTTGTCCCATAGTAAGCTCAATAAGGCTTATATTGTGGGTACTAGACGAAGATATATTTAATAAATATATATACTTAAATACATGGAAAACATCAAAGTCTCAGGAACAAATGTCTCTGCTCACCACAGAACTTGACAGTGAACGAAAACACAATGAGGAAACTGGTTTTATTCCCAATACTGTCTAGGATTCCATCTACCCTAGTGTGGAAGGTCAAATGACAGTAGCTTTCGTAAAACGAATGCCTACGAAAAATCTTGAGATAAAGCGGACTCCGGGCTCTTTGGATGGGTTTACCGCATGTAATTAGGAGGTTCCCCTTTCGTCTTTAACATCGACCCAGCTCATAAGAACCATAATATTGTGAAATCACATTACATTATACACGTATACTAGTTACTAAGAGAAAAGTACTTTATGATCAGGCAGGCCGTAACCTTGTTTGCCACAATTTGCAGCAGCTTTGCTCGGCATCTTTCCTGTTTTTCCCGGAAAATACGACTTTACCCGAAGATGAAACCTAACCAGATCGTTTTTTCGCCCCCGTTAACCCCTAAATTATAAATATCATCGAAATCGTTGGAAGTGTTTCCGAGATTCTCGAAATTAATGTCAAGCATGCTCGAAAATGTTCCTGTTACGTTTTTAATTACAGGTCAGTAGGGAGGGGGGGGGGGGATTCCGGGGGACACCTAGCGTGAGGCGTGTAAAGGATTTTCATACAACATTACATATCACTAAGCCAGTAAGTAAAGCGCGCTGGGACTGGGCTGGGGACTGGGCGCGATTAACTCCCTCGCGAGCTATGAAAATCCATAACTCCCGTGGGAGGAAAATCGACCATAGCTGTTCTAGACGCCTGCGTACAATAAGACTCTTTGCGAGCAAGTGTGATAAAAATTATATTTCCTTGCATTTTTTGAGAAAAGCACTATACATGCTTCGACCGTAAATAGCTTCCCTGGCCTCGCATTATAGCCGGCTACTTACATCCTCGGCCAGGAAAGCTTCCTTATTTGGTCTTTGCAGTAATGTACTAATTCAAGACTTGCTCGTTTAAAGATATAAGCTTACCTAGCCGCGATTAGAATCGGATTAGAGGTCTCAATTTTGCCATATCAGTAGGTATGACAAAGTGTATGTGAATTGACGATTTCAATCCTAAACTTATCGCGGTCTTTTAATACATAAAGGATGATTCACTGGAGTTGCAGGCGTCCATAGGCTGCAGTGACCGCTCACTACCAGGCAGGCCAGACGTTTGTTTGCCACCGACTTGGTATAAACAAAAAACGTAGGTATCGACTTCAATTCATAGTAGGATCTCAGAACCTATTATTAGAGTCCAGTGGGTATTAGGGATTGTGGCAGTACTGTTTTTGGTTTGGTTTACTCACTTGGTTTGGATTACTCAACGATTTTTCAGATGTGTCATTAGACGTCCAAATCACATGAGGTGTAGGCCAGCCGCTGACTCTGCACTTTAACTTTAGTGGTTTGTAATAATGCGCGTTGATTGTGGGTGCTCCCTCAATGGTCACGTCAGGCTTTTTCTCAACGGCACGCTCTGAAATGTCAATGTTATGTATGATACACTGTATACAAACTGGAAGATGCCAGATACCTCTTTTCAACTCAACATGTTAAAAACCCAATAAAGTATGTTGAGTTTTTTTGGATCATCACGGTGTCGGCTTACGATAAGTAAGCAATATCTGTATCGAAGTTATTTATTTTCTTACTTATTTTAATTATTACTATTATTATTATTTTACACTTCAATTTATTTCATTGTAAATTGAGGACTAAAGCTTTTTACAATAAGATTACTTAATTTAATTTTAGTATTGTGCCCTCGCAATTAACGGAATTTAATAAAAACAGCCTGTATAATAGTTAACTAAATGACAAATCTGCAGAAGAGAGGTCGTAATAGTCG
Source organism: Notocelia uddmanniana (assembly GCA_905163555.1). Classification (NCBI taxonomy): domain Eukaryota; kingdom Metazoa; phylum Arthropoda; class Insecta; order Lepidoptera; family Tortricidae; genus Notocelia; species Notocelia uddmanniana. The sequence goes on along the minus strand of LR991063.1, from coordinate 4,313,082 downwards.
TGACTATTGTTAGTAAATTAAAGAAACATTTATTGGCAAAAACTTATTACTTTCTTCAAAAATATTTAAACATGTAAAAATTGATTGTTTATTTTTGTAACGTGTTTCTTTAGTAAATGATAATCCAATCTGTTAGATATTTATCATATGTTATGTTATTGCTACACCCTAGCAGGGTCCATGTTGTACTTAAAACTGTGTAACACCTTGTAATACCATGGTTGGTTGGTTGTAATAAATGAATATGAATAAGGCATGGGGCCAATTCTCGGTCCGAGCGAGATGCATGTCTATCTTGACATTGTATAGAATGGTAGAGTCACTTGTATGGAATCTCTAATAGAGATCATCGCGATCGAACCCGAGAATTGGCCCCCAGGTCGTAAGCTGTCACAGTCGTTGTATGTATAAATTAAGTTTCTGTCAAGAATTTCGTTTTCGGTACGAGCTTTTATTGCCGACTGTACTTTTTTCACAATCATCAACTACTTATAAAGACGGTTCGAATGGGCCCAAACACCTCGTGTCTATCTTGTGTTAAAGAGTTGCTATGGCCATCTGACTCCATCATCAGATCAGCTTTTTTGATGACAACTTATATGTATACTAAATACGAGCAGTGCAAGTTAAATAAAAAATTGTATTAAAAAGAGTTCTTACCCTCATTAGATTGTGGTTTAACGGGTGTCAAGCCATATATTGTTACATTGAATTCTTTCTTCGTGTCATAGCCTTTCACCTGAAATAATATCTCATAAATATTATATACTTCCATAAATAATTTGCGTAGGTATGGCCGGGTCTCGCGGAGTTCATTCTATTTAGTGGAAAACATGGTCATATCTTTAAATAAAAAACCGGCCAAGTGCGTGTCGGATCACGCACAAAGAAGTATTCCGTACCGACACCTACTAGACAACATTTAAAACCACTATACAATCCATAGAATAAAAAAAAAACAAAAATCGTTGAAAGTATTTATTAATGGACACCATCTCAATCTTTTTCAGAATTTTAAACATAGTTTGAAAATTAGTCAGGTGTGATACAGTTTTTACAACTTTGACATATCTCACCAACGGTTAACTTGAATGGAAAAGTTTCTTAGAAACTTCACATAATTTTTAATGGCCTATCCAAAAATACACCACACACTTATGTACTATGGTTTTTTTTATAACCCGGTCGCATGTATTGCCTTCCCTAATTTAATTTTTATTCATAATTTCTAAAATTTCTTCTAATTCTTAAAATCTTTTTTGTGGCGGTTCATAGAATACATCTTCCTACTAAATTTCATAATTGTAGTGATTATAGTCTCCGAATAAAATCAGCTGTGACATACGGACAGACATGAATAATCTAGAAGGGTTTTGTTTTTGCCATTTTGGCTACGGAACCCTAAAAAACAAGCAGCCAAGGGCAGCATTCCAACACATTGGAGACCGAAGTGTCCACTAATTGACTTATTGATTTAGTCACGATGCAATAAGAGTTAGAAATAGTCATATGTACAATGAAATGCAAAATATGCGTGAATAAAATTTACTCAAAAATATGTCTCATGCATTGTCAAAGGATTAAATGGGTTAGTCTCATAACGACTACACTATCAAAACGACCAAATCATCATCAGAGCCAGTTGTCAGAAGGTCTATCTCTGTAGAAAACCTATATCACCGAATGACTTGGTAGCAAAACGACTGGTTCTAAAAAAGGCCACTTCTCAAATATACTAGGTAGCAAAACGACTGGTTCTTAAAACAATTTTTCTACAGAATAATTAGGTACGACGATGAGCGGAGCGAGGAGGAGTGTTAGTAGAACTGCGATGTGTTTGAAAATGTTCGGTTCTGGTGCTTCGCCGGCCGCTGCCGCTACTCGCTCGCTTCGTTCGCTCGGCTCGCGCGCTGCTGGGTCGCAGTTCTACTAACACTCCTCGCTCCACTCGTCGTCGTACTTAACTATTCTGTAGAAAAATCGTTTTGAGAACCAGTCGTAACGCTACCATATCATTCGGAGATATACGCTTTCTAACAGAGATGGACCTTCTGAGATGAGGTCTTATGATGATTTTGTATCATTGATAATGTAGTCGTTATGGGACTAACTTGATTAAATTCCATTACTTATATACATGTCTTATATTCATGTTTTACCATTGTAAATTTTTCCGTGTAGTGCACAATAAAGTATTTTATTATTATTATTATTATATATTTCAATTTATTCATTTGACTGCACAGACACATTTTTCGACTCTATTATTTGCATGTTATTTCATAAAAATAAAAAGTATTTTTGAAAAAGGATGTGATAGTCATCCACGAACATGTCGAAATCCGGATAGACTACTTACTACCTGAAACGCACCCTACTGTGTCAAAGTACAGGAAAAGTTGCATAATATTGCCGATTAAGATCTATAATAAAATACCAACAGACATTAAGAAATTAAATATTAGATTATACAAACAAAAATTGCACCAATGGCTAAATAATATTAATTTCTATTCTTTAAATATTTTATTTTCTTTCACATGAAATGTTGTAAATTTTAATTCTGACATGAAATAATGTATTTTTCTATTTTAGCAATATTCAGATATGTCTTAGAATGTATTAATTTAATGATTTTATAGTTCTGTAAATATTTTAAATGTGTAATTTTGTATATTTATAGCATTTTATTTTTTATTTTTATTTTGCATAACAGTCGTGGCTAAGCATGGAAACCTACATGTAATACCTGTTTGGTAATGTTTAACGCAAATACATATTTTTATTCTTAATCTTCTTCTTATATATTAAGGTGCAAATGTGGTAGACCATTATTTTGGCTGACTGTACCACATATCACACAAGTCATCTTTCTAATAAGAGTGTTAAGACAATGGCAAATCTTACCGCAATTTTAAAAATGTCGTCCGGCGGAAAGAAGATCTCGGTTCTATAAAAGTGTTCATTCTTGTTAACAACTGTCAACGGCAGGTCAAAGATGATGTCTTCGTCTATACTGATAATCAGGGCGCTGTTGAGTTTCACATTTGCTCCTCCATGATTCAATTGTATGGATAGGTATGATTTGACTCCTGTAAAAGACAGTTTTTGCTTACAAATAATAATCATCTAGTAAATAAATATTGGGGGACAATCTTACACAAATATTAGGTATATTTGTCCCAAACTAAGCAAAGCTTGTATTATGGGTACTAGACGACGATATACATGCTTATATAGATAAATACATACCTAATACATAGAAAACATCCAAGACCCAGGAACAAATATCCGTGCTAAATGCACAAATAATGCCCTGGCCGGGATTCGAACCCGGGACCTCTAGCTTCGGAGGCAGTTTAGCCTAGTTGCTACCAACTAGGCTCAACAAGCCGACAAACACTCGTAATACTTATACTTAGTTGCGTGCCAAAAAACAGATCTAGCAAAAAACAAGTTTTTGATAAGAAACGATCACCTTTACAGGCACAATTCAAACAAGAACCTTGATAGAGTTCCGTTGTCTTATAATATTACAAAGTTCTTATTTCCACATTTCTAGTTTCATTATAACCAGAATTTGTCATAAGTAATAGTGCATGCGATCTATACTATCTATATCGCGGCGCCCTGTACACTATATTAAGGAACTTCGATATTCCATGCCAGCTGGTCAGAATAATCGAAACTGCCACAAAGAATAGCATTATGAAAGTACGGGTGGCGGGTGATCTAACAGAAGCCTTTAATGTTGCTACTGGGTTGAAACAGGGTGATGCTCTATCACCAATGCTTTTCAACTTAGTGTTAGAATATGTCCTAAGAAGAGTCTTAGCTCTAGACGTGGGGCTAGAACTAAACGGGAGGCATATGGTGGTTGGGTATGCGGATGACCTGGCCCTTTTGGGCAAGACTAGCTCCGATGTGCAAGTGACGACCAAGGTCCTAGGGATCGAAGCGAACAAAGTAGGCCTACGCATTAACCACGACAAGACTGAATATCTCTGCATGAGGCGTTATAATACCACTCGCGGTAGGCCAGTAGATCTACATGTCGAAGATATTGTGTTTAGAGGAGTGGCCAAGTTCAAATACCTGGGCTTTACTGTCACTGACGCCAATACTCGGGGTGAAGAAATAGATGCCCGCGTCCAAAACGCCTTAAGATGCAGCGCCGCCCTACATAAAGTGCTAGTGTCTAGGCTTCTCAGCAGAAGCACTAAGATCCGCATCTACAAGACCGTAATACGCCCAATTTTAACATACGGATGTGAGGCCTGGACACTGACACTTAAGGAGGAGAATAAGCTCCTGGTGGCTGAAAGAAAAATCCTCCGTAAAATCCTTGGCCCACTTCAGAGACCCGATGGCAGTTGGAGAATTCGCAAAAATGCTGAAATCGAAGATCTTTTCGCGGAACCGAATGTCATCGGGGTAACGAAAGCGTGTCGACTTCGTTGGCTTGGTCATCTAGAGCGAATGGGTGACGACCGTGCCGTCAAAAGAGCCTACCTGGGCAAACCGAGTGGGAAACGCCCGGTCGGCCGCCCTAGATACCGTTGGGCCGATGCTGTGGAGATCGATTTATGCGAGCTTCAAGTTGACTCGTGGAAGGAAATGACGCAGGACCGGGATCGGTGGCGTGCACTCGTATTGGAGGCCAAGACACACTTTGGGTCGCTGCGCCAGAGGAGTAAGTAAGTAAGTAAGTAATAGTGCATGCACAATTTTTTAGGGATCCGTAGTCAACTAGGCACCCTTATAGTTTCGACTTGTCCGTCTGTCTGTATGTCTGTCTGTCCGTCTGTCTTTCCGAGGCTTTGCTCTTTCTCGCCGGTTCTTCTCGTGGCAGAGGTTTATTTTTCCGAACCGGTGGTAGTTTATTGACGTTCATAGGTGCATGTAATATGCCTAATTTGAAGAATAAACTACTTTTACTTTTTACTTTTACTTTTGATTTTTAGTGCTAGAAAGCTGCAACTTGGTATGGATATATAAACCAATAAAACTGACAAAGTATTAAAAAAAAACTAAAAAAAAAATTAAGGGTACCCTTACACGTTAAATGGGGATCAATTTTTTATTTTGCTTTAGCCCTTAAGTGTGGGGTGTTCATTGGTCTTTCAAAATGAATACAAGTCTTCATCAAACATTTATGATAAAGTGAATATTTTGAACTATGGGAACAAAAATATGAAAAAAATCATGAAAGTAAAGCTTAATAAAGTTTTTCAACGAAAACTATAGTGGACATGATCAGTTAAGCCGTTTTTGAGTTATCTTATAAAAAGTCTTCCCTTCTTAGTAAAAGACTTATAAAACGCTGCGAAACTATTCCCTTTTGCTTGTTATTGATTTTGTAAAGTAATTTCATTGGGCAACTACGGAACTCTTTACTGAGCATGGCCCGACATGCTCTTGGCTGATTTTCTTTGGTTTCGCGTCGAAACCATAAGCAGCTGGATACTTTGGTACTTATGTCGCTCTCACCCGTCGGAAATGTAAGATGACAATTTAATCATAACGTTTAAACGTAAAAGGCAGAAAGGTGTTAAGCCGTTTTTGTAAGTTCGTCCATATATAGGAATGTATACCAAAATTTCAGGTGAATCCGAAAAATGGATCACCATTAGCTTGATTTGATAGCAGGTATACGCGGGGACAGAAAAAACGTTTACTTAAGGCGCCTTCCTGACTTGTCGATGCGGGGGCGGTACGATATCGGAAAACTGTCAGCTGTCAGTGTCAATCGATACTAATGCAGTACTGCCCCACTTCTGCGCGTGGTATTACTACTGCGCAAACGTATTACTGACAGTATTTCGTCAAGTGCGGAAATCTCACATCGGTAAATTCACGTCAAAGAGCAAAATACCTATGACATATCGCACCCGCCCCGCCAAGTCAGGAAGTCGCCTTAAACGTAAAGGCCGAAAGGTGTTAAGTCCTTTTTGTAAGTTCGTCCATATATAGAATGTATACAAAATTTCAGTTGATCCCAAAAAATGGATCAACATTAGCTTGATTTGATACGCGGCGACAGAAGAAATGTTTACTTAAGAAAAAAATTTTATTACAAGGGAATGTTTTAAAATAAATCCGCGACTTTTCTATCAAGTAGTGCCAGAAAATGACAATTGCTTATTTTATAATTTATCATAACTCCGCTGAACATAAACTGTATCTTAGAAGGTATCAACGGATCCACTAGCGCCACTTAAAAAACGAGATTATTTAAATTTCATCATCATCATCCTCCTAGCGTTATTCCCAGTACAGTTGCATCCTGAAGGATGCCTGGGGTCCGCTACCTACTCCCAAGAATTGGCGTAGGCACTAGTTTTTACGGAAGCGACTGCCATCTGACCTTCCAACCCGAGGGGGAAACTAGACCATATTGGGATTAGGCTTGTCAAGTGAGGCAACTTGACTGTTAGAGGTTCTAAAGCCGCCCGGAGGCCTCTAACTTGGCTTAACGACTGCTATCATAGACAGCAACCGGGATCAACGGCTTAACGTGCCTTCCAAAGCACGGGAGCGCTCAGTTAGTAACCACTCAAAGTGGTCACCCATCTAAGGACTGACCTCGCCCGACATTGCTTAACCTCGCATACCGCACGCGGTACGTGTGTGAAATAAAACGAAATAAAAACTTATAAGGAGAACAAAACTTTCTAAGTACTGGTGTCGTACCTGAAGCTATGAATTTGCTGGGCACTGGTTGTCTGACGGTATCAGTGATGGCGGAGGGCTCGACGGTAGAGAACCCATGCTGGAAGTGCACCGAGGTAGGGGCAGACACAATGACGCGGGAGTCGGTGCTGCTGCCCACTTCCACTTTGTACACGCCGGGCTTCACGGCGGCTTTGACTATCTGATAAAAAAAGTACTCGTTTTATTTACCGACTAGGTAAATTACTTTAGAGACGTTTTTGCATTTGTAGTTGTCACCTCTGTAGCCAGCTTGTAGCCAGCCTCACACACACGTTGACGTGTGTCTGTATACGTCAACGTGTACGTGTGTCCCTGTAAATATACAAATACTACTACAGATGCAAAAACATCTCGAAAGTAATTTACATGTACTCAGTTCGTCTCCATGTTTGCTTGTTTTTTTATGTACTCGTATGTATGTTCTCCGATAACTCTTGACCACGTTGGCCGATTTTGATATTTTTCTTTTTTCAAAGCAGGTACCCCGGCATTGGTCCTGTATAAAATTGGTGAAGGTTTGATGATGGGATCTAGGAGGAATCGAGGGAACTCCTCGAATTTGATTAGGCACGCATATGCCGATTTCGGTATTTTCTGTAGGTAACCAAGCATTGGCTCACGGAAACCATAAATTGTGGCATAGCAAGTACAAAATTGAGTCGGTTTATTTTCTTGTATAAATTATTTCGAAAACCATTATTTTCACCATCTTCATCATCAGCTTTAGGCAACTTATCGACTTAGCGGGGCGGGATCGGTATCATTTTGTAATTTGATACAGGCAGAATACATTTGAAGAATAAGATGAAGAGGGAATGGTTTATTGTCATTTATACCTATTTACATTGAAGGCAACGCGACGAGATATATCCTTGTGTCCTCCACCATTACAATGAATTGACGAGATATATGATAGATAATGTGTCTCTTCTTGTAGGGAAAACTTTTTTTTATTAACAATGGGATTGCTCTTGGCCAGCAAGCAATTGAGGCCGACGATGAAGCGAGCTTACCCAGAAGATGCTTATTCACTCGTGCCTTAAAAAGGTATAGGTTATATGAACTCGGAAATACAGACGCCGGCAAAGAATTACAAACCTTAGAAGTTCACAATACACCTTTTCATACATTTCCAAATATTCAAGACCCGCAGTTGTGAGGCCTGTCCATCTGTCGTTCGCCTCAACATGCGATGCGACCGTCAAAAAATCCAGTTCACACGGTCTAGTACAACATGGCGCCACGCCAGTGCTGGCATCAGTATGCCAAACCAGAGTCCAGTGACTAAATGACAACTGGTGAGCAACTGATACGTTTAATTAAAAGCCTTAAGTGACGAACACTGACCGGTAGCCCGATCATGCCACCGTCGGTAATGGTTTATATGGACGTACACCTGTGGTGTACTGTGCAGTTAATAAATATATATGGATACATATACAATTATATGCAAGTTCCCAAAATTTATCAAATAGCTGAGGTTTATGCCCTTTACAATAAAGTCGTGTTAATATATTTTAACCACTTAATTCGTGTACATATTATCGAGCTCGAATGTAAACTTGGTGTTGTGATGCGCTGAAATTATATTTGAATAAACATTCTGCCAAACTTAAGTGGCCCTGGGCGGGCTACATTTCCCGGAGAACCGATGGCTGGTGGGGCCAGTGAGTTCTAGAGTGGCGACCACGTATCGGACGTCTGATGACTTGATTAAGGTCGCGGGAGTACGCTGGATGGGTGCAGCCCATGGCCAATCATTTTAATAGTCTCTGGGGGGGCCTATGTCTAGCAGTGGATGTCCTTGTGCTGATGATGATGATGTCGAACATTCTTTTAGGTCGACCGCTAAAAATTAAGACGGCACAAGGGCGTCTCCTCTCTTGCCCCTCCCGTCAAAGGCACCGTCTCAATTAAACGTTGTCTATAGTAAATGAGATGCTCACCGCAATCTCATGGAGTCTGGTGATGTCGGTAGTGTTCACAGCTGCTCCGTTGGAGGTGACCCTCACCGATGGATCCTCTCCAGACACGGCAATTATTAACTCGTTTGTGTCTCCATCAACATTTATCTGTACAGAAAGTTATTTTTTTTAATTAACAAATTATCATCGGGGTCTTTGCATCAACACTTGCTCCCGCGGCTACGTTAATTTTTCTTATTTTACTATGTGAGATCATGTACCTTTGGAAATTACCTAATACTTCGTAACTGGACATTATCAATTTGAACATGATATTTATTTATTTAACTACAAATATATTTACACAGCATTACAGACTTAAATCTAATTGCATTGTGAAAACTAAACAATCATCATATACGCACACTAACTATTGTCACACATGTCTTATCATATGGCCATAAAAATGTACAACAACTTGCCAAATGAAATAAAAGAGTTACCTTGCTCAAAGTTCGTAGCGAAACTACAAAAGTGGTTATTATTAATAGTACATTACTACAGAGGCCGGGACGAAAGGGGTTGCCGGCCGGAGACATATAGACGGCCGATATATCCGCTATATCGGCCGTCTATATGTATGCCACGATATAGCCGAGGCCGGATAGGTCTAAGGCGGGCAACCCCATATTTCCCGCCGAGTTATGTTTGAGAAAAGCACTATTTTCTCAAACATGTAATGAAACAAACAACAAAAAAATCAAAGTTTTATTTTTAATACACATAGTGGCAGAATGACATGATGCCTGTGCCACATATTTATGTGAAATGGAAATTAAAAAAGAGGACTTTGCCGGCCTAGGCCTGTAAGATTTGTATGAAATTCCATTAACGACCTCTCGTCCTAGCCGCACCTGAAACGTCATACTTCGCAGCCTATTACAAGTAACATGTTTGAAAAAAGCATTTCATTCTGTTCAAGAATTTTTTGACAAATTGTAAGCTTATTTCCTTAATTTTTTTATTCATTATTATTATTCACCTTATTTATTTCTTTTTCTTAGGTTAGATTTTTTACAATAAATTTATCAAATGTAAAATATAAAAATACACGTACAAAGTATAAAAGCATTATAAAAAACCTAACCTAGAGTGCCGCCGGCAGCGAGGCGGGCCTAAGCTACCGGTGGTTAGGGCGACAGAGAGGAACCTCCGGACTATCCGCGCCGTGTCCAGGAGTACCGCCTTCTGTATTTGACCCTTGACCCAGCCATCTAACGAGAGTCTCTTGAGATGTTGGTCGAGACTCTTCGCTATTAGACCGTTCACAGAGACGACTATCGGGACAATAATCGTTGAATCAACATCCCACACGGCGGTTACCTCATGTGCCAAGTCTAGGTACTTGCTGACTTTGTCCTTCTCAGCTTTCACGAGGTTCTCATCATGGGGGATGGTGATGTCAACGAGCACTGCCTGGCGCTTCAATCGATCTGTCAGCACGATATCAGGCTTGTTGGCTACAATAGTCCTGTCCGTGATGACAGATCGATCCCAATAGAGCGTTGCACGACCATTTTCGAGAACTGGCGCAGGTGTGTGCTTATAATACGGCACTTCGAAGTCTACAAGACCGTATAAAAGAGCAAGCTGCTGGTGAATAATCCTGGCCACCAAGTTATATCTGTGCAAGTACTCGCCGTTAGCAAGATGACTACAACCAGAAATAATATGCCTGAGTGACTCTCCGGGACGGCGGCATGCCCGACAAATGTCGACCGTACCGTCCTTATTATTATTATCTCTTATTGTAATAATGTGTAACTTTGACTGAGATTTTCTGATTTCTAAATGGTATTAAGATAGTTTCTAATAGTGACTTAATAAAATAATTATTTTATTATTCAGGAAATTAAGCATTCGACTGATCTCACTATCAATGATAAATATCTATTTCTGTAACCATGTCTCTGGCAAAAACATTTCGTTGTCTTTGTCAAAATAAGAAATTGGTTATAACCTTAACGGAAAATTAACGGCTTTTTAAATATATTGTAATATAAATTTATTTATTTACAGTTATTATAAAAGATGTAGAGGATAATACAGTAAAAATGGAATTATTGCAGGTACACCAAAACCGATTATCAAGTTTCGAGAAGAGTAACAGAGACAAAGAGAACTTTAAAACCATATTAGGTGTTTTGTAATTTTAACTCACATTATTATTTTTCGTGAACAAATGAGTTCATATTCGATAATATGTAAGGTTATCATTAAAATAGCATGCTTACTTGTAATGATTAGAAACTGTTCCGCTGATAATTTGTTACAGATGTAGCGAATAAAGCGTGTCACACACAGGCCCGGCCTTCGGTGGCGGCCATAAACTATGACAATGAAAGCCGCGTGTGCCTGAATGATTGTTAGGGTTGTCTTAGTGTACAACTAGACTACTAGCCACCGCAGGCCGCTCCAGTGTGTGACACGCTTAATCCGTTCCCATCGTGAAAAGTCGGAATACGACTAGAACCGAAGTGGCTATCAATTATCGTATTAAATGATTGACAGATTCATGTCTGTTAATGTGAAACTTTATTAGTTAATGTCATTATTCACTATATCTGGAACTACTCGTACAATGTGCTTTATTTATTTATTATTAAAAATGGGATTGCTCTTGGCGAGCATCTAGCCAGGGAGCAAAGATGAGGCCGACGATGAAGCGAGCTCACCCAGAAGATGCCTATTCGCTCGTGCCTTAAAAAGGTCCAATTAACACACAGGTTCAACTTTTGGATAACGAGCATAGACGAGTTAATTAAGAGGACTGGCAATGTTTTCTCAATGTGACTTTTTTTAATTACTAGTGATAGAAAAAAATAACTTCTCCCTATTCCTATTCGTCCCTCAACCCACCCACTTCTATAAATGTGACAGGGACAAATGTCTCACATAAATGCGATCATGCTGGCTGGACTCTGTGCCTTTAATGAATGGCTTGTGACCAAATATGTGGGTATGGCATTTAGATAGCATTCGCTATAATATATTTGGGAACCAGGAATGCACGACCAAATAATGTCCGGCCCGAGCATGCGCATCCACTTTTTTGGACGCGGATTCTCGGGCCGAGCATTATCAACCCGAACAAAAGTAGCTTCCGATTGTTGCCCCGGACCAAGATTGCTCAGACCTATAATGCACGGCACAGTAATGTCCGGCCCAGTAATCGGCGTCCACTGCTTTGGACGTGGATTCTTGGGCCGAGCATTATCGGCCTGAGCAAAACTTTCTTCTGATTGCTGCCCCGGACCAAGATTGCTCAGACCTATAATGCATGGCCAGTAATGTCCGGCCCAGTAATTGGCGTCCACTTTCCACAGCTAACAAATAGTTACTAGGATGAATCTAACACTAAGTTAAAAAGTAGGTAGGTTAGGTTCGTTAGGTAGCTGCCCGAAGGGCAAACCGCCCGGAAATAGGAGCCCCGCGAAGCGGGTCTCCGTTGTTTCGCTTAGTGTCTAACTACCCATTTAAGTTTATATTGTCTGTGTATGGACGCGGCATTGTCGGTCTGGACAAAACTGGCTTCCAATTCTTGCCCCGGACCAAATTTGTTCGGAATGATATTGCAGGGCCCAGTAATGTACAGCCCAGTAATCGGCGTCCACTTTTTTGGACGCGGATTGCTGGGCCGCGCATTATCGGCCCGAACAAAAGTGGCTTCCAAATATTGCCCCTGACCAAATTTGCTCAGAGCGATAATGCTCGGCCAAATATGCACGGCCCAGTAATCCATGTACATTGGACGCGGATTCTTGTGGCCGGACATTATCATGGCCGTACAATATAGGGACTCATATATTTGTCGTCAATAAGAGATGTTATGAAGCTGTTTGTATTACTGTAGTTATCTGTAATTTCACGTTGGTCTAAAGTAACTGACATAATGCAGTGAGTCAGATATATGCCTGCGTTATGTAGCATCACAATATTACCTTCTAACTTCGAGGATGATGATGTTGATAGATTTGTGTGAGATTGTCTCTCAATATTTATTTATTTTTATTTTTCTATTGGTAGGAGTATATCTAATACATAGGTACGATTTTTTACTATGGAAAATGACATTTAAGGTAAGCGTCCACAGGCCCGCATCGCACCCATCGGATGCATCGCTCGCAACGGATTTTTAGTATTCTTTGTATAGAAAGTCACACAAGTGCGTCCACTGACGTGCGGTGCGGAGCAGTGGACGCACTTGTGTGACTTTCTATTCAATGAATAATAAAATGCATTGCGTGCGATGCGGGCCTGTGGGCGCTTACCTATACTAGATCTACCTTACGCACAGTCGAAAACGCGGCGTATTTTTTACCCCGCGATATGATTTATGAAAGTACTTACATCAATATTTTCTCCTCCACCGGCCGGTAACGTTTTACTTGCAATAATATTTTGTCGGCTGTCGACAGTATTCACTACATACTTTAATATCTGAAATCATTAATGTTATGATTATTTTAAGTATGTCATGTCAACGTGATAAGTAAATATAAACATTTTGTTGAGGTATAAAGTGGACCCAAAATGAGATGATTAAGTACAGTCAAGAGCAAAAATAAGTATCGAATGAATTCTCTCATAAAAACGCACCGAAACCTTAATTTTTTAACAAAATAGCCATATGCTATTTTTTTAGTCAGTTGTATGCACCCATATTTTTGCATTTGATACGGTCAATTGACAACAGGAGCGCTCGTGGCCCAGCGGCGTAAATGTTGTCAATTCATGGTCTAAGAAAACAAGATCTGGCACTCCGGATCGTAACACGAGCTTACGTCACTGTACACACACAACTCACACTACGATCGCCAATCATCGATAGGCTCGATAGCAGTGATGACGTAGCCTCGTGTCACCCACACTACTGGATTCTTACCGGATTGTCATACTTGGCGCAGTATATAATTGTATCATGCTAGATTTTGTAGACAGTTATAATTGAGTTTAAGGTTGGGTTACACTAAGCCGTCTGTAATCGTACACTGTGTTCGTTACATTTTTTATGTCTGAAAGTTTGACAAGTTTGTATGGGAGCTAGCTGCCAGATCGCCCTGTGAGTTGGTGCAACCCAGCCTTAGAGTGTGATTGAAATAATATTTTGAGGGATTAGTTAAACCGGCCAAGTGCGTGTTGGGCCACGCGCAATGAAGGGTTCCATATCTACTACTAGGTACTACTCTTAATTTAAAACCACTATTTTGTACTTTGCACTAAAAAATAAACTTACGGCACTTACGTCCTTTTGTTGGGACAAGGCAGTTTTACAGCGACAATTCAAAACCGTTGGACTTATAGACTTCTTATAGGTTACCTGGGTTGTACGTTGTTTCGTAGACTACAGTTTTATCTCTGCTCTATTATGAGTATTTTTTTCAAAATTTTAGGTCCTGTTGTTTCAAATCATACAACGACAAACAAAAAAACTAATGTTTTCAAACTATACTATAGTTTGAAAACAATTTTATCTAATTTATCCCCAATAGTGGCACCCATGTTAAAAAATCATTTATACAGGGTGATTCAGGAGACGTGAGCAGGACCAACACTATAATATAATATAACATTATATATACTTAGTATATGGCAATGAATCGTTTACCATTGTATTTAAGTGAAACACCCATACCTTTTTCCTGAATTTTAATTAATTTTTGTTAAGTTAAAGTTTAATTCTCTACAATCATGGTCACCCTAAAATAAAGATTAAACCTCTAACTGTTATGACAGCACTTTGATTACGAAGAAAGTAAATTGTCACATTGAGTGAGATACGATATTTCAAAAGTAATCGGACTCAGATGACATTGAATTTGACATGTATCACTTGACTGAAGTATTCTGATTGTAGAGTGACCATGAATTTCGTAAATAATTTAAAACATTTTGTTTTCAACACAAAAGACAAATGAACGTTAATTTCACTAATAGTGGCACGAAGCAGTAGTTTATGATCTACTGAATCCGTAGTGTTGATCTTGCTCACGTCTCCCGAATCACCCTGTATAAGATACACGTCCGTCTTTAGGTCACCGACTTACTTTACCAGCTACTGTAGCCATAAAGATTACTGATTCCTGATATGTGTACCAAATTTCGACTCAATAATAGGTACAATGGCTTCGGAGCAAACGGCTGTGACAGACGGACGGACAGACAGACGCACGAGTGATCCTATAAGGGTTCCGTTTTTCCTTTTGAGGTACTTAACCCCTAAAAATGTATTATATCTATCGGCGTTTTAATGTATATCAAATCGTAAACTGGCATATTAAGGTTGTATACATACAATTTTGGGGGCTTGGGAAGTGTTTTATATTTCATATGTGTGTGTTTTTATATAGGACTTTTTGTTGTATTTTTAACCGACTTCAAAAAAGGAGGAGGTTCTCAATTCGTCGGTTTTTTTTTTATGTATGTTCACCGATTACTCGGAGACTAGTGGACCGATTTCAAAAATTCTTTTTTGTTTGATAGGGTGTGTTTTCTAGTTGGTCCCATTGTCACCAAGTCTGGAATGACGGGATCTTGGAAAAATCGAAGGAACTCCTCAAATTATGAACCAAAAGGATGGGGTAGGTAAGGCAAAAAATAAGGTGCTCAAATTACCAAGAGAATGGGGTCTGGCAAAGTTTAGAGTCGGTGTTTTTTTGTTAAAAATTTATTTGTCATCATACCTACCTCTCCGATTTCCCTTTTTTGTAAATGGAACACCTGCCCATTCGTAGCTTTGGCGAGGTCGTGGTACACTCGATAGTTTTGACTTGTCCTGTCTCCTTTACAAACACCGGTCAGGAAAAATACAATCTACAAATAAAATAAAATAAAACAGCATTAAACAACCGGCACAATTTCAAAATTGGTAAATTATGAAATAACTGAAACAGACCTACTACCTACTACTACTACCTACTCTCCTAACGTATCAAATTGGTATCGGTTTTGTGTTTGTTACGCGCTTCAAGCAAATCGTGTTCAAAACGAGCGCGCAAAAATATAAAACTAATTTCAATTCAATACTGTTGGATGAGGGTAGTGGAGAACCAGTGATCGTCGAGATCCTTGATTGGGGGAGGCCTTTGTCCAGCATTTGACGTCTTTCGGCTGATTTGATGATGACAATGATGATGATCGTTGACCATAAAGACTTCATATTAAGCGCGATAATGTATTTTTCTGTAAACGAATTAATAAAATCGGATGAAAATAGAGAGACGGGAAAGGGCTCGCTTATATAATTTATACTTCTATACTAATACTAGCTGTTGCCCGCGACTTCGTCCGCGTCTTCGCTCCTATTGGTCGCAGCGCGATGTTATATAGCCTAAAGCCTTCCTTGATAAATGGACTATCCAACACAAAATAGTACATTACGATACAAGTGCAGAGAACAGGAAATTCGCAACGAGTGGTGATAAATTGAAACACGACCGAAGGGAGTGTTTTAAATCGACACGAGTTGAGAATTGCCTGTTCGCACATGTATCGTACAACGTTTTACAGTTCATATGGCTCTTTTAAGTTTCGACATATGCGCGTAATCTGCTGATTACCGCACTCCTGCGGTAAAGTAGCACCATATGTACTGTAAATAATTTTTCAATTCGGAACAGTAGTTCCTGAGATTAGCGCGTTCAAACAAACAAACAAAATCTTCAGCTTTATAATATTAATTATAGATTATAAAGCTGAAGAGTTTGTCTGACTACTGGTTCGAATTGAAAAAATATTTTTGTGTTGGATAGTCCATTAATCGAGGAAGGCTTTAGGCTATAATAACATCACTCAGCGACCAATAGGAGCGAAGAAGCGGACGAAGTCGCGGGCAACAGCTAGTAGACAATATAGGAAATACCTATATTGGTACCTATAGAGATTTAAGTTTCGAAAAGTCACAAGCATATACAGCATTGTTGTTTCTGAATAAGTGGAGTACATAGTACAATATGTTTTTTTTTAAATACCTGAATTCCTTTCTTCTGGCTCAGTGTCTGAACTTTCTCAGTGAGATTAAAATCTTCCGCTGACGCGTCTGTAAACACGTATAGCAGAGAACCGTCTCTGCTCTCATTAAGTGCCAGTTCGATTCCTGCCAACGACTTTTCAGGGCAGAGATCTCCTCCACCCACATTGATATCGCTGATATTCCCTTGCAATTCGGCTTTGTCTTTAGTTTTTGTTACTAGTTTGATTTCTGTAATAGGCATAAAAAAAAATACTCAATTTGAAATAGCTTCTTTGAGCACTTAAAACAATATCTGCCGTGAAAAGGTGGGCAAATATGTCTGAAACATTGTAACGTAACGACCCTAGAAATAGAGTAATATTAATGATTGTTTCTGTACTTCTTTCTCGCTTGCTTCTAAATGTTCATATGCCAAGATTTAAAAGTAAGTTGTTTTTGGATTCATTAAGGATGACTCACAGTAGGCCGTTCCGTGTCCGGGCCAGCCCGTTTTCTTCTAGAGAAATACGCCGGCCGTTGCGTTTGCTGTCACAGAAAACGGGCCGGGCCGGACACGGAACGGTCTGCTGTAAATCATCCTTTATCCGCATCAATGGCGTCTACACTTCCACTAATTTATGAAATAAAACAAAAGTTACATGTACACAAACTAACTACGAGTATTAACGCAGGAGAGACGACATTTGTTTTAGGGTTCCGTTGCAAAAAGGTAAAAATAGAACCCTTATGGTGCCGCTTTGTCTGTCTGTATGTCTGTCACATTGTAAATATCTCAACAACTACTTATGTTATCGATTTGAAATTTGGAACAGTTTTAAGAAAGCTTACCCAGATGCATTGAACATGTTTTTTTGAATATTTTCTTTAATTTCTGTGAAAAATTATCGATACAAGGGCGGTCGAAAATTCAAAGCCTAGTGACGATATCAGTGGGGTATTATATGAACAGAGGGCCTACTCCGAACTTCGAAAATCGAACTTCGTGTCGTGCCGTCCCTCTCACTCTCGTGTTATACACTGTATGACGGAAAGGGACGGCACGATACGAAGTTCGAATTTCAAAGTTCGGAGTAGGCCCTCAGGCTTGGATTGTAAATTTTGAAACCGTTTTTATTTTTTTCTTACGTTAGATAAATTTCGATTTATGAAGGAAAATGTTATAAAAATATAAAATTCTTGCATAACGTTGATATCATCATATATTTCATAGGAAAATTATATCTATATCTCTATGTACATTATATATTTTTTTCATCAAAAATCTTTTTAAAACTAAGTTTGTAATTGAATCACCTTTGCGTGTAATTTTATCATATAAGCTCGTATTCGTATGAGACTATGCTGATAATAGGTACCTTCTTTCAAATAAGAAATTAATTATTGACATCGGTTCACGTAATAAAGAATTATCCTTGAAAAGCCAACGTACATACTACGCCAGTCAGTCGGGAAAATTAGTAACAAGCGCCGATACACGGGCATACCCATGGCGTTCAATTTCTACATCGTGGTTGTTAAGATTTTTCCAGAATTAAGGGGTCTGGACGGGTACACGATCGTTGTAGGGAACCCTCGGTGCGCGAGTCTGACCTATACATAGATATGCATACAATATACATACATACAAGCGACGTAAGTCATCGTTTAAATACTTGTACAAAAGAATAACGCATTCACTGCTACCGACGCACATGTGCGTTCACTTCTATGCAAGTTTGTTACTGGGGGGCGTGGCTGGCAGTGAATATGATAATGGTACTTAGTGGCATTTTTGTCTTTTGATGTAGGAAATAAAGTTAGTTTTGATTTGTTTAAATTGAACGTTACAAAACATACAATTTTCTTCCAATTAAAACTATTAACCTTATTTTAATCTCATTCTTAATAGTACATTTCGGTCATTGAGCGTTAGGTAATACATATGCATACATATGTTAGGTTCAGTTAAACTGATATTGTCGTTTAAATCGAATAAACAATACATCTAAAACTTAACAACCAAACGCGAGAAACCAGGACGGTTTGATAAGAGAATGAGTACAAAATATTACACTATATAAATGTGATCTACGACATTATTTTTCCGCATAACTCTTTTCGTAAATTGTCTTTAATATAATTATTATTATTATTATTTCTTTTCAGGGTTTCGTACGCAAAGGGTAAAAACGGGACCCTATTACTAAGACTTCGCTGTCCGTCCGTCCGTCCGTCTGTCACCAGGCAGTATCTCAAGAACCGTAATAGCTAGACAGTTGAAATTTTCACAGATTGTGTATTTCTGTTGCCGCTATAACAAAAAATACTAAAAACAAAATAATAATAACAATTAAGGGGGGCTCCCATACAAAAAACGTGATATTTTAGGCCTTTTTCATGGCTACCACTCGCCGAGCTAGATCTCACGATCCCTAAAAGCTAGACAGTTGAAATTTGCACAGATTATGTATTTTTATTATGGCTACAACAACAAATACTAAAATCAAAATAATAATAATAATTAAGGGCGGCTCCCATACAACAGAGTAGTTGTTGGCGTTTTTTTTCCTGGAACCCTTCGTGCGCGAGTCCGACTCGCACTTGGCCAGTTTTGTTTATTCTTACTGTAATTATTGTCAATTCGTAAAGCACAAAACATTTTTCTGGCGTATAAAGTATTGAATACTAATATTAAATAGTTAGTTAATATAGCTGCTATATTGTAATTATAGCTGTTGGTTCTCCTTATATAAATAAATAAATAAAGACTCCTTAAGTCAATAACGACCCGTCAATGCGTTTGAAATTCTGTTGGAGTCGCGAGCGTCCTTAAGCTACAGTGTCCACTCACTATTAGGCAGGCCGTAAGCTTGTTTGCAACCGCCGTTGTTTAAAAAAAATATCCTTATTAAATTTGTATTAAACTGTTGGTTAATTATGCGTTGACGGATTACATCTAACTATACTTACATATCAAATTCGGTGTTTGTACAAAGCTACAAATGCCTACTTATCGTAAATCATCCACGTATTACAAAAGGGCTACTTACCATCGCTAAAAGTCACCAAAACAAATTCTTCTATAGGCGATGTGCTTGAATTTGTCACTGTATCTACAATTTCGTTTACAAATTTACTCACTTCCTGGATATCATCATCCATAGAATCAGTTTCATCTATGACTAAAGTCAAACTGCTTTTCCAATCACTAGTACCCACTGTTCCGTATGCCAAAAGACATACGGCCAAAATTAAAAGATGTAATTCCATGTTTAAACTGTTATCATTCTACGACCGCCGCCCAACAGTCCCAATTTGTAATTGATCGTTATCTATTAAATAGGTGCTTACAAGTCGACGATATCAGCTGAAGTTTAAAAGAAAAACGCACTAACTGTACGAAGCTGACACGCACAGTTGCGTCTCACAATAAGAGATCGCATACAAAAGTAAAGTGCTAATTGACAATTAAAAAAAAGCTGCTTAAAGGTAACCTTTGATCAGCTTTTTGTTAATAATAAAAGGAAGAATATGTCAACTGTTCTTGTAATTCTTGCTATGTTGTTGTATTCTACTCATGTACAATAATAGTACATTACTACAGAGGCCGGGACGAAAGACTCGCTTCGCTCGGCCGTCTATATGTCTTCGGCCGGCAACCCCATATTTCCCGCCGAGGTATGTATAATGCTTTTCTCAAACATGCAATGAAATAAACAACAAAAAAAACAAAATTTTATTTTTAATACGCATAGTGGCAGAATGTCATGAATTTATGTGGAATGGATATTAAAAAAGAGGACTTTGCCGGCCTAGGCCTGCAACATTTGTATGAAATTGCATTAACCACCTCTTGCCCTAGCCGCACCTGAAACGTCATACTTCGCAGCCTATTATAAGGAATCAATCAATAAGGGATCAATATTTCATTGCATGTTTGAGAAAAGAATTTTACATACATACAATTGTTTTTTACGGTTCCGTACACAAAAAGGTAATCAATTGCTACATCCCCCTTGTAAATGATGCACTAATCCTGATTGATTAGGCCCAAAAATATAAATGTTTAAAGTGGACTGTATACAAATGACTGGTAGTTCCTCTCGTAAAATAACAGTGACTGACTCTACTCTAATTTTGGTGCCACCTTGGTTCTGCTTTTTCTTATGATTCGTAACAAGTAAAAGAGTTCGGACGGATTGTAAATGGTTTATATTGTTTATCACAGGTTATGTTCTTATTAAAACGTATTTTGAAGTTAACACTGTATATAATAAATTTACTTATTTATAATGACTTTAACACTGATTTTATCTAAATCTAGGACACAATGTCTAGATTCCTAAACTTTTCCTGAGCTGAGTTCCCAACGCACTTTTCTTTCTTGTTCTGGGTTTCTTCCTTGGAGTGTCTCTTCGGTACTGAGTGAAGTACGTTGCGAACTCACCTCCTTTCTTTCGTAATGGCTGACCGTAACGTGAGCACCATGAAGTTGTGCACGCTACGAGGCGCTGTCCGAGTATAAATAGGGAATCTTACAAATCTCGCGGTTTTCCGCGGATTGCGGAGGCTGTGATTATCTCACTGGCCTGTACTAGGACTCATCGAGTCGGCGTTCGGTGTGGTCACACGTGACCCCCTGGCCAACGTGGTCAAGAGTTATCGGGAAATATACATAATTATATAAAAAATAAAGAAAAAAAAGAACAAGCAAACATGCAGACGAACTGAGTACCTCCTTCCTTCTATTGAAGTCGGTAATAAAAGTGACAGTCATTGGGGATTATGTAACAGGACAAAACCTTCGCGGTGCAGCCGCCAGCGTACTGGCCGGCAATAAAAAGAAGTAAATATTTTTCACGCGCGTCTTTTGTTTGCCGGGCCGTGATATTCTGAAAAATGTGCTATTCGGTGTCAAAATCTATTTGATTTCACTGGAATTTGATGTTAATAACTTGTTAAAACTACAGTTATTATTTTTATGATCAATGTACAATTGTACAGTTCGTGTCATTGTACGTGAACGTTTATTCGTGTAAATATTGTATGTATAACTACATAGTTTCATGCAAGGGCTGCCTCTTATGCAGGTAATTGTCGTGTTTAGTTTCTGATATTGTATATATTTCTTATCGTTTGTTAGACCTAATCCAAGCCTCATTTAGCCGTCACTGGGCTAGACTATATGAGGTTCGGATGGGTTGGAACCTGTTCAAAGAACTAGGATTATTTGCAGCCCTTTATACCTGGCAACACCCCTGTAGTGGTCTCTTTCAAACGTCGACGTCGGCGTCTTGCAACCATAGAAATTTGGTCGCTGAAGTCAGACTTCGCGTATACCATAAAATAGGAGCCCAGGGCCATATACGAGACAACTTCAGGAGGATGATGAGTTATTTATGACTCACAGCAAATTTCTGGAGTCAGTGATTTGGCGTGCAATTTAACATTAGCATTTTTACATTTTTAACAATTCATGATTTACAAGTTCTTATTAAATACATCAAAATCTTAGGTTAAAATATAAATTACATTGTGTCAGTAACTATTACAATAAAACAATAATAATATTTAATTTATTTTTTGATAAGAACTCTTGTACAGAGTAAAAAGCCCTATCGGTGAGGTATACTTTCAGCTGACTTATAAATATGTTTTCCGATATATCTGATTTATTTAAGTTAAGTCGGTTGGTAGCTGATTGTATGTTTAAGGGCTTATGTACCATACGTATACACTGCTCTGATTTTTTTAACTTGTGCCCATTTGGAAGAGGCTTGTCTCTGTTTCGACTGTTGAAATCATGTTTTTTTTCTTAATTTCAAGATGCCTAGAACAACTTTTGCCATCTCTTATATGTAAACGGAACAGTTGTATTTTATTTTTATTTTCGGAAGAAGTTGCATTACCTAGTTTCGTAAAAGTTAGAGCCAAAAGAATTTGAGCCTTCTGTACAGGAGTTAGCTTTCATATTTCAACGGCAGCGCCAGTGGTCCTCAATACGAATTCTAACTTTTTTTTACAAGGTTAATAATTCCGACTCTAGTAAGGTGCGCGCTGACTCCAGCTGTTTGGCTTGAAAGAATAATGTCGCGAATGGCTGTCAAACTAAGTAATATAACAACGAATTTTATGTTAAAATTTCATCATTCGTGATGCGGAACATACTTACTAATAAAACTATAGATATGTAAGTATATGTATAGATATATGTATAGGGGTCAAGCAACCGATAAGAAAAAACTAACGAATAATTAGCTGCTATGAGTACTTATGAAACCCGGTAAACAATAAAGTAAAGGGTCTTCATTGACAAAATAAACAACTTATATAATAGGGTTGACTGAAATTAAAAAAAAAGTCAATAGCTTCTTTGTCACAATTTTAGTTTGCCAAACTGCATCCGTTTTTTTATTCATTTTTATGTATATAAAGTTAAGGCTGGGTTGCACCAAACCGCCTGTAATCGTAAGCTGTGTTCGTTAAAATTTGAGTGTATGGAAAGTTTGACAAGTTTCTATGGGATGACAGCTACGGGCTGGGACGGGACCATATTTAACGTTGATCAGTCTGTGATCGTAAGTCGGTGCAACCCAGCCTAAATGTCTAAAAATAGCTGACCAAGTGAAACGATACAATCATAGACTTGTTTTGTCGAGTCAGATTTTGGAAATGTTGGAATTAAAAAAAATGCGAGCTTTACAGCTTCCAGCCTAGATAGCTTATACATACCGGTCACGTTTTATGTAACGTTTTATGTAACGTTTTAGTACATTTAGACCACATACCGTGACGGTATAAGTTATCGTGCACTTCTAAGGTATGAAATTCATTCATATATAATGCGCACTTCTAAGGTTTGGAATTCTCTGCCGGCGTCTGTATTTCCGAGTTCATATAACCTAGACCTTTTTAAAGCACGAGGCATCTTCTGTGGGTGAGCTCGCTTCATCGTCGGCCTCATTTTTGCCCCCCCGGCTAGATGCTGGCCAAGAGCATTACCATTTTTAATTTAAAAAAAAATAGCAGAGCCTCTAGTTTTAAACGTGATATGTTTCGAGTATTGCGTGCGTAAGCAGGTTTTGTTTGTTAGTAATGCAAGAATAAAGATTTTTATTTGTGTCGTCTACCCACACGTACACTCGTGTGAAACCCCTGCCCCCTTCTACCATCGGACGACCATGCAGGGATACGGCAAGGCGACATCGTTTTACGGTGGCAGTTCCAATAACTCGCACGAAGCGTTTCGCTTCCTCTTTTATTGTGAGAACAGCCAAGCTGTGGAACTCCTTGCCGGAATCCTTGTTCCCTGAAAACTACAACCTTACGGTCTTCAACACGAGAGTGAACCGGTTTTTACTAGGTAAGCGCGCTCCATCCTAGACAGCAAAATCGCTTACCATCAGGTGATTTGTGGTCAAGCGCAAACCTATCCAGAGTTAAAAAAAACATAATTAAGTATTATTTAATCTAATTTCGTCACGTTTTGAAGAATTTATCCCTCAACATTTTGTTTCGCTCGCTCGCACTTTACCTAATAATGTTCGCATAGCAACTTGACAAAATTGTCATGAGAATTGTGATTTCAAAACCGTAAACGATATTTTGATTCTTTCACGAAACACCTATCAACCTATTAAGAGGGGGCATAACGCCAGGAAAAAAGTAGAATTCACCCGCGCGTCCCGCGCCTGGCCCCGCTGTGCGTAAAGGCGATGCGTCTGTTGCTGCCTCGCTCACTCCGCATAGTATATGCTCATCCAGACAGATGAAACATGATTATTTAATAAGCGACAGTTATGTTTATTTGTTAGGTACAATTGGAAATTAAGAACGTCCATAGACTACGGTGTTAATTAGAAATTAAAAACGTCCATGGACTACGGCGTCAATTGGGCATTAAGATAAGTCTCCCTGACAGCCGCGCGACCGCGTTAGGTATTTGATTGGGATATTGAAGTCTTTATCGATCGTGACGTAAGCGCTGGCAGCCTTTTGCATGTCCTTCCGCAATCCGAACGCCCATATTCTGACGTGTAGCAGCCATATTCTAGGTGAAACGATTGCAACCTCTTTTAAATATGTTATAGTTTTGAAGTCACCAAAAAAGTTATTACTTACGAGTAGGTAAGTAAATTTATAAATGCTTTTAGGAAATGGTACGTACAGACTAACAATCGTTTTTAACTAGCAACCCACCCCGGAATCTAGCGGATTATGCTTATATATATATATACAAAGGTAAATGAAGTATAAGTTAATTGACAAAAGCTAACGCAAAATGACTGTGAAAAATATGACAGTTTGATACAAAATCCGCGCCAGCTTTTATGAATCGACCTATTATATGGCTACAATAAAATCGGCCAAGAGCATATCGGGCCATGCTCAGTGTAGGGTTCCGTTCGGTATATTCCCAATGAACTTGCTTTAAAAAGATCAATAACAAGCAAAAGAGAATACCTTCACAGCGTTTCATACGTCTTTTACTAAGAAGGGAAGACTTTTTACGATAGCTGAAAAACAGCTCAACTGATCATGTCCGCTATAGTTTTCATTCAGTCTTTATTAAATTTTACTTTCATGATTTTTTTCATATTTTTTGGACCCATAGTTCAAAAGTTAGAGGAGGAATCATTTTTTTTCTCTTGAAAGGAATAGTTCAAAAAATATTCACTTATCAAAAAGTGTTTGATGAAGACCTCTATTTATTTTGAAAGACCTATCCAACAACCCCCCACACCATAGGGTTGAAGCAAAAAAAAGCGCCCACTTAGTAAAGGCATGAACAGTAGGGTAGACCGGGGACAATAGAAACACGTCATGATAGAAACAAGTCAAATTTCTCGAAAACTATAATACGTACGCGTCTGACGCAACATTCAGAACATGCGGTCGGTCATAATTGAATCCTTGGCCAGAGTGCTCGAGCGCCGTTACGAGACGGGAGTATCTACGAGCCAAGCCAGTTTTTCGCGGTAAAAAGTAAGTATTTGTGCTCTCGTATATTCTCTTATAACTTCGTTTACTCTTGTATTTTGGCTAATCAAATTATTTTGGTGTTATAGTTAGGAATAAACGAATGTTTTTAATGGCCGTTGATCAGCGTTCGAGTTTTTTTATATATAATATTTGTCATTGAAGTGAAAAACGTGGTGTGGGGACGATAGAAACAACTTGCCTGTGGACGATTGAAACGTTTCAATCGTCCTCGTGTTTTAGTCGTCCCCAAAAGTAAGCGACTTCAAAATATAAGGTTCTGTATTCGATGCACATGTTTGTTATATTAATCTTCACATTTATTTGTGTAGTTTTTGGCCTAGTTGATAAATAATGGATGTAAGTTTTTTTGTTTTCAAACACTGCAGTTTTTTTTCAAATACTGCAGTTTTTTATTCGGCATTATGTGAACATTTGTTTTTAACCGACTTCATAAAAAAGGAGGTTCTCAGTTTGACCCGTATGTTTGTATTTACGTTTGTTTGTCCACAATTAACTCGCGTTCGGTTAAACCGATCTTAATGCGGTTTTTAGAAAAGTATTTGTCACATTTTTGAGAAAGTTTTTGTGCATGATATTAACAAATGGTTATTAATAGCTTTCAAAAACAAGGAGGATTTCAAGCTAACATGGTCACTAAGGTTGCTTGTAGGTATACAACACAACAAATGGTTTGTAACTTTTAATGCGACAAAGACACAAGTTTTTAAATCGATTTTTAAAGACTTAGAACAGCCCTTAAAGTTTAGTGAAAAGGGGACTTTACTGTCAGTGCCCCTCTTGTATTCTTTCTGTGCGCTCGGTATCGATTTGAAAGACGTGTCGGTACTTGTCGGGGCGTATCAAAGGATTTGTTCTCTCATTGACTCGTGGCGTCGGCTCTGTGCGCTCCCTCACTCGCTGCGCACCCGCTTGAATTCAATCGTGTCGGTCGTCAGTTGGTCATCGAACTTGTGTTTTGTTTGTACGTGCGGAAGGTGCTGATACTGTAATGATCAACCTCATGATGATGAAAGAGAAAAGCCTATTGCAAATACAGTCACAGAAAAAGAGACCTCTGTTCCTACGACTAAAAGAAAAATTCCTGCATGCTCTTATTGCGGTTAGACAGGCCACAGAAATCAAGTCAGAAATGGAAAATACTTTTGTAAAAAACGTCATTCTGAATTATCATAAAATGCGTGTTATTAGAGTAAGGTAAATCATCAATAATTGATCACCATTAGGAGTAAGCTAGTAATAGACAATTTATACCAATTCGTGTCCTTAGAGATTTATAGTAACTTAATAATAATAACATGTTTGATTTCTAATAATGATAATAACAAATTTGTATTTTGTAGTAAGTCTTATTCTTAACAATGTCACTAAACATTTTACGTCCGACACTAAGGTCCCTTTTCAAATACGTTAATAATTTAGTGTTTGCCGACCCAAAATTATAGGTTTTTGGTAAGAGTTTAATACTAAAGTGTTCTAAAATTAAAACTATCAAAATCGTTGTTATCAGATGATATCACTAAATATTTTACCACTAACAATAAGGTCCCTTTCAGAAAATATAAAGTGGTTGTACCAACTTTTTACTAAACTTTATCTTGAATTTTGAGACTTAAAAAACTACTTTTTTAATATTTCTTGTATTAATTTGATCTCATTTGGCTATGTTTTAGCGTAGTAGATATACATGTTTGTTGATTTTGACTGTTTAATTAAATTTATAACCACAAAGCTATTTTTGTTAAAATAAATATATTTTTATAATAGACAACGTTGATTCAAATCGAAGTAGTTCTTATTGAGTGTTTAATTGCTTATAATATTTACTCCTTCTATAATATGTAATGGAAATACACTATAAATAGGAATCTAAGTAAAAAATTCAGCATTTTTTTTACTTTATGCACTTTGCCAAGGTAAACTATACGAAAACAGATATACAATTACAAAATTGTACTTGAAACCTGAAATCCCATACAATCTACTCCTCAAATAGCATATTATCTATGTAACTTGCAAGAATAACATACTTCAATTGGGTTTATAAGTTTGAATTCAATTTTCTCATAATCACCTTTTCTGACTTTTGAGTTTCAATTATAAAAAAAATATATCTATTAAACCTACATGCATGTTTGATATGGTTCGATAGCTCAGTGTATGTAGATTATGGTGATATACATAACTCAATACCGACAGTAAGGTCCCTTCCCGCTGATAAGGCCACATATTGGTTTGTCGCGTCAGTTTTTGGAAAAAAGTATTTTTCTACGGGCGGATGTCGATTTCTCCCCCTCTACAGGTCGCATTTATCAACCGATTCTAGTTAAATTTTGTAAGTAGGTACGATAATTAAATAGAATTGTTTTTGTCGCCTCAGTTTATGAAAATTATCAAGAACAATTTATATTCTCAATGATTTCGTGTGTTTCTGCTGGCGGATTTCGGTTTCCGCTCCTCATCAGGGCGCATTTTTCCACTGATTCTCGTAAAATATTCTTTCTTTGTTTGTCATGTAAAATTTTGAAAAGTAAAATAAACACACTCACGAGGTCTACACAGCTCACAGAGCTACTAGATTAGTGGTTTTAAATGTGGACTGGTATATGGTAGGTGTCGTTACGGAACCCTTCTTTGTAGGTGATCCGACACGCACTTGGCCGGTTTTTTCTTTAGGAGTGTTTCCGAAAAATTTCACTTTATCAAAAAATGTTTGATGAAGACCTCTATTCATTTTGAAAGACCTATCCAACAACAACCCACACCATAATGTTGAAGCAAAAAAAAAATGTCATCCCCACTTTACGTGTAGGAGAGGTACACTTAAATTTTTTTTTTAGATTTTGTTTTACTATTTTGTCAGATTTATTGCTTTATAAATCCATGCCAAATTGCAGTTTTCTAGCACTAACAATCACAGAGCAAAGCCTCGGACAGACAGACAGACAGACGGACATGGCGAAACTACTAGGGTTCCTAGTTGACTACGGAAACCTTACATTTATAATAATAATAATAATAATAATTCTTTATTAGACAGGCAAGAACCCATAAAAACTAAAATTAAAATTAAAATGACATAAAAAAAAAAAAAAAACAAATAACACATATACCTACTGCTGGTTGACTACTGTATGTATAGTAATAATAAGAGTCAAGTGTACATAGAAACATTCACAAACACTATACTCGGCCATTCTCAGACCGGTGCAGTTTGCGCCAGTATTTATTAAATTCGTCGCTGTAATCCCTGGCTACTAACGAGGTAATCTCGTTTTTTGATCTTAAAAGTCTCTCCCTGAAGGCAGCAGACCTGGCTCTGAGGATTGCGAAGAAGTCATTTAGTGTAATAATTTGACTTGGAGTAAGACTCATACGTAAGAGAAATTCATCGTCTATTTTTGCATATACTACACACAATCGTTTAACCGAGGTTGACTGCCGTGCAATGATAACGTTGTAATTTGAACTGTAAAGTTTGTAACATAAGGTAGATATTAGATTTTTTGTTGAGAAGTTTACATCAAACTTTTACTTGCCATTCATAAACTATAGTGTTGGGTTTTATAAACTCAACGTTTTATTTGGGACACACTCTTGTTGATACTATTATATTTACTTCGCAGTCTTGAGCGCTCCCAACACAGTCCTCTCGTCTCAGTGGAGCGATCGGGACTGGCTCCGCCCGTGAACAGCAACAGCAGATATACTGCGCCGCGCGGAACGTGCGACGGAAGAGACGGTATCGCGCAGAAGAAAAAGGGCTTATGCGCCAAATATGTTTTACCTCAATAACTCAGAAAAATTACAACATTTTGAAAAATCGCTAATAACAAAAATTTATTATGTCGAAAGGTATTTTATGTATTTTTTTTACTTCGATAGTATGCAAGGTAACGTCACACAATTGAAATTAGGTGAAAATTAGACATGTTTTGACGATTCTTTTCTATCGAGCCAACTTTAGTTTTTAATGGTTTTGTTCAAACTCAAAAATAGCAAATATGATCTAGTTTTCGTGTAATTGGTTTTTTTGGCATTTAGACTTGATTATGATAGGTAAATATTCAATCTGCGAACTGCAATTTGGCGTGGTACCCCCTCTTAATCAGTTAGTTTAAATGAGTAGCGAACTTAAAACCGGCCAAGTGCGAGTCGGACTAAAAAACAAACGATGTTTCTGGTGGTGAGTAAGGTCTCCAGAGCTCCTGAGGATGCGCTGTGTTGAGAGTCAGGGACCCGCATATGTCTCTAGCTGTCAACACGAATCCTCAAGTCAAAAAAGGGTCGGCAACACACTTGGGATTCTTCTGGAGTCGCTAGTGTCCATAGGCTACGGTGTTTGCTTACCGTTAGGCAGGCCGTAAGCTTGTTTGCCACCGTCGTTCTATAATTTTTTTTTTGTTTTGCGGCTTGTATGAAAACCTTAGTAATCGCTGTATTTTTTCTCCATTATAATTTCAAGCAACAGAAACTATGGTCCGACCTAGATATGCCGGATCCCATTGTGTATACAAAGTTTCATGTTATTCTAGCCTGGCGTTTTAAAATGAGAGCATAAATACGTTTGTATGGAGAACCGAGCGTACTGCGCAGTCTTAATCTCACCTGATGTAATAAAGCTTGATACGCACAGAGCGCGGCGCAGCGTCGTTGCGTGGCGGAGGCGGTTTTCCGGTAAAGCGTCCGCGGCCCGGCGGACGCGTCGCACCAGAAAACCGCGCGGTATAGTGGAGCGGAGGCGGCGTGATAGACATATGAGGCAGTAATCGACACTATCGACAGTCGACAGTTTCATAAAAATCAAAAATTAGATAACTGTTTTTATTCAATAGAGCAATACTTAAATTGTAACGAATTCTGACATAATTTTTTTATCATCATCATCATATTTAAGAGTGTAGCTCTTGTCGGTTTTTTATTATTTTTAATTTGATTGACTTTATTATTATTTTTTTTAACATGAATTTTAATTTTACTGCATTCCTTTATTAGTTTTTTATTTATGTATTTGTCATATATACATATTTTACCGCTTACTAGCTTTAATGATCGTTGATTTGTATTCAAATAAGATATTTACCGTTTTTTTCAATATATATATATATATATTTCTACGCCTGTGCAGGCAGAATATGTTGTACAAAATAATCATTCAACACCAAAACTGTAATTACCGTATTCTATGAAATAAATAATTTTGATTTGAAAAAAAAAATCAAAACCGACTCCGCCACGCACTGCGCCGCGCCCGCTCTGGGGGTCTACTCCGAAGTTCGAAATCCGAACTTCGTATGGTGCCGTCCCTTTCACTCTCGTGTCATACACTATATGAGTGAAAGAGACGGCACCATACGAAGTTCGGATTTCGAATTTCGGAGTAGACCCCCTGTGCGTTTCGAGGTCAAACGACATCGCGGTGACAAGGCCTAATGGAGGTATTCCACTCATCCAATATCTTTGTCCAATATACATTTGATCAAAGAAATTGGATGATTTCATCCAACTTGGATGGGACCCCGACATTTGATCAAAGATTCCGATGACAGTTAAATCAATATGGCTACGCATGAAAAAAAAAACTTGGACAAAGATATTGGATGAGTGGAATAGGCCTCTGTCCAGGGGTTGTAACCGGTTAATCTCAAAAACCCCGAAATAGCCAAATAATTTGAATTAGTTTATGCTCTTTATCTAGGTCTGTGTAATGTATTTAGGTTATGACTGTGTATTTTTAGATTGTCTGATTAAACATGAAATAGTAAACGAAAGAACGAAATTCCTAACCGGTTTTTTGTACGGAGAAATTAACCGGTTACAAGCCCTGCCTCTGTCAAAGAAATTCGATCAAAGATTGGACAAAGATATTGGACGAGTGGAATACCCTAAGATGTTGCTCACTGGTTCAGTAATAGCCTATTCACTCTTGTAATGTCTTGAAGAGTCCCAGATTGTATGTATCAGGAAAAACAGACGGCGACATAAAATAGCAAGTATAAATAAATGAGGATTTTACTGATTAGGACCCTTAAGGGTTATCTAAGGGTTAGGTAGCTAGTTGAGAATTATTAAATTGTTTCAGGGTCGTCTTTTAGATAGCGATATTTATCTATCAAGGTTTTTAAATACGTACTGAAGGTCATCCCTTGTGTCTATCAATTTCGTTAAACAAGCGGCCCAATTTTTCATTATTTGTCTACTCGGAGTTTGAAATTGTCAGTTTACAATGATACGTTCCTTTAAAGTAACATGTCTGATGTAGCTATTCAGCTAATTAGCCATAGTAAATGAATAGCTCAGTGTTCTTTCTATATTAAAACGAAGTAGTTTCACTCACTGCTACTCTCTCCCTCTGATTCTCTCTAGTCTCTGTGCTATTCATTTCTTATGGCGTTATTGGCACTGAAGATCCATTACTTGGAACTCATAACTTTAGAACAAAATTTCTCTGAATTGAAAAAATAAAACAGATATTGGGACACAGGGGTGTATTATGGATGTTGTAAGGAAGCATCCCGTTAAATACTTGCTCCTGTTACAGGGCCCACCCTGTATGTACATGTATTGACAGGCCTCTTAATGTTTTCGTTCACGGTACTTTCTGAATTTGCGTTTTAATGACAATAAAATTGTTGGCTGATACAAAAATCTTCTACCACTATTTACATTACTCGTTATCAATAGCGATGACCTCCGTAAACTTAACTACTCATTTATCATTATCAAATTGCTTCCGAATTTATATTGGTCGTACAGTACCATATACACTACCGTCAAAAAGTTTAGGACCAAACACAATTTTTAGTTTCATTTTCATAAATTATTACGCTAACCAAACAAGGGAAAAATATTGCAAAGGGCTATTTCTCACAAGGATTGGACTTTTGCAAACTGGTCGAGAGTACTACGGACAGATGAATCAAGGTTGAATGAATAATCAATCAATGTTGATCATTTGCATATTTTGTGTTTGGTCTTAAACTTTCTGACAGTAGTGTAGGTAAGTACTTATAGTGGCTGGTGGCTTTACACCAGTAGATGTGTCGACTGAAAGTTTCCAAAGTCTTCCAATGGAAAGATCTAGGTATTTTTGAAAAAAATCCAAAAATGGAACATTTTATCAAGTTGTTAGGAAATTTTCCAGTAATGGTCCAAAAATTTCTTTATTTTTCACAAATTTTTAGCAATATGCAGTATGCTCCTTTAAGGATGATTCACAGTAGACCGTTCCGTGTCCGGGCCGGCCCGTTTTCTTCTAGAGAAATACGCCGGCCGTTACGTTTGCTGTCATAGAAAATGGGCCGACCCGGACACGGACCGTTCCGTGTCCGGGCCGGCCCTAGGCCTAGTCTACTGTGAATTATCCCTTAAGCTTCACGTACCTGCTTGGCGATTAGGGTTTCGTTACCAAAATTGCGAAAACGGAATCCTCACAGCTTCGTCATGTCTGTCCGTCCGTCGGTTCGTCCGTCCGTCCGTTTGTCACAGCCGATTTACTTGGAGACTATAAGCACTACAATTATGTAGTTTGGTATGACGGTGTATTCTATAAACCGCTACAGAAAAGTAATGTGAAATTACAAAGCAATATTAAATTAAATATTTCAGGGGCGGTCCAAACATGTAAGCAGATAGCAAATATTATGCTTATGGGGTATCTATGGATAGGCCTTTAAAATTGATATAGAGGTGTCTAATAAAGTTTTCCATTTTAGTCAACGGTTGGTGAGGTATTAGTTGTCAAAGTCGTAAAAAGTGGGATACCCCTCTAATTTCCTATGAAGTTAAAAATTATGAAAAAGTTGAGGTGGTGTACGTTAGTAAATACTCTCAACGATTTTTAGTTTGAACAAGATTGGTCAAACAGTTATTGTTATCGCTGAAAAACCGTCTTGCCCAAACAAAAGGACATAAGTGCCCGTGAGTTCTTTATGAAGATACGAACTTTTTTTATTGAATGTATTGTACAGTAGTTTTAATAGAGCTCGGTACGGGTACCCTTCACGCTGCGTGATCCGACACGCGCTTGGCCGGTTTTGTAAGGTTTCACGAACAAAAATTTGAAAATATGTGATTTATATTGTCCGTTTGAAGTCATTCGGGTTGATTGGCTTTTTAAGCAACCGATTGATGGTTATACCGATTAATTGACTATTGATTCGTTCGGTCACTCATGCTCGTCTTGCTAGCCTGAACTCTGATGAAATAATGTCAATGGAATTTCAATACCGTAATTGACGAACGCCACATGACAAGCGTAATTGGTTGTTTCAGGGCCACTTATTAATTTGTATGGTCCCTTTTGCGTCAGTGCATAGCGTTTTGAGATCACATCGCGCTGATAAACATAGATGAAGTCAAAATTAAATTATGTATATTAAGGTGAACGTTATGTACCTGTCAAAAATCTGTTTCGCTCGTTCTCCAATGCCAGCTTCTCAAAATAAGGATTTCTATAGAGATCCTATACGCGTTCCACCAAGAGAGACAGAAGACCTCTTATGCAGCTGAATTGCAAGCGAATTTCAAACTGCAGTTTGACATGACATTGAGGCAAATAAAGAAAAGTGGAACTATGAAGTCTCTCTGTCACTCTTATTTAACTTAGTATACTAGTTACCCGCGCGGCTCCGCCGCGTCGACGTACATACAACGAAGAATGCAAGCGAAGCCGCGGGATACAATATAGCCTATCTATTCGAAAGGTCCATTACAAAGTCGATTTTAAAACATTCGTGTCACAGTCAATCATAAAAGAACATATTTGCATCTCGATCCACCGCATAACTGCGTCTTGTTCGTGGCCCATCGTGTGGTTCTGGCATGACAGTTGTGAGGTCTATTTTGTCAAGTGAAGTAAAATCTTTCGTTATATCCATCTCTATAACACTTGTTTATTGGTGTGATAGAGAAGGAAATATATGAACTTCGATCTTCGGGTGTTTGGCACCCTGAAAACCGGCACTGTCACTGTTGCAGGTGACACAGATACAGTATAATTTTAACTTTTAATTGAACATGTTACCAATATAGTACTCGGCGGTTAAGAAGTCAATCCTGACACATGTCATTTCCATACAGTTTATAACCTAAAAGTCACTTTGGTTATAAACTGTATGGAAATGACATGTGTCAGGATTGACTTCTTAACCGCCGACCACTATAGTGGTAATCTCATTCATCCTGTGACCATGTACCTAGACCCTTTTAGAACGTGGCAGTTTAACGTGACCATTATCCCCCTTATTTTAGACATGTTTACTGAAACGTAACGAAAAGAAAAATAGGTACATGTCCTCTAACTTTTCGAGTATTATTAACCTTTTCGACGCTAACAACGTACCTATATTGCGTACCAATGGTCCGAAGCCAACGACGCATATATCCGTCATGGCGTCTAATGAGATATCAACCTGCATGCATTTCTGTAGGGTTCAACTTTGTAAAGTTTGACATCCTCAGGCAAACATTGATGAATAGCCAATTAACCTTTTGAACGCCATACTTTAGGAACGACAGTGACACTTACTCTCCAATTCATTTTCCATAAGAGATAGAATATGAACCATAGTATAAAGAACGAAGGTGATTTTGACAACGTACGTCATAACACCTATGTTCTCGGCAATTAAAGGTTGTAATTATTTTATTTAACCTTTTAAGCGCATTATCTATAGAAATGCATGTAGGTTGATATCGTATTTGACACCGTCACCAATGACGGATATATTCGTCGTTGTGTTGAATCGGTGGTGCGCATATACTTCGAATACGTTGTTGGCGTCGTAAAGGTTAATTAGTGCAACATTGTTTTCTCGTTCGTTTGATATAAATCCACCAATAAGTAACGTCTACTCCAATGAGAACTTCTTTGCTTATGATCATTTGATCACCCTACTGTTATGTTATGGCAATAGGTGGAAGAGAGACACACTTAGACACAGCGAGTCTCTTCTCTTTAAAAATGTATTGTAGCTTATCTATGATTAACTCAGCAACAGTACTGTAACTCACAAAGTAAAGTTTAATTTGGTTTGTCATTGTTTTGGCAGGTATCAATATCAGTCAAGATATATGAAACGCCATTGGTTTGTATACCAACTTCTTTGAAGTATAAACCATGAAAATTTAATATTGACATAATAGAACACAATAAAAAAAAAGTTGACACAATACGTCTGGCATTCATGTAAACTGTAAATACTTAGACCGAATTAGTAATTTTACTTTCGTTTATAGTTAATAATATTGAGTATTTCTCGACTCAAAAGTTTCATTTTGTAACTCTGTACCAGATATTTCTTACAGGAACATTTTAATTCATATTTAATTTTATGTCATCCCGAATCATACCATAGCTAGCTCCAAAGTCACGTGTTAACCAAGCTAAATTTTGACACCTCATACAATTCTACCAAGGTAAGCTGACCCCTCGCTTGTATGCGGCGTCATCGAACACGATTTTGAGGCTTATATTTGTCGGGGCATCCAGGATTTTTCGTAAATATATATTCAAGGATAAAAAAAAATCTAAGACCTTATTGCGCATCTGCGGCATGGGACGAATCCTATGGTATATAATTTATCAAAATCGGTCCATAACTGTATATCTGATCTGATGGGCATTAGAAGATCGGCTTCGCGTAATATATAAGTATATATATAGATAGATAGATGACCATCTCGTTCGGTAGCGGTATTATTATTTGACATTGAACTCGTTGAGCGCGCTCAGAAACTGGCAAATAATAACTTCTTTAATTAGACAGATCATTATATCCCGCGTGTGGTGCAGGGTTAGAATAGCACCACCCCTATTATTCCCTTGGGTGTCGTAAGAGTCGACTATGGGAACCAGGTTGGGTGATGGGCTAGCAACCTGTCACTGCCATGTCACATTTTCTCCACCTATCAACCTATAATGGCTAAAAGTGGCACTGAAATTAATTTTCGTGTGATCTGCCTACCCCTTTTGGGAATATGGGCGTGAGTTTATGTATGTTTGGATCATTATATCAAAATTATAGCAGTGAAGATTCATGTATTATAATTATTTTCCGAAATAGCGATAACACTAATCAATAGCTGATTGATTTTGATTTTATTTTGATTTTTAACTTTGATTTAGATTTTTGACTAATCAATAGCGAGTTTTAATATACCTACCTAAGTAGAAAGCAGCCTCTATTAGTTTATATGATACAACATTTATATAAACGTATACGTCCGTAGGGAGAGTACCCACCGTTACCCTACACGTGACCACTGGGTGGTGCTAAAATTGCAACAAACTGGCAACCGTACTTGTCTTCTCGAAGATCTCACGGTTCAAAAATAAATAAACTAAACTAACTATCTTGGCTCAGTGACCCAAAACGGGTCTTGTCCGAAACGAGAGCACGCCAATTATCCCGATCCTGCACCACTGCTTGCCAATCTTTGACCTGCATGTGACGCAGATCCGCCTCCACTGTGTCTTCCCAGCGATACCCGCCTACAGCGATACTGGGCGGCGACCAGTCGGACGACTCAGGTATGCTCTCTTGACGGCGCGAAAATAAATGCCATACGATTATTATTATTATATAAGATAATTACAAACAGTAATATTATGTAAAGTAAGACACTACCGTTTCAGATATATTGTTTTAATCTTCAGTCGCTTAGTTTAAAAGGCTCTTAAAAATCTATTAAAATGGTGATTTATTGGTAAATAATCTTTAAACCTTCATTAAAATGGGATCACAGTCTAGTGTTATTTAATAATACTAGTTGATAGTAATAGAGAGCCATTCATTTAAAGACATTGTAGGTATGGACTTTTATCAGCTAGCCAAGCTAATGGTATGGCATAGTACCTGTCCGTCTACTATGAGTTACATATGAAAGAATAAAACAATAAACAACGTATGTACTAATAAGCTACTTTATTAAAATAGAGTAAGGAGAGAAAAAACATTTTGATGTTTGCGGGAGGTTTATAAATGTCCACTCCAGTGGTGGATTGCTTTTGTTTTACTCTCTTTTCAGTGACAACCACCACACCAGTCTAGCCCAATCGTCCGTGTCATTGAAAAGCAATCGAATTCATCGTTCTTACACTAGAACTAATACTTTAAAAACGGAATGAGTATTGCGATGACACGAACAGTGGCTAGTCTAGGTTGGTAATATAATCGCCAGTTGGCCACCCGCAAACATTGATCACGTTGTAAGAATATGGAAAAATTATTTGCTGACACATAATTGATTCAAACCACGGTAAGGTAAGCATCCCAACTTTTGACACCAATGTCCAACGGTTGAAAATCACTTCTATCACTATCACTACACCTTATAAAACAAAGTCTTCGCCGCGCCTGTCTGTCTGTATGTATGTATGTTCGCGATAAACTCAAAACTTCTAAACGGATTTTCATGCAGTTTTCACTTATCAATAGAGTGGTTATTGAGGAAGGGTTAGGTGTATAATTCACTAAGTTTTGATTAAATTAGTTGAAATATGACGATGTTTGCTAATGATATCGGAAAAAAACATGCAGTCTAGGAACTTAAATCGAAAACGCTGCCTAATCCGTTTGAGAGATAATAACACGATAGATGGTGGGATTGTCTCTCTTTTATTGGTCTAAAAAAAAGTCCGCAATGGTATATGTCCATCTTATATGGATAACTTATAATATAACCGGTTATTCGTGACCACAATAAAATCATAACAGTATAGTACAACTGACATGTGTTTTCACGAAACGGTCCCTTCTCAGCAAAATGCGGGCATTGCTGCCAGCGCTGGTCTTCCGATGGGACCGAGTGAAATCACGGTGGGCAACAGGTTGGTCTTGCACCAAAAAAAAGAAGAAAAATATATAAGAATAATAACATAAAAACAGTCAATTAAATATAAATTTTAGACAGGCAGAACGAGTGAAAAAAAAAAGAACAAAACAATTTAAAAATAATATAAAATACGCCAAAGATGCGGCCTTTTACACGACGATCACTATCACGCACTTACTATACTGATTCTTAACTTGTAAAAGAATCACAATTAACGGTATAATCAAAGCTATTAACACGGATACAGCATTAATCATTATTAAGTTAAATACGATAATCAAGCATTTCATACAGATTAAAATGGCCTTTTAAGCCAAACAATTTAAATCAATATCTTAGGAGTTGAGGTAAAATAAAAATTTCGCGCGTAAAATAATGGGTTAGCTGCCGCACCAAAAACGAGTACTACCCATGTGAAGCCGGGGTGAGTCGCTAGTGTGCTATAATATTTGACAGTGTCAAGTATTGGTTCAGTATCGAGCGTTTACCATACACATTATTTGATCAGTATAAGTTGACACGGAGGCCAATAGGCAACGTAATAATAATAATTTCTTAAGTAGGCAGTTTTGGCATTACATGGCATGAAACTTCTCAAATGGCCAATTCACCATTCAGTTTATAAATTTAAGTTTATGTCAACTCCAAGATTTTTCTTGAAGTCTTCCAGACTGCAGCAGTAAGTGCGGTAGCCCGATGGCTCGAACACGATAGTCTTGTTTCCGCATGCTGCTGCGCATAGCGGGGGCCCCGGCCTGTCTACGTTCTCGTGTATGATTGCTATGATCTCCTCATCTGTCCCGCTATAATATTTCAGCACCTTGAACAAGAAAAGGTTTTTTCACACCTGCTATTCAAAAAAGAGTCATTGTTGCCCTATCAAAGTCGTACTTTTCTTCCCTCATTTGAGGTCAACAATGACAAAAAAAAACAAAAACAAAATTATTATAGAATCTTTCGCTTGCTCGGGACTCAACATCAACACTCGCAGAAAAAATATACTTTACTCTCTTGTTAAACAAATAACTATTTCACCTCAGCGGCTCGAAAATGGCGGTTTTGCTGCTTGAAACCACTGAGCAAAATGCAATTTTGCTGCGAGCGTGAAAAAAACTTACGTTTTAATTATTCATATCGCAGGTTAATTTATGTAACTTCATTCTCTCTATCAATATTCCTTTGCGTTATATGTTCTCGCCCCTGAGGTGAAAAGTTGTATGTACCACACGAGAGCAAAGATATTTGCATCTCGTGTCTTTGAGTTTGAACATCAACACTCGCAGCAAAAATCTACTTTGCTCTCTTGTTGAACAAATAACTACTTCCTCATAGAAGGTGTGAAAAGCACTATGTGCTATTCGGTAGCAAAATTATTAGTAAGAAATTACATGTTTTTAGCAGCGAGTATGTGTCACACGGTAGCAAAATTATTTCCGTCTCGGGCGTAAATACTTGAATCCCTCGCTACGCTCGGGATTCGATTATAGAATCTTTCGCTTCCCCCAGAACTCAATATACCGCCCTCGACGTAAATATATCATTTTGCTCTCTTAAAACACAATCTACTATTGAAGTGCCAGCTATTAAGTTATGTACGATACGATTTGCATTTTAATGTCATTGCCATTACATAATAAAATAAATTCGATTAAAGCAATAGGAACTAAACATTGTTATTTACTTCTCCTACTTCAGTGATAACAAACTATAAACAAGTTCCTTGAATGAATTAATATTTCAGCGTAATGAAATAAACAGATAACATATTTTAACAGTTTTAAGAGTACAATTTGTATGCTAAAAAACTCTAAATTTCAAAATCATGGATTAAATTGTGGAATCAAGTAGTCATGTAAAGTAATGGTATCAATGAATTTGTAATATACATGCTTTGTAGAGGATCTATATGCAAAACAGAGATCACAAACCTTCCACAGATATCTTGGAGTTTCTATCGTCGCATCTTCAGCGTCTATTTTCATGTATTTCGAAGCTCCTGTCCATACCGTGTATTGGATTTCTGACCTAGTGATCATTTCTATATTATACCAATCAAGCTGAAAGCAAACATTGAGCCACTTGAGAAAGAAATCAAATTATAATAATCCCAATGACAGGGCTTCGCTGGGAAAATTTGAGTATATCACAAATCACAATAAAGCGAAAACAAAACGTTAATGAAACCGCTGCAGCCGAGTGAAAGTCACGTCTGGGGGTCGATGGTTCGAACCATTTAGTTAAAAAAAAAAACATGTACGATATATCGATTGATATTTAGGTAAAAGTAGCTTTACGGGGAAGGAAAACATCGTGAGAAAACTGATTAAAGCCCAACAAGCTGCAGTTTACCCTCTGTGGTCTGTGTCAGATGGCAATCACTTTCGTAAAATCAGTGCCAACGCCAAATGCTGGGATTAGGCCCATCGCGAACCAACGGGCTACTTTAGTATCACCATCTTCATCATCATGTCAGCCGAAAGACGTCCACTGCAGGACATATGCCTCCACAAATTTTAGTATGCAACCGGGAAAATGATGAGGATGAAATAAATAAATGAAATATGATGATGATGACAAAACGCTATGAAAACAAAATACACTTACATCGTTTCTCAGTTTACAATAATGAACAGAGTTAAGCGCTTTATTCCTAGTTGCATTTATAGCTGGTCCAAAACTGACATCATTCGCATTCACCAACTGAATCGACTCGTAGCAACATTTAGACTCGTCCACACAAGATTCTTTACTCGCTGCATTAACTACTCCCAGTTCTGTTCTTTCTACAGGTATAGAATATATTTTCGTATACAATGGAACCAATTTATTTAAATCCATGCAAGATTGGTACACCTCAGTAAAATCATTTTCTGATCCAACCGCATATCCGATTTGCATTAATTCAGTGTTTTCGCCCAGACATTGTAATTTTGTTCGCTTAACACCTGATATTACGTTTTTTTCGCACTTGAATTCTGACATTTTCGTAATATTGCCGTCTACCAGAAACAATTCCTCTTCTATGCATGTAGCGTAAAGTGATTTTATGTTAGGGAAATTTGTGAAGCTGTTCTTCCTTGGTGTGTAGCTATTGTCTTGGCAAATCAGTTGGAGTTTTTCTGAACGAGGTATTAAAAAGTGCTCTCGAACAGTTTGGAGGATCGGCCATGATAATGATGAATCAAGCACAAGAGGGGATCTCTCTGAGGTAAATACTGATATAGGAACTCTGCATTCTGAAACAAACATATATAAATTTAATATAGGTGCTTATTCGCGCAAAATCTTAGCAATATTGACTAGAAAAAAGCTAGGCTAAAAGATAAAGAGAAGGAAACCTAGATTCAAGACTGATATTAAAATAGTAATCAATTAAAAAGTACCATTGTCGGGGGTAGTAACTTTATACATGATGTTCAAGCTTCCTAGAGGGTTTTTCACGTTGCAGGTGTATTTTCCCCAATCGGATATTTGAACAGTTTCCGTATTCCAGCCGGTGGGCTCTCCATTGTGGAACCATTCGTACTGAAAATATGTTCCACTTATTATTAAGCACATAAAAGAAGTATTAGTTGTTCTTCATAACAGTTGAGATTCAAACAGTCCAGTGAGGCCTCGTAATTTTCGTAATTCTAATCGTATATATTTATCTTAGGCGTAGCGTGGGCAGGCCCCCCAGACGGTGGACTGATGACCCGGTAAGGGTCGCGGGTGTCCGCTGGATGCGGGTGGCGTAGGACCGGTCATTGTGGAAGTCTTAAGGGAAGGCCTATGTCCAGTAGTGGACGTCTTTCGGCTGACACGATAATGATGATGATGATATTTATCTCAGGCTCAAAAAATTTGGCAGAGAATGCCTTCAGGCATTATGAGTAAGTCCGTCATTTATACCTACTCGTTTTCGTTCAGTAAAGTTTAAGTAAACATAAAATTGATCACAATGGACTTAGCTCCAATGTTCACTACCAATATCTAATTACGTCTGAGATTACGGTAAATTAATATCTATATACATAAATGTATATATATTCATTACATTAACTTAACAATTAAAAATGAGGATATGGAGATATTAATGAAGTGATATTTTACACATGACGCAAATACTGGCGCGTATTAAGGATAATTTCCACCCAGGCCTTGAAATAGCGCTATTTTCGCATATCGTAATGATTCATAACGCTGCTTTGTCAATAAAACGCTTTACTTAAAACGATATTTGGCGCGCATTTAAAGCGGTATCCATTATATCGTTATAAATAAAAAGCAATATAAATATATAGCGATATTTTGTGAAGCGCTATAATAACGTTTTAGGCTATCTCTGTCTCGCACACAGTCTTGCTCTTACGTAGGCTGTGACATTTACGTCAAACTCGAGCACGTCATTGTCGCACCGCCACCATCTTAAACGATATTATAACGTTATAATAACATTATCATATAAAGTTATGATTTTCATTTTCTTGTGATATGAAAATATCGTTATGAGGAATATCGACTATGATTATAACGAAATTTTAAACACTAACGAAATATAGCGTTATAATATCGCTTATTTTCATAACGTTTTAAAGGCCTGTTTCCACCAAAGGGCTCGCATCGCATCATATCGGAACGGGTTTTACAATCTTTAAAGGATATTAAATTTATGATTTAATCATGTACACAGTATTTAAAGTCTATATTAGCAAGCCGCGCACAGCAGCATACTTTCGGCTACGATCGCGTGTCGCGGAAGACGCCCGTGGTAAAGCTGCTGTGCGTCGCATGCTAATATAGACTGTGTGCATGTTTTAATATCGCTAAAAAAAATGTAAAATCCGTTCTGTTCCGATACGATGCGAGCCGTTTAGTGGAAATTATCCTTATTGTGACTTCCTGTCCTAGGTAGATAATACTTACTAGGAGGTCCCAACCTTGCAAACATGTATGTAATGAGAAGGAAAAAAGATTTTTATTTTTTTATTTTCATTAATAATTTTTTTTACTTAGTTAATTATATAACTCATTGTCATAATTTATTATATTTAATTATATGAATATTCTTTGGAATAGGTACCTATTTACAATTGTAACGAATAGTTATGGTATATTATTGTAATACTATACCTTGCCTTTAGGATATTCAAGAGAATAACAATGAAGCGATTGCTCCTCTTCTCCCAGCCGAACGTTGTAGGATTTTTGGCTTCTAGTAGGGGGTAAACCGAAG
This sequence comes from Notocelia uddmanniana, assembly GCA_905163555.1. Taxonomy (NCBI): domain Eukaryota; kingdom Metazoa; phylum Arthropoda; class Insecta; order Lepidoptera; family Tortricidae; genus Notocelia; species Notocelia uddmanniana. Next base: position 4,269,401 of record LR991063.1, on the reverse strand, counting down.
ATCATTTGTACGGTGTGAGAGCGGGAATCAGCCAAATCGCTCACACGACAAGTGTAGTTACCGCTGTCTAATTCTGTCGGATCTTCGAAATGCAATAAGGGACCGGTTTTGCCGGCGATTAGCTTAGAATTCTGAAACACACATATTTTGGCACAAATATAATGGAAGTACTATTTATAACAAAATAAGTAAACATACGACACATATTATTAATTGCAAGGTGCAGTACGCAGCTGAAATAGGTACAAATGATGATGATGCAGCTACAGCGGTTGGGCAAGGCGCTTGTGATGTGCCTTGAGAGAGCGTGCATTAGGATACTTTTAGTGACGTGTCGTTGATTGATCCCTAGTCAGTCGTATCAGTCTCCCGATCCATTGACAACAGTGACAAAGGCGAGAGTGGATCTGTACCTGCGCAAATGCTAATCCACTTAAATATATTCACGCACACCTGCGGCCATGGGGCACCGATGGTAGGGTAAAGGCCCGGTATGCCCAAGCCTTAGTTGGTGCTTTGCACGTTAGGCAGCCGGTTGATGATGGTCGCGCCAGGACTCGACAGAGACAGGACTTGACAGCACTTTGGGCGACACAGCAGCCCTATTTAGGATCGCTCTGCTTTCCCCATTCCGGGGAGGGGCGGGCGTCTTACACCTGCGCTGGAGGATAACCACGTCGAAAAATTACAGTTAACAACTCTCAAAAACATCTAATTAAAGGTACCTGGAAAGTCCGAACACTTTTACATGTCGAACGTAATTTATGTTCTGAGAGGAAGGAACAGCGCTTCTTGCTAGGAAGCTGGCTAAATATAAAATTGACATCGCAGCCGTTAGGGAGACATATTACTGACTCAGGAGAATTATGTAGGGATCTTGGGGGTACACTTATTACTGGAGCGAGAAACCATACGGGGAGAGGACAGCAAGTGGGGTTGGTTTCGCCATACGTAATGAATGACATTGCGACTTCAACTTTCAGCCAAGAAGTACATCCACCTCATCAGTATTTACGCGCTCATGCTGTCATTTCCGGATGAAGAGAAGTCCGAGTTTTATCAAAAACTACAGAAGGTACATAGAAAGATAACAACTGCCGAAAAAAATCTTTTACTGGGCGACTTTAACGCTCGCTTTGATGCTGAACATAGTTCGTGGAACGGAGTTATAAAGGCGTCATGGAGTTGGGGAATGTAATGCGAATGGATTAAACCTTTTCACTCTCTGTGCTGAATTCGAGCTCAGTCTGACAAACGCGTTCTTTTGAATGCGAGAAAAAATTAAAACCACCAGCAGCTGTAGCTTTCGGAAAGCTCTACAACCGTGTTTTGAAGTCTCATGACCTTAATCTATCAGCAAAGAATATGGCCTTGTAGAATATGGTCTACAAGGCCATAATCACATCAACACTACTTTACGCTGCAGAAACATGATGCTGCTGCAGAGCAGATTTAAAGAAGTTAGACTAAAAGCGCATAAAGTGGCAAAATAAAATTCTGAACACGGAAGTGCTGCGATGCCTCAGAATGCCTGGTATTGTGGCATTGATTATAAAAACGGAAAGCGGAAACAGGGGTATCTGCGGCACAAAGACGTCCTCAAACGCCCCCCCATCGCCTGCATCAGTTTACCGACTGACTGCTGGGAGAAAAGTGCGCAGTGTCGATCGGAATGGCGCTCTACTGTTCATAGAAAAGTGAACTTATGTGAACAGCGGCATTTAGAAGACCTGGACGCTAAGCGGCATATCCGTAAAACTCGGCCAAAGCCCTCCAACGTGTGTACCTATAACTTAGCTGAACAGTTTCAGTCTTGATAAGTAGATAATAAACGCTTACCTTATACCATTTTACGGAGCTTGTATCCGGATAGGACAGAGGACATCTGATATCGTATGGCTGCTTATATATAGCGTATTTTTCATTTACCGTACTGAATTCTATATGATCTGAAACACAGTAAGAAACCATTAATAACGTTCCATCAGGTTCTGATAGCACATTGTAAGCAATAGGACTATGCAGTGTGCTGGTGGTGGTAGTTAGCATGGCACACCCGGGTGATTGCGGATATTATGTGGGAATTATCAATGGCGTGCCCGTGGCCAAGCGGATCCCCTAGAGTCACCCGGGCTGACCGTATGTAGGTACTTTACCTACTAGCTAGGATCACTTATGTATGTGTGTTGATTTTTAGGACACGTACTTACGACAGACACACACGGATCGAAAAAAGTATTCAGTTGTAGGATCAAAACAATTGTGCCGATGTGGTACCCAAGAAATTCATTAGAGCCTCTTACTCGCAATCCCCGTCCTTGGGAATTTCTTAATACAAAATAGGTAATCATACGAGGGGTGTTCAATAAATTCTCGGTATTGACATCTTTTAAACTTCTTTGGTAAACTTTTTAATACTAGCCGGTAAAAGTCATTCATTAATATTTAAATAAAGTAAAATTCAAACGGCGATGTTCTTTTGTCACTATGTGTGATTTTTTAATGTTGGTTAAATTAGAGCACCGAGCGGTAATAAATTTTTTGACCAAGCCGGTAAAAAATCAATAAAGGAAATGGATTATGTTTACCGTGAGTCTGCTCCTTCTTTATCAACAATTCAGAAGTGGTCAAGTCAATTTAAGCATGGGGGAAAGACTATTAAAGACGACCATAGAGCTGGTAGGCCCGTCGAAGCTTCTTCATCAGAAAATTTAAAAAGTGGAGAAAATTATATCTGGAGATGGTTGAGTAAAGGTGAAATCAATAGCTCAAAGAACCAACCTTTCTATTGGTACTAGACACGAGATAATTAATGACCATCTTAATATGCCAAAAGTCAGTGTGAGATGGGTACCGCGAATGCTGACACCGCTTCAGAAGAATACGCGTGTTGCTTGTTGTTCCGAATTTCTTGAGGTGTGCGGTAAAATTCCTGATAAGATACTGCAAAATTTTGTTGTTAGAGATGAAACGTGGGTTCATCATTATGACCCTGAGACTAAACAAGAGTCCATGCAGTGGAACATTAAAGGAACTCCTCATCCCAAGAAGTTTAAGGTCGTGTCTTCAGCTGGCAAGGTCATCGTCACAATATTCTGGGATTGTGATGGAATATTGCTGATCGATTATAAAGAAAAGGGTGTAAGTATTAAAAGAGAGCACTATGCTAATATTCTATCCTAAATTAGGGAAGCAATCAAACATAACAGAAGGGGAAAATTGGCCAAAGGTGTTCTGCTTCTTCACGATAACGCCCCTGTGCATAGTGCTCATATTGCCAAGGCTGCTGATCTTGAATGTGCACTCGAAACTATTATACAGGATGGCCCATTCAAATCGGTCAGTATGGGAAAGTCTGAAACTATAAGACATACGAAGATTTGTTCTTAGGAACCATGTCACCGATTTTGATAAAAAGAAAAACTGCATTCATACATTTGAAAAAAAACACTGTACCCAGCTAGGGAATCGAACCCGGTTGTTTTGAAAAAATAAACTTACACTATTTCTATTCAGATATCGTTTGTGTAGGTCTTAAGCAGTAAATGTCTCTAAGAAACATAATGTCTAAAATGAATAAAATGCATTTTTTTCACATACTTTAATTTATCATAGTAGGTGTTCAAAGTGACCACCGTTACAATATTCAACAAGTTCAGGCATGTAAAATTGTCTCTATGGTTGTTTGTACCTCTCTACTTGTAAAATCGGTGACATGGTTCCTAAGAACAAATCTTCGTATGTCTTATAGTTTTAGACTTTCCCATACTGACCGATTTGAATGGGCCACCCTGTATACCCACCGTATAGTCGAGACTTGACCCCGAGAGACTTCTATTTGTTTCCCAATCTCAAAAAGGATCTATGTGGAAATTAATTTTCTAACGATGAAGCATTGAAGACAGTAGTAGTGTAGGAGCATTTGGACACCAAAGAATAAAATATTTTTATGAGGGGTTAAAAAACATTTATTGACCGGTCTTATAAGTGCATAAACATAGGAGAGGAGTATATTGTAAAATAAAAATAAAACAGCTATAATATTCTTTTGTTTTCATTCTAATATCACTAATATCGAGAATTTAATGAAGGCCCCTCGTTTGACCACTATCTTACCTGATGATAAGTGATGTTGAGTTAGTGGGCATTAGCTTGCTCGCGAGAAATAGGAAAACGAGTAACAGATTTGGTAGAATGATTTATGGTCCCACTAGAACGACTATTTTGACCATAACAAAATCCTCATTAAACATTTTTTTTTAGTTCATCATTTCAGCCGAATGACGTCCACCGCTGGACATAGGCCTCCCCAAAGACTTCCACAATGACCGATCCTGCGCCACCCGCATCCAGCGGACACCCGCGACCCTTACCAGGTCATCAGTCCACCGTGTGGGTGGCCTGCCCACGCTACGCCTTCCGGTACGTGGTCGCCACTCGAGAACCTTTCCGCCCCAACGGCCATCGGTTCTGCGTACTATGTGCCCCGCCCACTGCCACTTAAGTTTAGCGATTCGAAGGGCTATATCGGTCACTTTGGTTCTGCTGCAGATGGCCTCATTTCTGATGCGATCACGCGGAGAAACTCCTAGCATAGCCCTCTCCATTGCTCTTTGGGTGACTTTGAGCCTTCTTATGAGGCCCATAGTAAGCGACCACGTTTCAGTACCATATTTCATCACAGGCAACACACACTGGTCAAAGACTTTCGTCTTGAGACACTGCGGAATATTGGACGAAAAGATGTGCTATAGCTTAGTTTTTTTAGTTACTCCTAGCCTATGTTATCAACAGCATAAAACGAGTACGGTTTGGTAGTATTTACCTGTTATGACAACTTCATATGTTTGTGAGTCTTCACCGACTTCATTAGTGGCGCGACAAACGTAAGTGTGATATGCGGACGAATTTTCTTGTTTAGGATTCTCGATGACTAGGACATTGTCTTCGACATATAGTTTATATTTTCCTGCAATTAGAAATCGTCAATGCCATGTTGAATTGTGATTATTTAAATAATATTGCCGCTTCCGTGTGTTTCCGCTTACATCGAAGCGACATAACATAACTTACACTTTGAAGGAATGAGTAGTAAGAGAGTAGCATTAAAAAATGGCTTTACCCAAACCTGTTTGAACCTTGCTGTTGATCACTATATTAGAAAAGCACACAAGCCCTAGCACTTATAGTTTTTGCGTTGCGTAGGAACATAATAAACGGGTTAGGTACAAATCTTGATGATCAGAGACAGGCAGATTATGATTTTGAGTTTGGACTTTCGTGAGTCATATTTATTTGTTAGGTATTGTTATCATTTATTGTTTTATTTTATGCATTAATTAAGTTTTGTAATTTAAAACTATATCAATAAAACGGTTGAACCCTGTCGTATACTTTACCGGTGATGGTTTTAGTCGACACAGATGCTAATGCTTTCTTTGTCCAAATAAATATATTCACAGTACAGCTTAAATCTATTTTCCTGATAATATTTTTCAAATATTTAACATTTTAGCAGTAAGCTGATAAATACATTCTAAATTATCACTTTCTTTGATACGGTCTATAGAATCCTCAAAGTAATTATCGGCCTGTTTAGCCTAGTTGGTAGTGCCACTGCCTCCGAAGCTAGAGGTCCCGGGTTCGAATCCCGGTAAGGGCATTTGTTTCTGTGGTGAGCAGAGACATTTGTTCCTGAGACTTGGATGTTTTCTATGTATTTAAGTATGTATCTATTAAATATATCGTCGTCTAGTACCCATAACACAAGCCTTATTGAGCTTACTATGGGACTAGTTCGATTTGTGTAAAAATTATCCCCTAATATTTATTTATTTATTTATAGTATAGGTTTACCTATGTATAGCAGACAAATATACCTGGTATTGGCTCTGGTTCAGTGATGGCAGCTCCACACTCGCTGTGACACAAGGACTTTGTTTTGAACCTGTTATCGTTGCCGTGACATCCACCGTAGGTAAAATTACGGCATCTGCATAGAACATACTAAGTATGAAATAAAATACCGAACAAGTAAAAATAAAATACATTCTTACAAATTTTATTTTGTTTTGTACAACGAAAATATATACAAGAATACTTAACCAAAATAGTATAAAGAAAATTAAAACTAACTTAAATCTAAAACGGGCCCTTGAGGCACTGTACCGAGGATACTGGCGGCATTTCCTCGCTGTATCGCAATGCTGATACGTTGAGCGAGGAAACCGCCAGTGTTCGGTCACCAGTTACGTCAACCAGACGCTTTGCAATTTCTGCAAATAACTTGTGCGCGCTGGGACCCCATGGACCTAGAGTTTCGACGCCAAAAGGTACAAACATGTACTTTCTGCCGAGGCCTTTGTATTTATTAAAATAAAATTAAAGTTGTTGATTTAATAGACTTCTTATTATGACTTTTTGAACTGTGTCTGAACTGTGATCTAAATATTGAATATAACTTTTGTAAGTTATGATTAAAGTTCCTACCAAAATGGTTAAACTCAAGTACACTCACAGACTTAAACTGTTGAGCCATTTAGAGCTCCCTTCAGACTGGGCATCATAGTTAGCTATAATGTGTCCAGTATAAAGTGAGCTCTAAATGGCTCAACAATTAAAGTCTGTGACCGTAGTATGTCACTACAAATGACATGTTTCCAGACATTCGGGAGTTCTTCACGACGAGTGTACAGCGATACCGCCACGAGGACACTCATCACGAATAAAGACTTTCAAAGGTTCGAGAAATGTCACCCTTAATGATGATTATTTATGTATTTTATTTATTCGTATAAACAATTTCACAACACATTACACTAAATGCGCCAAACTGCAGTAACCAGTTTGTTGGCGCGTCGCGCTCAAGTTACATCACTCAATAAGCACATTAATAAGCGCGTTTAACCATTTTTAGCAGGTTTAAGAAGAGGCATTGCAGATAAACTTACTGTTTGAGAGTTTTGTCGTAGTACCACCTGGTGTGTCCACCGCGGCACGGTCCAGTATCCTTCGGCAGTTGGCATTTATCTGAGACACACATTTACATAAAAGAGGAATTCTCAGCTAACATACTAAAAATAAGAGAGGGTCCTAGACCACAACAGCAAAAGGAGATTGAAAATGGTAACATAGTTTTCCTGAAGTACGACAAATTAATTGTAACGAATAGGAACAAAGAACGAAATAACAATAAGCGACAGTTGTTCTTATCATCACCCCAAACAACACAGAACGGTCCGGAAACAATTTAACGACCACTTGGAACCAAAACAACCAGCATGGTATTCAAACAAATAACAAGCATAAAACACATCAAAACAGTATTGCATCCTACGTAACTCGAAACAGCGATCGCGACGCTTGACATCACGAGCCCCCTCCAATTACAATATTATAACAACAGAAAATATAAACCAAATTAACCACTCATTCCAAATACGGGTGGTCGCCCAGGGACAGTTAGACCAAAACCCTCCAGTGAAAACTCAACCACCATTTTTACGAGAATGTACTCCGGTAGCCAACGTGGTCAGAGTGGCGTTGGTTTTATACTGAAAAGTCATATGAAGTTATATGTAGAAGAGTTCGTACCTATCTTAGATAGAGTAGCCAGGCTCGATATTAAAATAAACAACACAAAAACAAAACAAAAATGTGGTTTGAAGATGAACACAGACAATACCTGCATAATGACATTAATGACCAATAGTGAGAAAATAGAGAGAGAGCCATCGAAATACTTTATAAAGTACGTAGGAGAGTACGTTTACTTGGGTCGCAAAATAATATTTAAAGAACAAACAATGGGAGAGGTAGAAAAAAGAATTAAAATTGCTTGGAAAAGATGCTGGTCCTTAAAGCACATCTTGAAATCCAAACTTCCCATCACCTTCAGAAAAAAGGTTTCGATACAGTTGTCTGTCCTACACTTCTCTACGGATGTCAAAGCTGTACTTTTAATAAAAAAATAATCAACAAACTATAGGTTTTCCAACGGGCCGTAGAACGAAGTATGCTAGGGCTTGAGAGATAGGGAACAAAGTTCGGAAACAAGAGAAAAGACCAAATTAATAGACGTAGCTGATCTAGCCTGCTGGTGGTCCCCAAAAGTTTTACATGCAATGCAACACATATGTCATTTTATTTACTACTAGCTTTTGCCCGCGAATTCGTCCGCGTATAATTCGTACTCGCCTTAGAATAATTTGTTTTCCCATACAATCTTTCTCAAGCTCAGGTGGACACCAGGAACTTAGGAGTGACATGTTGGAGAAGGAAAGCAACGAATAGATCGGACTGGAGATATTTATATACTGGAGATACTTGGCCAGGCTAGCCTAGGGCCCACCCGCGGCTATAACGCCATAGATGATGATGATGATACAATATTTCACCCTTGTTTACACCCCTTAAGAAATGATTACAGTCAATATGACATTCCCTAGAAATCCTATTGTCAAAACGAATGATTAAGTGCTTATTTTGGAATATCAAATGTACCGATTTTAGACGAATGAATCTCGTCTAAAACATAACATGTACATTGTACAATGGTAAAAGTCTCGCTACGCAGTTCTGCCGTAAAACGTTATCCCAACAGAGCGAGTTCTTCATGTAATTATGATGACCGAAGGCCGGAAGCAGAGCGGCAAGGCATGCGAAAATAATCACACAGAGCGGGCTTCTCATGTAAGGCTGAGGGCCGAAGGCTTAAAGCAGAGAGGCGAGACACGCGAGGCTGAAGGCCGAGCCTCCCAACAGAGTAGATTTTTCATGTAAGGTTGATGACTGAAAAGCCTAAGGAGAGTGGCAAGGCATGCGAGGCCGAAGGCCGAGCTATGTCGTTGCCGAAGATCCAGTTGCCATATTAATGAGGGTAAATTATACTGCATTCGTTTGTTTTCACGTGATGTCTAGACATATACACAGACAGACAAACAGACACAAATTCTTAAAACTCTTGAAACGATTTCTGTTATCGATTCCAAGTATCCCCAGCCAACTTTTTTTCGAATATCTTACATGTACAGACTTTCGACCCTCTTCTAAGTGTACTTACATCTAAGATGCTCCAACTGTCTATGCTGACGATAGGGCTGCCCAGCTCAAGTGATCTCTTATATCAAACAGTTTTTATGGTGTGAAGGGTCAACAATTACGTAATAAAATAAAATTAAAAATCTTGAAAAACCCACGACGGTTTTACCTAATTGCAAAATAATAAAATAAAACAATTAGAAGCCCCCGACCATATACGAAGTAAGTGCCCTGAAATGAAGTAAAATTATGTTGTCTGTGTAATAGGCACCTCGATTCAAGTTGCTGTATTATGTAATGTATCTTGAGTTTTATGAAATTAAGAACATACATGGCAATGGCAGCCCCCGACGGATTTTTCTGGGTTTGTAACTATACCTCGCAATAGTCGCAATCATACAACCTTTTTTGAAATCTACTTTTATCTTTATGTACTTACTTCGTATATGGTCGAGGGGCTTCTAATTGTTTTATTTTATTATTTTGCAATTAGGTAAAACCGTCGTGGGTTTTTCAAAATTTGTAATTTTATTTTATTATTTTTATAGAATAATTTATATACATTCCTCCCTAACACGCTTCAGTTGTGGAATGGGTACATTTCAAAGAGTCGGCAGCGCGCATTAACACCCCTGGAATTACAAGCTGGACACTTACTGTAGTCCCTTGGGAAAACCTCGGCAGGGAACTTATTCCACAACTGCAGGTTGCGGTAACCGCTTCCCACCAAGCGGACCGTAGGTACACTTGTATATAACCGATGTGGTATTGAAAAACTGTAGTTTTTTCTCACCTAACGCTATATATTCCGGCGAAAGGGGCATAGTAGACCGAAAGTCGAGCTCAGCGTAGGGCCAAAGTTCCAAAATGTTCCATCGGAGAGCACTCTCTACGTGAGCCCGAGGGCCGGAGGTCCTAAGGGCTAGCCCACGTGTAAAGGATGATTCGAATTAGACCATTCCGTTTCCGGGCTAGGCCCAGACCGAGCTGCTTCTGAGGGCCTACTCCGAACTTCGGTAAATCGAACTTCGTATCGTACCGTCCCTTTCCGTCATATACTGTATAAAACTGTTGTCACAGAAAACGGGCCGGCCCGGACACGGAGCGGCCTACTGTGAATCATCATTAATTTTCCTACCCCCGAAAGACTTCCAAGAGAACCTGGGGCCGAAGGCTCGAAGCTTCCTTTGAGACAGTTCACTACGCGAGCCCGAGGGCCAAAGGTCAAAAGGGCGAGCCCACATGGACACTCACTATCCATGAGTTCTTACAAAGTTCCTTACTACATTATTCTGTTTCATCATACCTGAAGCCCTCAGCAGTTTATAGCATTGAAGCTATCGAGAAAACACTATCAAAATAATCACAACACAGTAATACACATATGTGTATTCGCAAAGTTCCCTAGAGTGATGTTCTGCTCCAGAACTTGAGAGCCGAAAGGTAAGTGGCGAGGCACGTCAAACCAAAGGCAGAGGCTGACCAAAGGCAGATGTCAGAAGGCCCGAAGTGCCTAAAAGCCCGAACGTGTAGGGTCACGCTCTCTGCGCAAGCCTACGCGGATTCTCACTATCAGTGTACAAAGGGGAGCATCGAGGCTAGTGGGATTGAAAGACCAAAGTGTCTCACCAGGGCGCTTTCTACGCCAGCCGGCGAGCTAAAGGTTTGAAGGTCAAGCCCACGCGTGAGCAGCAAGGCACGTAAGGGTAAGTACTGCGACTACCGCGCGAGGCCCAAAGTGTCCCAGTATCCCTTCAGCATGCGCTTACTATGCGAGCCATAGCTATAAGCCCGAAGGCTGAAGGGCGTGCCCACATGGATACTTTCTATCCCAAAATGTCTTAAATAGAACCTGAGGACCGCAGGCCCAAAGGTGTGTGATGAGGCACTCGAAGGCGGAGGCCGAGTTCTGCGTAGAGCCGAAGGTCCGAAGCTTTTTCCTTCAGAAAGCGTACTACGAGTAAATGCGAGCCCACTATAAATGCGAACCCACTAGAAGCTCGTACTCATATGCCTCTTTCACAAGAATAAGAAATTTTAGGTATACTAGATGAGAGCCCGGCTTCGCTCGGGTGAAATAAATAAGAAAGAAAAAAATCGTGACAGATATGCAAACAACCGAAGAAATAGTGTACAGTCAAGTGCAAAAATATGGGTGCATACAACTGGCTCTAAAATATATCCCATAGCTCTTATGTCGGCGGATTAAGGTTTCGGGTACGTATTTATGAGACGATTAAACCGATACGTATTTTTGCACTTGAGCGTACAAAAATGTATAAAATAAAAACATTACAACAACTGATTATGATGAAACTTCGTATACAAATATAGTCTAAGTCCGGATTATCATATGGAATAGGGAGTAGAAGATTACGCTGACGAAGTCACGGGCAAAGGCTAGTATCTTTATAAGTTAATTCTAAGTATTTTTATAAGGCTAGTATTTAAAGGCACATAAAAACACCTGACACCGTGATCAGTACTGATTTGTGCAGCTAAAATACGAATCGTTCATTAAAATTCGGTTAAATGTGCAATTGTTTAATATTGACGTGCCAGTCAGTATTTTTGGTGCGAAGTCAGAGCTGCTACCGCGAACGAAAACAAATAAAGTTCGTGAATCTCCCTCTCTGTCGCACTTGTAAATTCGAGCGACGCAGAGGGAGATACACGATGACGATGTTGGTTCGTTTTCGTTTCGCGGTATCAGCTCTCTATTCTTCGCCAAATTCTATTCAGTGGGGCCCTTTACGCTCAATATTATGTGTCAATATTGTATGGATGTTGCTTCAATATTCATCAGTATTCACGTGATACGGATCGTGATATGAGTGTATCGCGTGATAATAATAACAGTTGGATTTTTTTTTCTCCGATTAATGGAACCTATTTAACAACTTGTTCCGTTAATTTTGCCAAAAGTATTTTGCATTCCGATGCGCGCACCATCCAAGAATAGGAGCCGTCAGAACAGAGGGCCTACCGCGATCTGAAAACGAAGTATTTCGCTCTCCGCGCTCGAATATGCAAGTGCGTTAACAGCAAAAGTAACATTGTAATTGCATGTTTTTATATAGGATTACAAAGTTATATATGTAGTTTTTGAATCTAGAAAACGGGACTGAAATTTGGGTTTAGAGTCACAGTTACTTAATGGAATAAATCATAATAGTGTTCAAAATTTGAAGAGATCGTGGTGGCTGGCGCGCACACTGGGCAGCGCCGCGGCGCAGCGCTTGCGTTTACTTTTTTTTTCAGTTTCTATCTTAAGATTTCACAAATTTTGAATGAGGATGTTTTTCCTTTGTCGTCAAGTATATGCTTACCAATTTTCATACCTGTAACTCATGGATTATAGGAGTTCCCATACAAAATTCAACCCCTCTTTTTACCCCCTTTTAACCCAAATCTGCACAATTTTTATAGCCTAAAACCTGACCGGGTATTTACTCGACAGATTAGTAAAGTTTTCATCAAAATCCGTTCAGCCGTTTGACGTGATCCGCGTTCATATAGGTATAAACAGACAAACAGAGAAAAATTCTAAAAACTGTTGGAACGTGTTCTGTTATCGATTCTAAGTAAGTATCCCCAGCCAACTTTTTTTCGAATATCTTCCATGTACAGACTTTCGACCCTCTTCAGCTTTATTATATGTATAGATAGATAATGTTAAAATTATTTGTTTTATGCTTGTTATTTGGACCCGGGTATGTCCTAAAACTACGACCAAGACCACCGGGGGATGGCCAGCAGCATCCCTGGAGTGCGGTGGAGATACTGCGATCGCCAACCCGCATGCCAAGCGTGGCGATTACGTGGCATATACCCCCTGTGAATTTGGGGGAGGCCCCTTTCCAGCAGTGGACGTCCTGTGGCTGATATGGTGGTGGTGGTGTCGCGAACTGTATCGCGAAGTTTGTAACCCATGATCGGGGCGTGTACTGGCACCTTAAGAGATTATTTACTCTGGCAAGTTTATTACTTGAGGGTAGAGGGAGAACTGTAGTCTCGCGTATTTAAGCGATTAATTCCGTTGGAAAGGCCTCATTCGATGGTCGACTACTGGCAAGGATACAACTAGTAACGTCTTGCTGCCCGACGAGTTGGAGCTACGCCGCATTGAGAGCTAAGTGTATTTAGATCTTAGCAGCGTAATCGTTCTATAGATTATCTTTAGTGTTCCAAGACAACTTGTATATTGTGTCTGATAATTACCTTTATTTATTGTCATATCTAGATTGGGCCGACGTAAGATTACCCAATTGAACTTAAGGCTATCTAGCGTACCTGACTGTGGTAGTAAGACAAGACAAACATATTCCCAGACGAAGCATTGACATACTTGAGGCATTGACATACTGATCTAAGTGTACTCCCTTGTGTGGACTTAATGGACGTTCATGTTGGCTAGGACTTACACATAGCCCTGTAAAGTAGCTCAGATATATATTGGCCTGATAGAACCTTTAGGTGCTAAGAGCTATGCACATGTGACAGTTGAAGTCATAGGGTATTTAAACCCACAGGTGGTGAATACGAGAGTCTTGAGATGGATGCGAAGCAGATAGAATAGTTCGGAGACTGCGCTGGATAATTGAAGGTAGGATTCAGATTCTCCTACTCGATTTGTCGTTACGCCCACAATTTGTCGCAGTCTAAATATGTTTATACATGAGTAACAATTACTATATCTTAGAATGTCTAACATTCATTACCGTATGTAGAGGGCGTGGCGACAGGTGGTGGTGGTAAAATTATTTTACTTATTCAATTCAAATATATAAGAAATACCTATAAGGAATTATTAATTTAGTTAAGTTTTAGTTACTTATCGTTTTTGTGGGAATACTCGTAAATGACTTTATTATTATTATATGTTTATGTACGACAGACGAATATACCTGGTATTGGCTCTGGTTCAGTGATGGCAGCTCCACACTCGCTGCGACACAAGGACTTTGTTTTGAACCGGTTGTCGTTGCCGTGACATCCACCGTAGGTAAAATTACGGCATCTGCATAGATCATACATATGCAATAAAAATTCTGAATACGTAAATTTAAGTTGTTAATTTAATAGATTTTTTATCATGGTTTTTTTGAGCTGTGTCTGAACTGTGATCTAAATGTTGAATTGAAAGATTTGTACGTTATGCTTAAAATTCCTACCAAAATAGTTAAACTCAAGTATTATGTCACTAAAAATGACATGTTTCCAGACATTAGGAAGTTCTTCTTTACGATGAGTGTACAGTAATACCGCCGCGAGGACACTCATCATCTCAAAGGCTCTTTCAAAGGTTCGAGAAATGTCACCCGTAATGATGATTAATAAGCGCGTTTAACCATTTTTTTGCAGGTTTCATTGAAGAGGCATTGCAGATGGACTTACTGTTTTAGAGTTTTGTCGTAGTACCACATTGTGTGGCCACCGCGGCACGGTCCAGTATCTTTCGGCAGTTGACATTTATCTGAGACACACATAATACCACTTTGGACTGCAGTTATTTAAGGCAAATTAGCTACTCATATACGTTTTGTATATGACTTTTACGATTCACGAAAATATTACCATTGTTGAAAAATAAAGACCCTAAAGTAAGCACCAGTTGAAAACGAAAAAAATGTAAACAAACAATGTATTGAATTTGACATATATTAAATGTCCACGGAACGGAGGGATAATTTTCTTTTTTTATTTAGTTAAAAGCGAGGTACATACGATTTAATGAAAAACTCAATGCTCAATAAGAGTAATTTAAGTGAATGGTTTCACTGGGCATCTTGTAATACATAATAACGTATAACACTTACCGAGGCCGACAAGTTCACCGTCGACTAGCCACGTGATGTTGGGGGTAGGTTGTCCGGCTGCAGCGCATGGCAGCCTCAACGCTGGGTCGCCTTCAACGGCGTAATGCTTCGAGGTGTTTGGCGGAATGAACAATATCTTTGGTAGGGCTGTACGGAAAGGATAACAAGTTACTAAATATAATAATAAAACTCCATCCAGCCATATTTTAAAACCATTTTTAACCAAAATTAGGCAGCAAGAAACTTCAACAGAAAACCCAGGCGCCTTGAAGCATCATAAAAAAGCGGAGGAACCAAGTTTTAATCTCGCCTCCTGCGCAACCCACTTTATTTTTTATTAAAAATGGGATTGCTCTTGGCCAGCATCTAGCCAGTTCAACCTTTGTTTGTACTGTGGCTTGATTTTTGTATTAATTATTGATTTTAATATGTACAGCTTACCATTAACCACAAGTTGCATGATCTGCTCCGCTTTTCCAACTTCGTTTTTCACCACACACTTGTACTCTCCGGTATAGCTCACTTTAATATTTTCTAGTAGTAGAACTTCACCAGTCTTCAACATATTGAAGAATTCAGTCATCTCAGGACTTTTGTAGAACCAAGTCACAGTAGGCTCCGGAAAACCTTTCGTTATCCTGTAAGTGTTAATTAGGGTGATCCTTATTTCGTTAATTTATATTTTTCTACGGGGGAGCCGCTTAATGTAATATCTACCACTAAAAAACGTATTTTTTTTCAGATTTTTTTATACCTTTTAGGGGTCGCTGCCGAATTTTGAAAATTTGGACCCTCCATACAAGATGATATATTTTTCCATTTTTTTTTTCTATTTTTTGTTGTGGGGCCATGAGTCGGGGTGTTTTAATGTGCAACTTAACATAAAATAGGGCCGCTGATTTATAAAAAATATTTTATTAATATATTAAGAGTTCTAAGTATAGTAAGTATTGATTTAGAGGAGCGTCCATACTTTCCGTTCATAGGAACACAAATAAAAAATATTTAAAAAATTTGCAATGCTATTATAAGTTAAATTGGACATGTATACACTTTGAGTCGTCGTTCCACAATGAAAAATAGAAAAAAAATAGAATAAAAAACCATCTTGTATGGAGGGTCCAAATTTTCAAAATTCAGTAGCGACCCATAAAAAAATATAACTTAGATGAAATAAGGACCACCCTAGTGTTAATTAATATTTTACATTTTTAATATTGAGAAACGAAACATTTCACGTTATCAGCAATTCCATGTATCATTCAAAATTGGCTGGCGTGTTTCCATTTGAACACAAACAATACGGGTAATAAACGAAACACTCATAAATTCCATAAACAGTTTAAAGGAACAAAGGTGTTTAATAAGTTTTTAAAAAGAACCATTCAATTTTTTACAAACAATCTACTCGCCACTACATCAGCTTATTGTTATTGCTAATGACGGTCTCAAGTAGAAACACGTCAGATAATTTTGAATGCACTATACTAGAACATTGTTTAGCTAAGTTTCCATACGAGTGGCACTTCGCTTTATAACTCAGCTTGACTTTATAAACACTTAGCAAAGCAGCCTAAGCGTATGTCATGTATGTCACTCGTTTTTATTGACACTTTAAGAAACAAAATGCAGGTTCCTCCCCATCAACATAGCATTATCCTTAGGAGCTGTGGTGGCTTTACTCGCCATTAAGTAGGTACCCAACAGTAAATCCGGCCTGGTAAAATCTATATCCGTATCTCTCCACACCTGAGTGGCCCTGAGTTACAACTTCTTTATAGCCTGACCAGTGCCTATTTGGACCTGAGATAATGTCACTGCAAACAGCATGTTATAAGGATATAATATACATACGTCATGTATAGTCGGGACAGTGTGTATTTTCTGTCGTTGTCATCTAGTTTTTTTTAATTTTGTATTAGGTCTTTTTTGTCATTGGTGGCAACGACGGTAACGTTATTTTCTTTATATATATATATTTGTTATTGTAGACTTACTTTACCTTATATCTTGAATAAGAAAAAAGTGTACTTGTTAAATCCAACCAATCTTACCAATTCAATAAATACTTACTATAATATGAAATGTCAGTACTAACAGCCATTTCAACAACCAAATTTCAAAACCTTGTTTACTGGAATATTAAGCAATCCTTCGTCCTTTTATTGTTTAAATAATAATAATAGTCCCAATAAGTTTTCTGACATCGTTTTGGAAGATTTTTGGTATATTTATGTCATCATCATCATCATCATGTCAGCCGAAAGACTTCCACAGCTGGACATAGGCCTCCCCCAAAGACTTCCACAATGACTGGTCCTGCGCCACCCGCATCCAGCGGACACCCGCGACCTTCACCAGGTCATCAGTCCACCGTGTGGGGGGCCTGCCCACGCGACGCCTTCCGGTACGTGGTCGCCACTCGAGAACCTTTCCACCCCAACGGCCATCGGTTCTAAGTGCTATGTGCCCCGCCCACTGCCACTTAAGTTTAGCGATTCGGATATTTATATATTTATTTTTATAATTACGAAATATTTCTTCTTCGTGTTAGTTTGATTACATCGAATATATTCGATGACTTGGTTCTCCATACAAACGTATTTATGCTCTCATTTTAAAACGCCATGCTAGAATAACATGACACTTTGTATACACAATGGGATCCAGCTTGTCTAGGGCGGAAATTAGTTTTTGTTGCTTGAAATTATAATGGCGAAAAAATACAGCGATTTAAGGTTTTCATACAAGCCGTAAAAAACTAAAAAAACCGCTGTTTTTTTTTCTTTTTTTAATTTCTAGCAACAGAAACTAATTTCCGACCTAGGTATGCCGGATCCCATTGTATATACAAAGTTTCATGTTATTCTAGCATGGCGTTTTAAACCGATCGTATCCACACCGATCGTACTGCGCCCTCTTAAATAAATTAGTACTACTAAAAATTCGCAACATGGCCAGGTCCAAATAGACCCTGGTCAGGTTATAAGTAGGTTTACGGAGTAAGGTGACTTCATTATTTGGCGGAGCGGGATCGATATGTGGTGTTTTGTTCTTTGACGTGAGCTTATTGATGTCACAGAGATTACCTCACTTGACGAGATATTGTCAGTATTGTTTGTGCAGTAGTAATACCATGCGCAAAACAGGGACAGTACTGCATTCATATCTCCCCGCTTGCACGCATCCCGCGCCAAATAGGAAGCACTTATTTAAAAGTAGGGGCGCAGTAAATAGCAGTACTTACTCTATTGACAGTTGACAGTGACAGATCAAAGTTTTCTCATATCGTACCGAGAAATCAGTCATCGTACCGAGAAATCAGTCATTTGTCGATGCGGAGGCGGTACGATGTGAGAAAACTGTCAGCTGTCAGTGCCAACCGAAACAAATGCAGTACTGCCCCACTTCTGCCCATGGTATTACTACTGCGCAAATCTAATACTGACAGTATTTCGTCCAGTGATCAAATCTCGCCGCAATTATAATCGCGCTATTACGTATTCCTCTCAACACTTAGACATCACTTTCACTTCATCCTGCAGTTTTTTTTTGTTTTATTGATTGTGGTTTGTTAATTATCATTGCACTAACCTGCATTGGAATTCAACGTTTGAATTTTCGAGCGCTGTTTTATTAGCAGCTACATTCTTTATCACGGGTACCCCTGAAAACAATCATGAAGCTGAAGAAAAGTCGATGTTTTTCTAATGTTCGTTCTTTGACCTAGTTTATTACTGGTGTCGGATTCCATGTCATATTCTCGACTTGTCATAGGGACATCCTGACTTACATACCTATGAATTTTAAAATCAATTATCTTATACTTATGTCATTAACACAGTCAAAGACTTTAATTTTGGGCCCCCCTTAATTAAGGTTGACAGTCCTGTTAAAATGTTCATGATTCAAAGAAAAAAAAAGTGAAATGGGTCCCAATTTAATGATCGCGACCGTACAACTGGAATGTCATTTATGCAACTTATCTGGAATCTAGGTTTAAATATGTAAGATATCTTAATCAATGTGACGCGTTTCGTATTAATTAACTTAATTTACATACTAATGTATTTTACAGTACATATGGTGGTACTTTACCGCACGAGTGCGGTAATCAGCAGATTACGTGCATGTGTCGAAACTTCAAAGAGCCATATGTACTTAATTTAAAGTACTGTAAAACGTTGTAAGATACACGTGCGGACAGATAATTCACAACTCGTGTCGATTTAAAACACTCCCTTCGGCCGTGTTTCAATTTATCATATTTTCTGTTCTCTGCACTTGGATCGTAATGTACTATAACGTTATAGTGGCGGCAGTTTAGCCTCATACAAATATAAAGATCACTTAATCAGTGTATCGCACTACTGCACGAGCTTTTGGCAGTGAGGACTGTGACATTATGCTGAAAGTCCTTAATCTGTAATCTGGCATAATCTGGTACGTCACATTTTGTCATCTCAAATTTCGAAGTACCGAAAGCGTGAGCCGCGTAAGTGTCAGTGTAGTAAAGCAGAGCCGGTTAATTCTGGTCTGCGAGTTGCCAAACCGAGCAAGGCGTTGTATTGTGTCGCGCCTGCATTACTCCGCCACGGCCTATGACATAGTAGAGTATGTTCGTCAGAAGACCGGCTACTTGCTGAGGGTGTTCCAGCTGCGTTCGCGCCACTACGTGCACTTCAGCTCGTTTGTGGTGCGCGTGCCGCGGCCGTTGCAGGGGACCATTGCGTGTGCTGATTTCTGGCCGAAGGGTGTTTCGGCGGTTTCGGGGCAACCTACCGAATTCTATACCGAAGATGACGACGCAACGGAGTCACGCTGTTACGTCGACTAAATTATGTGTTTTAGTTTTAAAATTATTGATATGTATGTTAGTCTGGTAAGGTATATGTTATTATGGGCATTTTGTTGCCTGAGCAAATAAAAAATAAGTAACACCTGAGTTATTACCTCGGACAATTAGCTCCGTAATCTTCTCAGCACGGCCCTCGGAATTCACAGCGACGCATTTGTATTCCCCGGCCTGGTTGTATTCCGCAGCTGGGATGTTCAGTTGTTCTCCTTCATGCATCATGTTCTTGAACGATGCCATACCCTTTAGCTTTTTCTCCCAAGATATGGTTGGAAGCGGGTCACCTTTACGAAGCCTTAATTAAAAATAAATAAACGTGATAAATAATTATTTGGGCCCCAAAAGATCTAAGCCCCGACAGGCACTTGAACGGCGGTAGCGCGCCAGTCAAAATTTATTGGTGACAGCGGCGTCAGCGGCGTGATTTTTTTAAAAACGGCAGGTTCACACAAACTAAACCAAACCATACACATACTATATAAACGCGTGTCATTTACGATTTTTTAACCAATTTGATGCCGGAGACGCCTACCGACGTTGTTTTTAATATGCCACGAATGCCACGATGGCTGACACCGTGACCAGACATCGATGTTCTTGATTTTGTGTTTTTTAGCATCCCGTCCTAGTTGCTAACGCGACAGGCCGATTGATGTCGATGTGCTTTTGTGTGCTTTTATGTGCTATTAAATTGTAAACTAGTTTCACGATGATGATATTATGTATAAAATGAATAAGCTACACTCTATCCGAAACGTGCGCGAGACACCTCTGGCCCTCGCCTACTCCGAACTTCGAAAATCGAACTTCATGTGGTGCCGTCTCCCTTTCACCTTCGTGTTACAAACTATATGACGGAAAGGGACGGCACGACACGAAGTTCGATTTTTGAAGTTCGGAGTAGGCCCTCCAGAGATCGGTGCACCGATGAGGCGATGATCCTGTAACGGCGGCGGCGGCGCGGCGCTCATATCAAATTTTGTGTCCCCTAGTTAAGCACTTCAAGCGTCCATAGACTATGGTGACGGTTAAGAATTGTAATACATTGACTCGTATTTAATGACTTACTTGCAGTTTATAGTAACTGGGGCTCCTTCATTTACTGTAATATTAGGTTTTGTAACCTTGAATTCTGGAAGTGCTGAAAGAATCAATGGAAAATTATCATTCTGAGCATTATTACTGTCGCATTCCACAAAAATTGTATCTGGGATAGTCTTTAAAGCAAGTGGGTGAGTTAGTTTACTTAGGACAATAAAGAGACACCCTTGCTCAACTTAGCCTGACGGGCTAATCTGGCAGGTAGAATGCCAGTAACCAAACAAAGCAGGAGCATATGAAAGATTATAATTATGATAAATATGACCATGATACTGTTGATGACATTGTTGATGTCGATGATAAATTTATTTATTTATTTATTTATTATATTGGTAAAACATAAGCATTTTACAAGTCAGGTTAATTACAAAGAATATTCATTCAATCATGATGTTCCAAAAACGTTATACACTACACATATTGCATGGGTCAATGATCCTTTCGTATATGCGTAAACTCATCAATTGAGTAACAGGCTTTCTCAGTGAGCAACAATCTGAGCTTGTTTTTAAATATTGAGTCACTTTCCGAGTCCATTATTACAGCTGGTACTGAGTTGTATAAAGATGATGTTATGACGATTTTATTGATGAGTAGCGACCCGCGCCGGCTTCACAAGCGTTTTTGTCCTTGCATTTTGAATCTTCTACGTGCAATATGCGTGCTACGTAGAACCGATGGCCGTTGGGGCGGAAAGGTTCTCGAGTGGCGACCACGTACCGGAAGGCGTAGCGTGGGCAGGCCCCCCACACGGTGGACCGATGACCTGGTAAAGGTCGCTGGTGTCCGCTGGATGCGGGTGGCGCAGGACCGGTCATTGTGGAAGTCTTTGGGGGAGGCCTATGTCCAGCAGTGGACGTCTTTCGGCTGACATGATGATGATGATGATGATGATTTTGAATCTTCGAAAATATTCATTTAAATTACGTACTGTAAAGGGCTAGCTATATTGATCCATATTTAATGCACAATGTATTTAAGGTACTTAATTGGATAAGGATGAATGATGTATTCCTTGAAATCGCTTCGTAAATAGGACATTATTTCTCGTAAAAATTAAAGGTTTACAATACTGTAGTACATAATTTTGATCTATCTCGTAGGGTTCAGCCAGCATTTGCAATGTAAGCGTAAAAAATGTCTTTATTCGCTACATTACATTAGAAACCTCTTAAATTATCAGGGTTTCTCTACTATATAAATTATGCATTTATTATACACATAAACCTTCTCTTTAAATCACACTATCTATTAAAAATTTGCATCAAAATCCGTTGCGTAGTTTTAAAGATCTAAGAATACATAGGGACAGACAGAGGGAAGCGACTTTGTATTATACTATGTAGTGATAATGATGACGTTGTCGTTGAAAATGATGAAGGCGATAACTTTAATACATTATGGACGTCAAACTTCTTAAATTTCGTACCTTCCACGACAATTTTCACGATTTTGAAAGCGCTTCCTATAGAATTGTTCACTTCACATTTGTAACTTTTGCTGATTGTAGCGTTGATGACGTTGAGTATTTCGTTTGTTTCATCTTCAACTTCTTCAAAATCAGTTTCGTCTTCTTGCTTCGAGTACCACGTTATTACAGGCTTAGGTATGCCTCGGAAGCTAAAAAAAACACTTATTAGATTTAAATGAACTTCTAACTAGCCTGATAGTCTATCATCAGCTATATGCATAGTTCACTTTCGACACCCACGGAACCGCAACTGACGCTCATGGGGCTATAATGATACAGCTATCGAAAAATGTTATTTCCTGAGCGGAACACGGCCATAAAGATCTGTTACTGGCTCGCGACTTTAACCCAATCAATCTTTGGATTTACACGGCATTCTAAGGCTAGGAAGCCGATAGTAAACACATGCATTGGTATTTATTTAAATCTCATTACAATTCAATACAAGTACATATTTTCATTGTACAGTCCATCCATCCTCCTAGCGTTATTCCCAGTACAGTTGCATCCTAAAGGATGCCTGAGGTCCGCTTCCTAATCTCAAGAATTGGCGTAGGCACCAATTTTTACGAAAGCGACTGCCATCTGACCTTCTACCCGAGGGGGAAACCAGACCTTATTGGGATTAGGCTTGTCAAGTGAGTGGGCAACTTGACTGTTAGAAGTTCTCAAGCCGCCCGGAGGCCTCTAACTTGGCTTAACGACTGCTATCATAGAGAGCAACCGGGATCAATCCTGTGCAACGATTACTCGTATATTTATTTACTCCTAATATAAAATGATTTAAAAAAGTGTTGTACCTGCAATTAACGTCTATAGAACTTCCTTCCTTAATTGTGAAATGATCATCGGTGTTCAAGATTTCGGGAGGCACTAAAACCAAAGATGTCATTCATAACTGACTCAAAAAAAAGAGATCTCAAGGGAGTTTCGAGAGATGTCATGCGATATTCGACCTTGTTACGTGAGTGACTCCTTTTATTATATTCACGAGAGGCTCTTACCTAGGACCAGAAGCTTCGTAGTCTTCTTATCGCTCCCCGCTGTGTTATTAGCGAAGCATCGGTATTCTCCAGAATCTTTCAGTTGAGCTGACTTTATATTTAGTGTGTCACCTTGATGCGGCTCATGTTTGTATGTAGTAGCATTGATATGTTTAAACTGCCAGGTTATGTCTGGGCGCG
Organism: Notocelia uddmanniana; assembly: GCA_905163555.1. NCBI lineage: Eukaryota > Metazoa > Arthropoda > Insecta > Lepidoptera > Tortricidae > Notocelia > Notocelia uddmanniana. Next base: position 4,245,932 of record LR991063.1, on the reverse strand, counting down.
GGTTGCCTTTGAAAATTCTAAAAGAATAATTAATAAACACAATATCGTATGGAATTTTTTTTTCGAACCGTGAGATGTTCGAGAAGGCTATACGGAATAAGACAGTAACGGAATAATTGGAATAGAGCATTTTAATAGTAATCGCGTAAATTTTCTAACTCACGTTCAGACTAAGCTATTTCAATTAAGTGTGGTTTTCAATGCAGGCCATATTTCACTCAATCCAGTTTTAAAGTTATACGTTATACTACTCATTATCAAATACTGACAAGTTTGGTGGCTTAAAAGGCTCCTAGTATGAAGGATATGGATTCGTTTAAAGAAGATCGGCTAAATCTTTAATAATTGTATTACGCTAGAGTCTCCGGCGTTCATAGGCTACGGTGTTTGTCATCAGGCAGGCAGAAACATTTTCTGCCATTTTGTATATAAAATAAACCTCCTAATGTCACTGAGTAAAAACGACAGTTGTTAAGAATCATTTGTGCTAACTTCTTAAACCAAAACCACCAAACCGTTGTTCAGTCAACAGTAAATGTAGACGATCATTATAGTACTTTGTCGCACTAATGTAACAATTCTGCGACAGCTGGGACGCGTCAATTATGCTCCTATAAGGAGCATTTTAAATAAAAATGTAGAGTCCTTTTGTAACTACATTTAATTAACACAATTTAGTTACATGTTACTCAATCAAATAATATCTTAGGACTAAATTATCATCGGTGGTCTCACGGCCGGCTCAAGCCGAGCGGATATCACTGCGGCGGGTCGCTTATCGTTCGGAATTTGCAAGCTAGCGTCTGGCTTGGCTCGCTCACTAGAACACTGATGCACTTATACCTAGAAGTTTTATTCTACTACAACTTATTTAACCTTACAACATGTCTTAATATATTTAGGTGGAAAAGTTATGTATAGTGTACATAACACGTCACAGTAGTGAAAGTGACAAGGTACTAACTAAAATGATCATCTACTTCTGCTGTTGACTGTTCATAAGCACCCGTTAAAGCTATTTGAGATAAGTTCTTGTTGTAAGAGTAAGGTAAAAGCTTTTGACTGGACTTTATAACTATTTTCTTTCTATAACTTACTTGCACTCAATTTTAACCGGATCTCCGATCTTTTTCATTATAGATAAAGGAGGATAGACGAACTCTGGTCGAACTAGAATATTAAAAATAATATTTAAAAAGATTTTCTTAAAAACAAATAAAATCTTAAATTTAATTGCCTCATAAGTCTCATAACGATATGTCATAATCAGGAACAAACCAAACTACTATACTAAGCATCTCTCTTGTAGATAATGCAATATTCATAGGTCTTCATTTAATCGTATAGAATCGTATAGACGGCCTGTTTAGCCTAGTTGGTAGTGACTCTGCCCCCGAAGCTAGAGGTCCCGGGTTCGAATCCCGGCCAGGGCATTTATTTGTGCATTTTTCACGGATATTTGTTCTTGGGTCTTGGATGTTTTCTATGTATTTAAGTATGTATATCTATATAAGTATGAATGTCGTCGTCTAGTACCCATAGTACAAGCTTTGTTTAGTTTGGGACTAGGTCGATTTGTGTAAGATTGTCCCCCAATATTTATTATTTATTATTATTCACCTTGTTTATTTCTTTTTCTTGGGTTAGATTTTTTACAATAAATTTATCAAATGTAAAATATAAAAATACACGTACAAAGTATAAAAGCATTATAAAAAACCTAACCTAGAGTGCCGCCGGCAGCGAGGCGGGCCTAATTATTATTATTATTATTAATCATAGATCGTCAGTCAGTCAAAGGTATTTTTTATCAAAAGCTCTGAAGGCTTACTTCAAATACCAGACAAATGCACGTGTCCTCAGAAAAAGCTTAAAAGCCGAGACGTGGCGTGCACGCGTGCTAGGCACGCAAGCGGTGTGTCATCTACTATGACATTTCATACGATACAACGCGCACGCGCACGTCACGCACACGCGCACGCGCACGTGCTGCGCACGCATTCGGTGTGGCTCGGCCTTTAACAAACTCATACTTAGGGTTTTTGTCCCATTTTACCCCATTTGACGACGGTACATAGCAGGGTTTGAGTTTGACAGATCGATAAACCCCATTCATCATCATCATCATATCAGTCGAGGGACGTCCACTGCTGGACATATGCCTACCCCAAATAGTGCTGCAATGACAGGCGTTGCGCCAGCGGCATCCAGCGTACTCCCAGGCCATCAGTCCACTATGTGGTTGGGTTTACGCACGCTGCGCCTTCCGGTACCGGTCGTCACTCGTGAGTCTTTCCGCCCCATCGGTTCTACGTACATTGTGCTCCACCCACTGCCAATTTGGAGGGCTACGATCGGTTACTTTGGTATAGAACTCGTTACACCTTGGTAACGTCGATCAGCAAGCCAGTTCACAACAATAAATCCTTTAGGCGCATAAAGGCCAGACAGACTAGATAAAAGAAAAGGAGCGACATACTAATCGTTACGTATCAAACAAGGATATATCACTTCGTTAGCTTTGCTTTTAATACCTTGTATGTCAAGCTGTCCATTATACTGATCATATCCGTTAGCATTTCGCGCCACACACTTGTAATACATTTTGTCTTCAGGCTTCTTTAAGCGAAGTACTACTTTCGTTTGACCACGGAGCAAACTGAAGTAACCCTCTTTTTGCCTCGTGAACCACATTACTTGAGACGTCGTAATATTAGTAGGGTTTCTGCAAAAAAGAAATATATGAAGTGTTAGAACATTTTATTACGCTATAAACTCAGTTTCCTTGGTAGTCACTATCACAAACTGAACTTACTGCTGATTACAATCAAAATTTACATATGTTTGTCCAATAATATCGCAAAGTAAGGAATAGGTACGTCCCAATGTGAGAAACTGTCTCATTTTTGGCACTTTCAACGCTAAACAACAATGATTATTAGATTTAAGGTGTACTACTACTACTATATACTACATAGGACCGTTTTCGTTTTCTATAATGGCATACCATTGTAACGTTGAACAATTGTAGTGAACGTGGGAAGTAAAAAGTAACTTTACGAGTACAATAATATCTATCGTTCTGGATCTGAATTTATATTTTTCGTCAATAAACAAATCTCCCTCGTTAAGTAATTTTTGTTTATTGACGACGAATATAAATTCAGATGAAAGAGCTAATAAGATAGCGATAGACAGAAGGAAACTTTCTGAATGTCTTACCTGCAGTGAATATCAATTGGAGCACCTTCGTTGAATTTAATTTGTTCGACTGAGGTGTACCGGGCATCAATGAAACAAAAAACAAGAGTTAATTTTACTATGACGAGTACATTCAAGTATCAATATACTCGTATCACTAAAAATGTACTATAATTATATTTTGCTCGAGTCGTTAACAACAAAACTGGCTATGTTCGTTTTGTTACAGCGGCTCTCAAATTTAAAGTCCTAATTACATATGTAACGTTGCATCAAATACTTTTTTCTACAACAGCATAATAATTTGACTTAAATTAAAAATCGAAATAGTGGCAGGATACGAACATAGACGCATGCCTCTTAAAAAAACAGTTGTATAATAAATATAATAATGTATATAAATTCATTACGATTTTCCCACCAATCATATAATGAGTTGTCTATGGATAGACTTGCATTGGTATATAAAGTTTATTGTTTTAATACTGCTGTTAGTAATTTAATTGACAGATTACAATGCTGGAGACGAAAAAGTATATTATGTGCAATTCCACTATACCGGTCTTTTCCCAGCAGGCTCTGACGATATAAACGGCATCTTCTGGATGAGCTCGCTTCATCGTCGGCCTCATCTTTGCCCCCCGGCTAGATGCAGGCCAAGAGCAATCCCATTTTTAATTTTAAAAAAATACTTTTGCGCAAATTAATACTGATAGTATAACTTGAAGTGAAAAAATCGCGATAATTTTAAACTCGCGACAAGGTACTACACATACACGACTAGGTAAGTAACAAATTACCACATACCGCTCCCGCCTAAGGATCGTTCACAGTAGGCAGTTCCGTGTCCAGGCCAGCCCGTTTTCTATGACAGCAAGGTGCTCGCCGTTGCGCGACTGGGCTGCGTAAAAGGCCCGTAAAAGGCCCGTAAAAGGCCCGTAAAAGGCCAGTAAAAGACCCGTAAAGGCCCGTAAAAGACCCGTAAAGGCCCGTAAAAGGCCAGTAAAAGGCCCGTAAAAGCTCTAAACGCACAGAGCGGGCACGGCGCGGTGTGGGGCGGAGGCGGTTTAGAATTTTTGATTTTTCTGTAATTGTCGACAGTGTCGATTACTGCGCGGTTTTTTGGTGCGACTTCCCCCGGACCGCGGTCGCTTTACCGAAAAAACCGGCCAAGTGCGCGTCGGACCACGCACAAAGAAGGGTTCCATACTGCCTCCAAATCAACACTTAAAATCACTATTCAATACATTTAATCAAAAAAGGTCGTATCTTCATAGGAAACTCATGGCACTTACGCCCCCTTGTTTTGGCAAGACAGTTTATCAGCAATAACTCAAAAACCGTTAAACCTATCTTGTTCAATCCAAAAATCGTTGAAAGGATTTATTAATGTACATCATCTTTTGATTTTTTTCAGAATGTTAAACTTCACAGTTTGAAAACTAGAGGGGGGCACACTTTTTACGACTTTGACGGCTAATATCTCACCAACAGTTGACATGGAAAAGTTTTTTATAAACCTCTATGTCATTTTTGACGGCCTATCCATAGATACCCCACACGCCTATGTGCATTGAAAAAAAATTGACTCCCCCTTTTACATGTACTCCCCCCTTTTTTTTTCGTAATTTCACATCATATTTCTATAGCGTTTCATAACATACACCTTCACACCAAATTTCATAATTGTAGTGGTCATAGTATCCGAGTAAATCGGCTGTGACATACGGACGGACAAACAGACAGACAGACATAACGAATCCATAAGGGTTCCATTTTTTGCCACTTGGCTACGGAACCCTAAAAACCGCCTTCGCCACACAACGACGCTGCGCCGCACTCTGTGCTTTTGAAGCTTTAACGCTCAGAAGATCTGCTTTTAGTGAACACAAACGTTTGACAGCTGATCTAGCTACGAGTACGGCCCAGTGTCGGAAGCGTCATGGTATCGGCCAGCCCAGAAACGGAATCGTCTAGTGGGAACTATCCTTAAGTCAGACATTCGCTAATGATATTAATTAAAAAATAAATAACATTTCCGTGACCTCACCTAAACCCGGCTGTATTGGTACAACAAGCTTCTTGGCTAGGGATTTGACAGTTTTGTTAGTCTTTTTCGCAATTGCATCCACCTGAAATATGACATGTACTCGTAACTGATATATTTTACATACAACGTATAATATTAGCCTACCGTTTAAAGGTCCCGCCACACCGCTACAAAACGCACTGACGCACCGTAAACGCAATGACGTGCACGCGTGACGTTTTTAACTAATAAGTTTCTCTCTCTCTCGTTCACTGCGATCGTATTTTGGCCACCGGTGTGGCCGGACCCTTACTGAGACGCTAGCTGAGACAGGACAGGGACGAAGGGGAGATGTCAAAGATCTTTTATAGTGATCAAAGCAAAATAATAGTACTTGTACGTCAACTCAACAGCAAATGTAGATGATAATTTTAGAACTTTGTCGCACTAATGTAACAATACTGTGACAGTTGGTATTGGTATGCGTCAAAGTAGTGAACGTGACAACTCGACAAGGTACTAAAATGATTATCTACTTTTGCTGTTCACTATACCACAGATATCAGAGTAAATAAAGCAGATCCACTGATTTAAGTTGAACGATTTCTGTACATCTGATCTATTCTTACTCAAGCACAAATCAGTAAGTTTGAGAGAGGCAGATACGAATAAGTGATATCTGACAGGTCTTCACCTGTCAGGGTCTCCGCTTTCAAAACTGCAAATGGTACTGAACCGACGTTTGTGGCGTTTCGGATTATATGGCCCAAAGCCAGAAAAAATCGCTTCATCGTCGGCCTCATCTTTGCCCCCCGGCTAGATGCTGGCCAAGAGCAATCCCATATTTAATAAAAAAAGCAGACTTGCAGTATCAAGCAGATGATTTTTCATATCAAGCTGTTTAGCGTTACACCAGAGACTATGTAAGTACACCAATAATTTATGAACATCGTGTAAACTTGTAACTAATGTACTTAACTGCACATAAATTATTTGACTTGACTTGAATACATTTTTCATCTACTTATAATTGTTCTACAATACTTAAAGCGGTACAACTACAAACAAAATAATACTTATGGTTTTCAAAGCAAACATTTGTTTATAATATTATTATCTAATATATATAAATAACTTCATAATCTATTTTGTGTTGCTTAAAAAGTTTTATCAATTTTTAGTAATATTTATAAAAATGAACACGTCTGATTCGGTCCGGATTCGGATTTAGTTTGGTTCGGATGCCAACTGCAGCCAATTAAAAACAAAACTAACCATAAAAAAGAAGTGTCATATTTATCCCCAAAAATCTAATTGAAAGCAAAATTATTCACGCGGGCAAACTATTAAATTACGTATATAAAAGGATTTTACTTCTGTTCGTGAAGAAAACAGTGTACGTTAATTCTTTTAAAAATGCACAAAGAAAAAATTAAGAGGGTTCAACGGATCCACTAGCACCACACGTAAAAAAAATAGATTATTTAAATTTAACCATACATATTAAAAAAGAGGACTGCTATGTACTCTATTTTGTATTTAAGTACCTTTTGAATACATCAAACTAGTTATTACGTTGAGAGTTTTGTCGATCTTTAATTTCAAAAATAAAAGGCCGTTTTTCTTTCGACGCATACATTGAAGAATCTAGCAACGTAATAACTGTTTGAATGTATTCAAAAGGTAGTAAAATACAAAATATAGTACATAACAGTCCCTTTTTTTTTAATATTTGTCATTAAATTTAAATAGTCACAATTTTTATGAGTGGCGCTAGTGGATTCGTTGATACCCTCTCAACTGCACTCCCGAAGAAATTGCGTAAATTACACGATAACTAAGGGAAAAAAACATGGTGCGTGAAGTCTAAAAAATACTATTGATTTGAACTGAGTCCTAGAAAAAGTATTGTATGCAACGTAGTATAGTGGTCTAAAAATTCTCGCAACCCACGCCACTCGCGTTTTAAGACCCTTCTTATAGAACAGTTTCATAAAATACTATCATAAGATTTACTTATACGGACGATTTAAATAGGCGGTCACATAATGTAACTTGCTAAATGTATTTTGTAAGTAGAAATATTGATTTACGAAACCATGAGCAGTCGAAAAAACGAGCACTAAGTTTCCCTTTTTTAGGAACTTGGTACACTTTCTTAGACAAAGTGATTTTCAAATATTTGTATTAGGAATCGCGTGTGAAGCAATTTTGATATTCTGCAACGTACCCAAGAGGTTAGGTGAATGGTGGACGTTAGTTGTATCAAGACAAATAGAACAACAGCCAACAGAAAAACAATCAATTCACTTAAAAGAGTCTTATCTCTCTCTCTCTCTCATGTCTATGATCAACATGATACAACTCAACAATCTTAATAAGCTTAAATTACCTTTTTCTAGAATGAAAATAGTCACGTCCAGCCCTCACCACATGATGATCAAAATATATAACCATCTACCTTCCTCAATTAAAAACCTGGAGAAAACAACGTTATTTACCAAATATCTAAAAATATTCCTCCTCGGTAAATGTTTCTATAACTTAAGCGACTATTTTGAAGAAAATACCAATGATTATAATATAATAGGATATTGAAAAGATAAATACTTGTTATGTTTTGTATTCATGAGCCATTATTATTCCTGTATCTAAACATTATCTTCAATTGGTAGCCCTTTCAAATTGCTGTGCCCTTGCAGGGCGTCACATGTGTCTATATACTTATTTACGTCACATGTGTCTATATAATCCCACCTCATGTATAAATGTGATATGCAATAAATGTTTGATGTTTGATGTTCATGACACAGCCCATATTTAAATTATATGACTTACTGCAATCCTAAACGGCTGCATTGGCGAAAGGAACAACTCCGTTGCGTAGATGTTATCCTTCAGTGGAGTCAGTGGCTTGGAGACTTTTCCCGTCCCACTATGCAGCTCTACCCCTCGCACCACCGCGGAACCTTCGGGGTCTTTCGCGAAGATCAGTAAATAGGTTTTGATGTCTGTTGAAAACATATGTGTTAGAAATCAAGGAAGTGAGACGTGTTCTGATAGATAGTGATATCATCATCCTCCTAGCGTTATTCCCAGTACAGATGCGTCCTGAAGAATGCCTGGGGTTCGCTACCTAATCCCAAGAATTAGCGTAGGCACTATTTTTACGGAAGCGACTGCCATCTGACCTTCCAACCCGAGGGGGAAAGTAGACCTTATTGGGATTAGACTTGTCAAGTGAGTGGTCAACTTGACTGTTAGAAGTTCCCAAGCCGTCCGGAGGCCTGATAGAGAGTGATATATGCTTTAAATTATACTAAAAACATGATTGCATGTTAAAGAGATGGAAGGTGCGTGACGGGAACCGACTGGAATAAGGATAAGTCTTGCTGTGCCTTTGCCAATACCAAATCCCTGTATCAATGTTGCCAGTAAAAGACAAATAAATGTGATATTTTCTTGATATTAAGGATGATTCCCACTATACTGGTCCGTTTCCGGGCTGCTTCCAAGGCTCGGTCGTAGCTAGGTCGGCTGTCAAACGTTTGTGTTGACCAAAGAGCGGCTAGGCCGACCCGCTTCCAATCATCACCGAGCCCGGCCGCGCAACGACCGGCGTCTTGCTGTCATAGACCGGGCCGACCCGGACACGGAACAGCCTACTGTGAATCATTCCTTAAATTATTCCGTAAAATACTGGAAATAAACGTTCGTGTGTCCGCGTACGGCTATTGTGAACTATTTACAGGTTCGGTGTCTAAAATATTAAGTGTTCACAAAAATCAGTATCTAAAACCAGCTGTCAGATTCAATGCTACAATAGGAATAAGTATGTAACATCCTGAAAGTAGCATCCATTGTCAAAAAGTTAAGAGCTAATCGTCAAGAGTTTGAAAAACGCCCGTCATTTCATGGGAATTGGTTAGGCTTATGAAATCGCGGGCGTTTTTCAGACCCTTGCTAATCGCCTAGCGTGGTGAGGATATGCAAATACAGAAGGATGAAAGATGATCAAAGCCAATAAGATGAAAGATGATCAAAGCCAATAAGACAAAAGACAATAAGAGTACAAGATACGAGGTAGCCCAAAGAAAATTTGAATAGACTGTGAGAGACGATATGAATAGGTATGATGTGAATTTTTTATACCACGTCGGTGGCAAACAAGCGTACGGCCCGCCTGATGGTAAGCGGTCACCGCAGCTTGTGGACGCCTGCAACTCCAGGGGTGTCACATGCGCGTTGCCGACCCTTTAAAAATGTATTCACTCCTTTCTTGAAGAATCCCATACTGTAGTCCCTCGGAAAAACCTCGGCAGGGAGCTCATTCCACAACCGGAGCGTCCGAGGGATGAAGTCCAAGAATGAAGAGAGTATGTGTAACAGATATCCATGGAAGAAAACTATTATTGCGATGAACTCAAATCAATAAGATGAGTAAATGATGATGAGATGCAAGGAAATGGTGATAATGTAGCGGCCGTACATCGCAGTCGCGTATACGACATACACAAATTCCTGTGGACATTTCCAAAATAAGGACTATAAAGGTTAATTTTTTTGTGGACACTAATGGCATAAGCAGTGTCTCCTCTTATAAGCACAAATTACCAGAGTGACCGAGCTTTGCTCGGCATCTTTCGTGTTTTCTCGGAGAATACGAAATTTCCCAAAGATGAGACTGAGCTAGATTAATTTTTCGGCCCCGTTCAAAATGTAAATGGGAAAAGGGCACGCGAATGATGTTCACTCCTAAATTAGATAACTGCCTGCAAATAATATACATATGAATACAAGCCCCATTTTTTTGGTCAGTGTAAGAATTAAAATCTAGAAGTGTTGGTACCTGTGAAAGGTTCTGGATCAGTATCATTCAGGGATGTAACTTTTTCAATGGAGAAACCATATTCAAATGTGAAATTCGTTCGTGCCAGTATCGTTACTTCGACCGGGGATTTGCCTCTAACCTTCACAGTGTAAACACCATTTCTTCGTATAGATGGTTTTAAGACCTGAAAATTAAGGTATTAGGAAATTTTATGTTGGAATACAAAATAATAAATCTATTCGCATGGTTTTATCTAAGAGTGTATATAATTTTAATCTAATATAGTTTGAAATTAGACAGCAGTGGGGGGGGAGGGGGGTCACTTTTCACGACTTTGACAGCTAATATCTCGCCAACGGTTGACTTAAATTGACAAGTTTTTGTAAAAAGCTCAATGTTATTTTTGAAGGCCTATTCATAGATACACCACACGCCTATCCTATGAGAACTTAAAAAAAAATGACCCCCTGCACGGCTAGCACAAGACGGCGCGCGAGCTATATCGCGCGCGAGATAGACTATACGTCTCTTTCCGTTTGTACTCATTAGATAGAGACGGATAGTCTATCTCGCGCGCGATATAGCTCGCGCGCCGTCTTGTGCTAGCCGTGCTGTACATGTTTGATATTTTTTTCGCACATCATATTTCTATAGCGGTTCATAGTTCACCTTCCTACAAAATCTCATAAATGTAGTGCTCATAGTGTCCGAGTAAATCGGTTGTGACATACGGACGGACGGACGGACAAACATGACGAATCTATAAGGGTTCCGTTTTCGCCATTTTGGCTACGGAACCCTAAAAACCGCGAGTCGGCCTGGCGCACCAGACTAAGGGTGGAACCACACTTTGGGTATTTGCGCAAATATACATGTTGCATCTCCTTCTTTAATATCGCAAAAGAAAGAGAAGCAAACACGCAATGCCAATACGCAACCCGAGGTGTGGTTCCACCACATGTATTGCAAAGAACGGAAGCGAAGCCGTGGACAAAATACAGGTATCCTATTTAATAGTTCCGGAGCTTACGTCCCTAACACACAAACACTATTACACAATATCTTAGGCGAATCTTGACTTGGCGAGACGGGAGCGATATGTGATAGGTATTTTGTTCTTTGACGTGAGTTTACTGATGTGAGATTTCCTCACTTGACGAAATACTGTCAGTATTACTTTGTAATAGCATGCCAATTGTAATACCGTGCGCAGAAGCGGGACAGTACTGCAGTCGTATCCTTTGACTCTGACAGCTGACAGTTTTCTCATATCGTACCGCCTCCGCATCGATAAATCAGGAAGGCGCCTTAGGAGTATAGAATCCAAATCAATGTTTTAGTAAATAAAAAAATCTTATCCAAAATTGTAAGAAAAAATAGAGGCAACCCTATCGCTCCAATGGAGCGCAGGTCCATACAGGTCTTAAGAGACTAGTTGTGATACTGCTGTAAGCTATACATCTACCTTAAAATTCCGTGTCCACACAATCTTCTTACTATTTCTTACTGGCGCGTTTCTTGGATTAGCAATGGCTAGATCGACGTCGACGCCTGAAGCCGATATTATAGAGTTCTCGGTCAGATCATCAATGGTAAACTAAAATAAAAATGCTTATGTTAAGTCAATTTCATTAAAGAAACGTATGTACGGCGCGATCGGCAACCGTGTACCGTGACAACACCCATCCTAATGAAGGATTCCAATTGTAGTCCGAAGAGTGTCAACTGTATTTCTATCTTTAAGTATTAATATATCTCAAGTTAGTATAAATTTGTCAATTACATTACTTTCGAGACTAGGTAGAGTAGGTAGGTTCGTTCAATTCACGGTTATTAATTGTTTAAATGGCTTTCATCTGCTTCTCAGGGTAGACGTGCCGAACTCACAGGTAGGGCTTCGGGTTGGGCCCTAATTGTACCTGCGGCCAGATTCAGTCGATGTCCCATATTGCCCGCAGCTTGCCATCCTTGCTAAGATCAACCAAGCCGACTTAGAACTTGCTAAGTAGTTGGATCGATTGCCTTTTATTTCGTAGCAAAACTGTGCACTTGCGCAAAATAAAATAAAAAATAAATAATAAAACATAATGTACCTACATATAATTTTTATAGTCGTATTTTTTTTGTTTCATTCAACAGCACAAAATACATTCTCACTACTCGTGACTATTGTCCAAGTAGCTTGATTCAAATTCATTGGACTAAATAATTAAATAAAATAACTTGGTAATAAATATAAAGAGAATAACTTGTTATGGAAACGCTCACGTGAATATTCCTCCATTGGTGTGGGGCGACGACTGCAGATTCGACCACGGACCTGTCACCTTTGAGAATTTCCTTGAGGTATGCAGGTACCTTAAATAAAAAAAGTACCTTAATTTATAGGATAAAATTAGCATAACTATAGGTAGGCATAGCCCTCCGAATCGCTAAACTTAAGTGGCAGTAGACGATGTGGATTGCACGTAGAGACAATGGCGTTGGGACGGTGCGGTTTTCGAATGGCGACCACGTACCGGAAGGTGCAGTGTAGGTAGACCTCACAAGGTGAATGGATAACCTGGTAAAGATCGCGGGAGTCCACTGGACTTGGGTGGCGCAACACCAGTCCTTGTGGCACTTTTTGGAGGGGGCCTATGTCTATTAGCAGTGGACTTTTTTTCAACCGATATGATGATGATATTATGTAAGTTGACCTGAGGAGTACATAGCGGGCAATAGTAACCTGCCATCTGCTACCCGTCCGCTACTCGTTAACGTCTCCTCTTATCACTTTACCGTCTCAGTTACACGGTAAATCATATGGTTATTCAGTTATATTTGCAAATTGATATGTAATATGAATGAGACTCAGTTGTACCTCTGAGACATCTTTCCTGTGTATCGTAATTGCCTGCCCTTTACACGCCGCGGCTAACTTGTGGTAAACCTGATATCTTTGCGTAGAGATGTCGCCACAGTGGCCGGACACAATGAAGTAGATCTGAAAACGAGACTCTTTTTACAAATCTGTGATGTCTGACAACGTGTTTCTTGTAAACCTTTATTTAAGAGCCTTAAACTATTTACTGTACCCTCGCTTTATATTTATGAAATGTGTATATTTGTTAAGTCTTAGCCGAACTTTATAAAAAAAACAGTGATGAGTCAAATTTTAATACCCAATATCCCGAAAACCTGTGTGTGCCCAAATTGAAGACAAATTGTTCAAAGATAGTTGCTATCCGATGGCTATAAGAATATTTAATACTCTTCCAAATGAATTTAAAAAGCCGTCTCTTAAGGAACTCAAGTGCAAACCATCGCACTGGTTACTAACTGAATGTTTCTACTCCACTAACGATTTTTTGAAAAGAAACCAATTCGGTCGTAGCTACTAAAGTGACATTATTAGATTTTTTACATTATTGAATTAGAATATAATGGCCTAATTTATAAATATTTGCATGTCATCAACTGGCAAAACATGTGAGACTATTATTAAATTGTACCACGTCATCTATTGTAACCACCATGTTTTATGCAAATAAATAATTATGAATTAAATCTAGTATTTGTCATATGGAATCAATCAAAATAATGGTGACTTTGACCAGCATTTTTAGCGTGCATTTGCTGCTACGTGCAAGAACGTAAACGGAGTTTGTGTGACAAAAAAGCCTATATATTTACTACCCTAATTTCCGATACAAATTTGGAAAGTAAGTAATCCCAACCAAAACACGAGCGTTCAGCGAATGTTTTTGTCCGACATGAGTTGGGTATTACGTTTCCCGACATGTTATAATGCATTATGAGAGAAAACCATAAAATGTAGGGCTAGTTTAAACTAGTTTGGATGAAAACAAACATGGCAGATTTTTGGGCCGCTTATAAGCGCTATTTAAAAGCAAAGATTTTGCTCAAACTTATTTTAAATATTTAATATTGTATATGCCACTAAACTAATCTAGTAGTTTTACAAAAAATCTAGGATTTTATCCTCTTTTCGCGAAAACAACAAAAAAACACTATTTTACGCTAATAACCTACAATTTGCAAAACACCCAGTTTTTTCGCTATTCTACCTATTGGCATACGTTGTACGGGAAAATTAGCTTTTGACCCGGACATTGCTAGCGGGACTTTTTGGAATATGTTCGGACACCTTCCAGGATCACGCTCAAGAAAGTCCCAAGACCTCGATCCAGATGGCCACTATGGCTGCTACGAGGTAGTATATGACGCTAACTGTATTTCACTAGCATATAGTTCCATCTTTGTTATGGTATATGTTATGTTTTACATCTAATATAGTTGTTTCAGGAACTAACGATGAGGAACGAAGCCATTATTGGAGACAAGTTCGTAGCAATCATTTTTAAGGTCTTCGCACACTATATCAACTCAACAGCCACTCGATTTAAAGCTAAATATTGAAATTTAAGCCTTATGTCGTATTATCTACAGTACAATTTCCAAAATTGATGTTAAGGTAGTGTACGACGTGTAGTCTACGCGTCGTCCACGTGTCGTACACTCTTGTCATACATATTTGAGTTGAGTTGGTGCCGCAGTGGTGTGGAGTCGATATAGTGTGCGAAGACCTTTAAGGCTTTACCCAGGCAAATTCCAGGTACCCTCTGGAATCCTAGAATTGAAAACATTTAACGTCAACATCCTGCCACGCTAAACCCATCCCAAGCTTGTTAAAGAAAAATCCGGTTATTCCTGGTTTTTTGACATTAGCATACACTGGAGGGTATATAGGTCTGAAATCTTAGATGTCTTTTACGGTATAAATGCAAAATAATTAAAAAAGGAGCGGTATTTATGACGATTTGTAGGAAATTGCCGTTTTTCAAAAAATCAAATCAAAATCAAATATTTATTCTGCAAATAGGCCACAAGGGCACTTTTACAAGTCAAAGCGTGAATTTATACAATTTAAAAAAAACTGACAATCTTACTTAATAATAATGATTAAAAAATTATACTGATTAACAATTATATAAAAATAAATTTACAAGGACGTATTGAATACGATCTGTCCGAATAAACAAAAAGTACATAAAATTAATTTAATATCTCAGAGATGAATATGGTCTCTGAGCGTCCAGGTCCTTTTTCCGGGATATCTCGGCTATCCCACTTGGGAGGTCTTGGAATTTTATTGAGCGTTATCCTAGGAGGTGTTTGAACATATTGCCAAAAGTCCCAATTAGTAATAATCAATGTCCGGGTTTGGAGGAAAAATGGTCTAATTTGACTTGACTTATAATATGGTTAGTTAACTATGTTTCAAAAAATCGGACCCATGCATAATTATTTCCTGATGTCTCTCTTCTTTTAATATGACAAAATAAAGAGACATGTGTTTGTTTCGTAGGCACATACATTTTGTTACGCGAATATTGTGCCATAACCACCACCACCACCATATCAGCCCTAGGACGTCCACTGCTGGACATAGGCCTCCCCCAATTTCATGGGGGGTAAATGCCATAATCGCCACGCTTGGCATGCGGGTTGGCGATCGCAGTATCTCCACCGCATTTAAGGAATGCTGCTGCCCATTCCCCGGTGGTCTTGGTCGTAGTTTTAGGACATACCCGGGTAATTGAATTTACATTATCTCCTAAATAAAAAAAAAAAACAGTTTCTTTTCTTACCACTTAAAAATGCCGGATTTATTCTACTCAGAACTAAAAATCTTTTCTTACCACTTAAAAATGCCGGATTTATTCTACTCAGAACTAAAAATACAAACGATTGTAATTGACTCAGCCTGGCCCATAAAGAATGTTAGTCACTGTTGTCTGTGTTGATAATAGAGGATAAAAAGTTAAGTAAAACCACTTTTTTAAATTTTCGAAAATATCCCAATTTCATATAAATAAATAAATTTCAAAAGTTCCTCATTCTAAAAGAGAGTAAGTGACAAGTAAGGCGTCACAGCGTAACAAATCATATCGAAGCACTGTTACTAAGACAGATTTACTAAAGAAAGTGAACTGCTGTTCTTTTTGTGCGCTGTGACTGACACAATTTCATAGTAGTAACGTCATTACTACGATGGTAGGCTTTCTTCCACTTTCGTGAATATTTTGAAAACTAATAGCTATAAAAATATTAAAAACATATTTTGGGGTTTCTTGTGAACAAATTAACAAAATGAGTTAACATTACATACTACTTAAAAATTTGAAATGTTAGACAGTTCCAAATATGAGTGAGATGACATCCGCCTGTGTTGTACCTCTCAAACCTGACCTACCAGAGCCTTCTTTTTCTGGCACAGGGTTTCGACTTCCTCAAACTGCCCGTAGTCCCTGGCCGACGCGTCGGTAAACACGAACACGTATGAACCATCCCGGCTCTCGTTCAGCGCTCGTTTTATCCCGGTCAGCACTATCTCAGAGCACCTCGCTTTGTCGCCGTCGTGTACTTTGATGGTGTCTAAAGCTTGTGCCAACTCTTTCGGGTCCCGGGTTTTTTTCTTTAGTGCAGTATCTGAAAATAACGGAATTTCATTTCATACAATTCACTAAGGCCCAAGACATATGACCCGGGTATATCCTAAAACTACGACTAAGACCACCGGGGGATGGGCAGCAGCATCCTTGGAGTGCGGTAGAGATCTATACTGCGATCGCCAACCCACATGCCAAGCGTGGCGATTATGGCATTTACTCGCCATAATCGCCTGGATCCAAAGATCCAGCAGTGGACGTCAACGGGAGCCACGTTAAGCCGTTGATCCCGGCTGCTGTCTATGATAGCAGTCACATAGCAGTCGTTAAGCCAAGTTAGGGGCCTTCGGGCGGCTTGACAACTTCTAACAGTCAAGTTGTCCACTCACTTGACAAGCCTAATCCCAATAAGGTCTAGTTTCCCCCTTGGGTTGGAAGGTCAGAAGACAGTCGCTTCCGTAAAAAGTAATGCCTAAGCCAATTCTTGGAATTAGGTAGCGGACTCCGGGCATCCTTCAGGATGCAACTGAACTGGGAATAACGCTAAGATGATGATGATGATGTCTTAAATTATTCTTTAATATAAGTAGCTTTGTATGTATGTTCAGGTCAAATCTTGGAACTGATTGAAAAGCGGTTATCCTCCACAGATCTAGCAGTAATTTGGCATACTTATGTAAGTTTGGTGACAATCAGTGACAATGCAATTTTATGGTACCACCGAGGTGATTTGATGATGGAAACAGAACATGACCATCGCCTATTAAACTACACCCCTCTACTTTTTAAGTTTATTGGAACCCTCTCCACGAGTAGTTATCATTAACTACCTTATTTATAATTGTTAATGAAGGCCTGTTTAGCATAATAGTTGGTAGCGACACTGCCTCCGAAGCTAGAGGAAGCTAGGGTTCGAATCCCCGGTCAGGGCATTTTTTGTGCATTTAGTGACAAGGTACTAAAATGATCATCTACTTTTGCTGTTGATTAGATCGCAAATTTATTTTTTTGACAGAAACTTATCGATAATTCTATTGAAAGTTCACATATTTCCTGATATCTAAGTTTTTGTTAATGTAAACATAATTAAAAACAAATGAGAGAACATGAAAAACGCCGCCCTCCGCTTGATTATAATATCAAGCCTAGGTTTGCTGATAACAACTTTTTACAATTCTTGATAACCGTGAAGTATAACATCGTTATCAAACGAAGTATACTATTATAAGTAAATCATTATGTCGCAACCATTTGAAACTCAATGAGTTTCATTAAGTAACTACATAATTAAAAGCAGCATTGAAAGATTAAATTTAAATACCTACTTGTTCTATTTATTTATTCCATAAATTAACATTAAGCAATTTAGCTACGCACAAATACATTGTACGTGACATCTTACTGAAAACTTGATGTACTCAGAAGGGTGAACTTAAAACGCTATCGAGCGTGTGTAAGGTATTATTTATCTAAGGTAAGGTTGAACTGAAGGGTTGTAATAGCTTAGGCTCCGGGCATGAGACTAGGGCGTGGCGAGGTGGAAAACCTTGGACCCGCGGCCAGACCTGGGACATAATTGAACAAACTGTTGGGCTTCTTGAGAACTCAGAATAATTAGGAAAATATCTGACGCAATGACGAGTGTTGCCACCCAGGAAAATATTTACGAGGTGAATGTTGTTAGTGTCAAAATATAGTACACTAGCTTTTGCCCGCAACTTCGTCTGCGTAGAACTCATTCTCGCTTTAGAATTATTTGTTTTCCCATACATCTTTCACCCTTCTTTACACCCCCTTAAAAATGATTAAATTCAACATGAAATGCTCTTTACCGCGCACGGCAAATTTTAATACGTATCTTTTTTTCAGAACGAATAATCATCATCATCATATCAGCCCAAAGGACGTCCACTGCTGGACATAAGCCTCCCCCAAAGAGTGACACAATGACCGTTCCTTTGCCATCCGCATCCAGCGGACGCCTGCGACCTTTACCAGATCATCAGTCCAGCTTGTGGGGGGCCTACCCACGCTGCGCCTTCTGGTACGTAGTCGCCACTCGAAAACCTTTCCTCCCCAACGGCCAACGGTTTAACCGAGGAATATACCCCGTGCAATATACCCCGCCCACTGCCACTTAAGTTTTGCGGTTCGGAGGGCTATGTCGGTTACTTTGGTTCTACTGCGGATGACCTCACTTCTGATGCGATCACGCAGAGATACTCCCAGCATAGCCCTCTCCATTGCTCTTTGGGTGACTTTGAGCCTTCTTATGAGGCCCATAGTAAGCGACCACGTTTCACTGGCAACACACACTGGTCAAAGAGCCTCGTCTTGAGACACTCGGAATATTGGACGAAAAGATGTGCCATAGCTTCCTGAACGCTGCCCAGCCGAGTCGGATTCGACGATTAACCCCTTTTTCGAAGTTGGACCTACCTAACTGGACAGTCTGTCCTAGGTATATATAATCGTCTACAACTTCAAGTAAAAGTGTCCGATTGTAACGGGAGTTGGTGCTACGTGCTCGTGCTTTCAAAACGAATGATTAAGCTCATTTCAGAATATCAAATGTACAGATTCTAGACAAATTAATCCCTTAAAATATGACATGTACGATGATAAAAGTCTCGTTACGCAGTTCTTCCGTAAAACGTCTCAACAGAGCGGGTTCTTCATGTAAGTATGATGGCCGAAGGCCGGAAGCAGAGTGTCAAAACATGCAAAGCGGAACGCCGAGTATTCACATAGAGCGGGCTTCTTATGTAGGTTAAGGGCCGAAGGCCTGAAGCAGGGAGGCGAGACACGCGAGGCCGAAGGCCGAGCTTCCCAACAGAGTTGATTCTTCATGTAAAGTTGACGACTAACGGGCCGAAATGGAGTGGCAAGGCATGCGAGGCCGAAGGCCGAGCATTCAAATAGAGAGAGATCCTTATATAAGGCTGAGGGCTGAAGGCCTGGAGCCGTGTGGCACGCATGCGAGGCCGAAGGCCGAGCGTCCCAACAGAGCGGGCTCCTTATGCAGGGCCGAAGGCCTGAAGCAGAGTGGCAATTCACGCGAGGCCAAAGGCCGAGAGTCCCAACAGAGTGGGCTCCTTATGTAGGGCCTAAGGCATGATGCAGAGGAGCAAGGCATGCGAGTCCAAAGGCAGATCATTCATACAGAGCGTGCTCCTCATGCCAATCATTCACACAGAGAGAAGTGTAAGGCTGAGGGCGAAGGCCCGAAGCAGAGCGGCAATGCACGTGAGGCTCAAGGCCGAGAGTCACAATGCCTAGACATATAAAACAAACAGACACGAATTCTTAAAACTGTTGAAATGTGTTCTGTTTCGATGCCAAGGGCCCTCCAATGGCTCGATTGATTTCTCCAATATCTTCAATGTACAGATTTTCGACCCTCTACAGCTTTATTATATGTACGGATAAGTATAGATCCAGGGGCTTTCCAGCTCGTAGTACGAATATTAAAGAATAGGTATTATTGTGAGCATCTCAAATATTTTTCCTATGATTATATGAGATAAATAGTTTTGAAGTTATTTAAGAAAATATCCGAAAATTTACCATTCCCCCAACCCAAGACCAACCTTATTGGAATTAGGCTGTACAGTAAGTTGGCAAACTTGCCAGTTAGAAGTTCTCTCTCAAGCCGCCCCAAAGCCTCTAACTTGGTTTAACGACTGCTGTTATATACAGCAGCCGGGATCAACGGCTTGAGGTGCCTTCCAAAGCACGGGAGCGCTCAGTTAGTAACCACTCAAAGCGATCACTCATCCAAGAAATGACCTGGGCCGACGCTGCTCAACCTCGCATACCGCATGTGGTAGGCAGGCGCCGCTGGGTTACGAGCGTTTCTTTTGGTCAAAATAGTTTATTCAAATGAATGTTTGCCATAGGCTATTTTTGACCTAATTAATAAAATAAATAAATATTGGGGGACAATCTTACACAAATCGACCTCCTCCCAAACTAAGCAAAGCTTGTACTATGGGTACTAGACGACGAGACGACGATATACATACTTATATAGATAAATACATACTTAAATACATAGAAAACATCCAAGACCTAAGAACAAATATCCTTGATAAATGTGAATGCAATTTGGCTTCAGAGGCAGTGTCACTACCAACTAGGCTAAACGGACCGTCAAATGTCAAAAAACATACAGGTGGCTGGTTATGTGTAAAAAAAACATACAAGTGGAATTCCGTCGCGTCGAGTCAAAATTGCTGAACATCACAGTTTACCCTGGATAGGTTCGTTACCTTGCGTGCTTCAGAGGGGAAAGTAGAAGCCGCGACACGAGCAAGAGTCACCCATCCAAGAACTGACCTGTGCCGACATTGCTTAACCTCGTATACAGCACGCGATACGCAGGCGCCGCTGAACTACGAGCGGTTCGCTAACACGAAATGATAATTATTCAGACGCAAATACTTTAGATGCTTTAGAATAATACTTTACGATACATGTGCAGAGAACAGGAAATTCGCAACGAGTGGTGATAAATTGAAACACGACCGAAGGGAGTGTTTTAAATCGACACGAGTTGCGAATTACCTGTTCGCACGTGTATCGTACAGCGTTTTACAGTACATATGGCTCTTTAAAGTTTCGAAATATGCACATAATCTGTTGATTACCGCACGAGTGCGGTAAAATAGCACCATATGTACTGTAAAATACATAACATAAAACACGTAATACGTGCCTGTACTAGCATCCTGACTTGGTGAAAATGGGATCACCTTAGGACAAATATGTTTCTAATAAAAAATAATGTTAAAAATAGGTCCACTATTTACGGAAAAATCGGTAAACCTACATTAAAGAAATATAAGTGGAACATAGAACTTCCTTCTTGTTTGAAGTCGGTTAGTGACATCTTATATAAGAAAGAAACAAAGAAAATAATTTATTGCAAGCCAAAATTACACCACATCAAAACTTGAACAGAAAATCGATCTTAAATCTACTTAAATAGAACTAAAGCTATAACAAGAATACAAAAGTAAAACACTTCCAGATAGTGGTGCTGCTATAGAGGCCTACTATAGAGGTGCTGTATGTGCTAATACTGAAAAAATAAAATCAAAAACTCATCATTTAAATTTGTGAGCATGGCTGGTCAAAACCGTACAATTACATATGTATTATTACGCCATTGCCCTGCTGGGCCTCTGTTACAATATCTAATGTCAATTGAATATGTAACGAATATCTCGTGTAACCAAATGTGTGGACGACCCGCGAGTTAACAAATCATTCTTCAATTTCAACTTAAGCGTATCGGAATAGAGACCATATTTTATTGAAAACACAAACTCACCTGGATCGTTAAACGTCACCAACACATAGTCTTCAATCTCGCTCTTTTCCAAAACCACATCTAAAATTAACTGAGACGCGTTTTTCACTTGTTTTATATCGTCTGTTAAAGAATAGGTATCATCTATGACGAAAGTTACGCTATGTTTTTTTTTTTCACATGATATTTGGGTTAGAACTGCTAATAATAGTAATGGTTTTAACGCCATTGTGACTGGCGTGACGGTCAGGGCTGAAATGGCACAATTCGCGGACGAATCCCGGCTATATAGGCAAAATATTAAATTGCGAATTTTAATCAATGAAGAGAATAATTTCAATGATACAAGCACGGAAACATCTTTGTGGTAATTATCACGCGAGCGTCCATTCAGTGGCCATGTTGCGATGCCTAAACTAAACTTTGATAAATCACTTGGTGATAAGGAATGGGCTTGGTAATAAAATAAATTCATGGATTTCACTAATGAGAAGGTCATTGTTTAAATATAACGTTTCGTTTAAAAGGGGACAAAATGCAATATTTTATCGAAGTTTGGCGTGTTAAATACCGAATTAAATGGAAGATTCCAGAATAGAATCCCGAACGTAGCAAAGGATTCTAACATGGAATCCTGAGCGTGATGAGGGATTCAAAGCGCCACGCCCGAGATAGAAATAATTTTGCTGCCGTGTAATACACTCTTCTTTTCACTTCTCTTTGTGAGAAAAAATGTTCAATCAATAAGTAAGTAGAAGACACAAATTGCCATATTAAAAATATATACAAATATATAAAAAGTATATATAATTACAGTTTTTAGTGTTATCACACATATTGGAAAGGGTCACAATTTGTTTTAGTATTTGTGGTGGCAAGTAAGGGAGCATACCCAAACTACGTGCCCAACTTTTTACAGTTTTTACCCCCCCCCCTCCCCCCTTCCGGTGACCAAGCGTAGTATATGCCCAGACCCCCACCCTCCCCCTCCAGTTTTCACGTAGTATAATTTATTAATCATTTTTTGCGGAAACTTAAAAAATGGCTCTTTTTTGTATTTTCTCATATGGCCCCATGCGTAGTTAAATTGTATTTAAGTCGAAACTGGAGAAGTTTTAGTGGTGGGGTCAACCGTGACGCGTGAGTCTGCTTCAATTAGAATGCTTCTCAAAAAAAATCCACTAGCTACGTGCCGAGTAGCTACGTCCCACCCCCGGTGACCAATATTGGTATTTTGACAACCCCCCTCCCTCGCAGGTGTCCATTGGCAACGGTGTCTGCTTACCATCATTCATCGTAGGCGGTAAACTTATTTGCCACCGTCTTTGTTCGAGTATAAATAAAAAAAATTAAAAGTCTTTACTGTCCCGTTTAGAGGGAGAAAAACTCGAAGTTTCAGCAAACAAAACTCGATTTTGCTCCCTGTGATTTTCCAGGGACCAAATTAGAATTTTCGCAGAGCAGAAATGAAAAAAAAAACACAGTGAGATAAATCGAGTTTTGCTCCCTTTAAACGGGCATGAAAAACCTTTTTTTCGAATAGGAGAAGTGAAAAAAACTTTTATCCTAATCCTAATCCTATAATGTTATAAACGTCAAAGTTTGTGCCGATGTGTTTGAATGGATGGATTTACGTTCTCTTAATATTAAAAAATACTGAACTGATTTCTATGAAACTTTCCAGTATTGTAGCTTAGACATCCACATTTATTTAACATTACATCCTCTTTATAATAGTAGCATTCTGCAGAGACCGTGAAGTAATCCCTGTTCCGGCCGAGGATTGTATAGTACTTTTCTCAAACATGTTAGAAAAAAAACAATAAAAAACTACAGTGTAAAAAAAAACTAAAAAATACAAAACGTTCAAAAATAGTAATGCATCACGAAAAATAACGGAAATTAAATAAAAGCACGTAAAATGCTACAAAAAAATCCAAAAAACACGAAAAAAATCAAAAATAATAAAACATTAAAAGCATAAGAACACGAATAATGCTACAAAAAATACCAAAAAACGAAAAAACTTTAAAAAACACGAAAAAACTTTAAAAAATCCAGAAACATCAAAAAACGCTAGAAAATAACACGAAAAAACAAAAAAAATTATCGAAATTTACGAAAAAAACGAAAGAAACAACGAAAAATGCTACAAAAAATACAAGCAAGACTTAAAAAAACACGAAAGAATTAAAAAAATACCAAAAAACACAAAACTTATAAAAAAGTCAAAAAACAAAACAAAACT
Organism: Notocelia uddmanniana; assembly: GCA_905163555.1. Classification (NCBI taxonomy): domain Eukaryota; kingdom Metazoa; phylum Arthropoda; class Insecta; order Lepidoptera; family Tortricidae; genus Notocelia; species Notocelia uddmanniana. The sequence continues at coordinate 4,221,854 of LR991063.1, read as the reverse complement.
GACGAAAAGTACAAAAAAAACACACAAACAGTCCAAAAACTTAAAAAAAAAACTAAAAACGCTAGAAAATAACACGAATAAACGAAAAAAAAAACATCGAAATTCACGAAAATATCGAAAGAAACAACAAAAACCCGAAAAATGCTACAAAATACAAGCACGACTTAAAAAAACACGAAAGAACTAAAAAAATACCAAAAAACACGTATAACTTATAAAAAAGCCAAAAAACAAAACAAAAATGACGAAAAGTACAAAAAATAACAAAAAACTTTTAAACAGTCCAAAAACATTAAAAAAAAAAACAAAAAACGCTAGAAAATAACAAGTAAAAACAATAGAAAATACCAAAATTCACAAAAAAATCGAAAAAATCAACTAAAAACACGAAAAATGCTACAAAATTCAAGCTCGATTTAAAAAAAAAACACGAAAGAACTAAAAAATACCAAAACACGAAAAAATAAAAGATATACCGAAAAACATGAAAAAACAAAAAACTTGACGAAAAGTACAAAAAGATACGAATAAACTTATGAAAAAGCGAAAAGACAAAAAAGAAGTTGAAGAAAAGTACAAAAAATACGAAAAAACTTTTAAATAGTCCAAAAACATCAAAAAACATGAGAAACGCTACAAAATAACAAGTGAAAACAAAAAAAAATACCAAATTTCACTAAAAATTCGAAAAAAGAAACAACTAAAAACACGAAAAATGCTACAAAATACAAGCACCATTTAAAAAAAAAACGTAAAACTTAAATAAAATAACAAAATACATGGAAAAATACGAAAAGCACAAAAAACGCTACAAAATATCATGAAAAAACTAAATATAAACTCGAAAAATTCGAAAAAAAAAATGCTACATAAATAGAAGAACGATAATAAAACCGGAGAAACCTAAAAATTCACAGATCTCGTGCACTACACAACCATCAAGGTAAATTGAAAATGAACTCAACAAAATAAAAAAATTCATTACATTTGCTAACGTTATGCCAATTTGGTTGATATATAATATATAAACATAGCTCACATACCAAATTCCTATTAAATTGGCAATTTTTTTAAAGCGCAGCCAAGTTACGGTAACCACATAAAAAGGTATTTGCCACTTTACTAATATTCACGCAAGATAACGGCGACTTCAAATTAACTCGACCTACAAACTCCGACTATAACTATAACAAGAATTTTCAAAGTCGAATTCAACATAACACCCTAGGCCCCAGGAGAAGGATAAATTATATGATATTATAACCTTGATTATTTGTTTAATTTTCTCGCAATCTAAGTGAAAAGCAGATGTATAACTCATGTATAAAACTCATTTTATCCTCTACTTTATATCGACCCTTGCATGCGGCTCGGGTCGATAAATTGTCTCGGATAAAATGGCTTGTTTTATGCAATCTCAAACAACTATTTTATTTGCGAAGGTTTTGGAAGATATTGGTCTTCCAAAACATCATTGACTTATCCACGAATTGCTATTTCCCGGGCACTGCAATAATGTGCTATTGTTGTCTCGAACTATAATTAATAAAAAAATATTATAGAAACAATACATGTTTAATTTAAACAATTTCAAATATAAAACTAAAACTAACTACAATTGTACAATTGTGTTGATTTAAAAAAATATATATTACCTACTAATAGTCGTTCTGACTTTTTGACTTCTTTCAAAAAGATTAGGCTACAGCGCAAACCCTTGACCCGATCGTCTTTGTTTTAGGCTCAAATTGTAGCCGACTAAATTGTCCAGAGGAGTTTTGATCAAAATTTGATATCATTCTTCGTTTCCAAAATATCGAGTGCCAAAATGAAAAAATCGGAGGAAATTGATTTTTTTTTCACTATTTCGGCCAAAACTTTTTTCGTTCTGGACTTTCTCAAAAAATTCTCTTTGCATCTTACACATCTCGTAAATACGCGTCTTTTGAGCCTAGTTTGAATATCATACCTTCACAACTCTCTGAAATATAAGGGGATCGCACGTGATGATTCGTGAAATGGGACCCTATACTGGAGCGAACGAAAAGACACTTTCATTGTCAAAAAATACCAATTTACATAACAAATTTCGTAAATCATATAAAATATATATCATAAATCATAAAAAATAGATTATTGTCTTTTTAATTAGTTTTAACCCGGTCATTGTCGGCACCGTTACATTTATTGGAATGGTTGACGTTCTACTTATTTAGAGTACACGTAATCCTAAACTGAACGTCGTTCCACTGTTCCTCACGTAAGCATAACATTATGCGCACTATACAGAAATTCAGACATGAAAACAATCTTCTATCTATCTATCTTCTATCTTCTATACATATACTCGTAATAAAGCTGAAGAGGGTCGATACTCTGTACATGGAAGATATTCGAAAAAAAGTTGGCTGGGGATACTGGGGATACTTAACAGAACACGTTCCAATAGTTTTTAGAATTTTTGTCTGTTTGTCTGTTTGTCTGTTTATCTGTTTATCTGTTTATCTGTTTGTCTGTTTATATGAACGCGCATCACGTGAAAACTGCTAAACGGATTTTGATGAAAACTTTACTTATCTGTCGAGTAAATACCCGGTCAGGTTTGAGGCTATAAAAATTGTACAAATTTGGGTTTAAAGGGGGTAAAAAGAGGGGATGAATTTTGTATGGGAACTCCTATAATCCATGAGTTACAGGAATGAAAATTGGTAAGCATATACTTGACGACAAAGGAAAAAGATCCTCATTCAAAATTTGTCAAATCTTAAGATAGAAACTGAAAAAAAGTAAACGCAAGCGCTGCGCCGCGGCGCTGCCCAGTGTGCGCGCCAGCCACCACGGTCTCTTCAAATTATGAACACTATTATGATTTATTCCATTAATTTCATTAATTAACTGTGACTCTAAACCCCAATTTCAGTACCGTTTTCTCGATTCAAAAACTACATATATAACTTTGTAATCCCACTAATATTATAAATGCGAAAGTTTAGATGTTTGGATGTTTGTAACTCAATCACGCAAAAACGGCTGATCAGATCAAGGTGATTTTTTGTATACTAAACAGTATATAGGTAATCTGGATTCACTTATAGTATACTTTTTGTCCCGATAATCACCCTCAAAGGGATGAAATCGGGGATGAAAATATGGTCTATGAAACTGGTGATTTAAATCCTCATACGCCATTCTAAGCTTTAAGTTTCAGCCCATTGGTAGTATAACGGCATGTCAATAAATTTAACTTAAGCCATAGCAGAATTTGACGTTTCGATATGTCAAAGCCGAAATATCATAATTCCTTCTGATTGATGACGCTATTTTTGAGCATAACCTTTTAGCAATTAGGTCTATTATTGCGAGTAAATCAAAATAAATTTGCGATACTTTGGAATTGTTTGTTTTCATATGCTTAAATACAAAAACAGCTGCTTCAATGCAGTTTTTGTATCGTCGGTGTACAATTTAATTTTGTCGTGTATTATTTTTTACGTAATTGGTGACCCTTCAGACTATAATAACTGTTTGATATAAGAGATCACTTGGGCTGGGTAGCCCAATCGTCAACATTGACGGTTGAAGCACCTTAGATCTATGCACAAAGTACAATATATATACTGAGATGGAGATACCAGTGAAATACTCCACATAGATCGTGGCGCCGTTGTGTATTTAGTAAGAACTAACCGCACAACCTGGTGAAGGTCGCGAGTGTCCGCTGGATGCGGGTGGCGCAGGACCGGTCATTGTGGAAGTCTTTGGGGGAGGCCTATGTCCAGCAGTGGACGTCTTTCGGCTGACATGATGATGATGATGAACCGCACGACCGCTGCATCCCTGTCACTTCAAAATGTAAGTGCGATAGTGTAGGGTTTTTCGATAATTAACACTGATTAATAGTACTAGTTTATAACATTTTGAATGTAAGGTAGTTTTATTTCTAAAAGGTCGTTTGTCTACCCAACTATCAGGGTATAAAAGGGGGGAACACTCTGCGGAAGGCAGTTGATCGGAGGTCGTGTTAGCGGAGAGTAGCTAATAAGTTTTATTATTGTGAACAAGTGAATGTTATTGTGAAGAAATGAATATTGAGGCGAAGAAGTGAATACAATAAAATCATATTATCTTGAAGAGTGGTTGTAATCTTATTACACATCAGAAGTGCGCAGAACGTCAGTACACGCCTACTACTACTACTACTATTTCGTTATATAATTGATGAAAACCGTTTTTTCGTTGGATTAGAATATGTATAAGAAATAAAAATGATCCGGTATACCTGCTTTTCTCATGCAAGCAAGTGAATAAGGTATACTCAACATTTCAGTTGCAGGCCACGTGCCATTAATGATGTAAGTCTGGAATTTATACGGGTTGGTTGCTCTTTCCTCAATTTAATTTTAAATTTTATTTATAGTCCATACATTCAATAAGTTGAATGTTCCATGATTGTAATACGTATTAGTATACTGTTACTAATCTAAATAGACACAAAACTTGTCAATAGATTTATTTCTTACAAAATGTAATTAGAACTGTGGCGACGGCTGAAGGTATTTGTATAGCCAGCCTAAGTTGCTCACTGTCTATGCATGCACCCATAAGTTGGGCCTACATATTCAGTTCTAGATTGCGTGAGGATTTATTGGTTACATGCTTTAATAGTTTACTCCTTGTTTACTCCTTGGTTGCATGATAACTGTGATTTCCTTTCTTTTAACTTTCAACTACCCACATGTGTTGCACTAAATTGGCAATATGTGTCATTACGTGAGCCATATTAGCTACTTATCGTTACTAGAGGGTTTCTTTTCTGGATGAAATTCAATTCTTATGTATTGGATATTTCCTTTTAATTTCTGTTAGTTATAAAGTATATTGAATATACGTATAACACTAGACACTTTCTTTTCATGCTGGGGATTCTAAACTGGCGGACGATGTCCGTCATAGTCAGATTGGACACCAGAAGAATACCGTTTTGAAAGCTGCAAGAGTACCGCGATAGAATCAGGAGATCACAGCTGAGGCATCGAGTCGTCGGCATAGCCGGAGCATCAGCGCATCACGACGACGGGAACGCAATGGCAGTGAAGAGGATCGAGAGCGAAGCGAAGCTGTGGGGCGGCAGGAGCGGCTCCACTTCACCAGTCCATGCGAGGACTGCGCGTCACCGGACAAAAGGTCATGTACACCCCCTTTTACTATCAAAGTTGTGATGGATATTGTGAATTCTATTAAAAACTGGTATTTCATCTCAGCCATCGACGTCCGGCACAATTAATAACATAGGTCAAAAGAATATTGTGCCTGGTTTTGATCCATCAGCTAAAAATCAAATAATAAATACATTGTTACCAAAAATTAATGAATGTACCAGCGCTTATGATTGAGATGGAAAAAAATTTTGAGATGCAGAAATTTCAAGGATTGGCAAAGGTTTGCTATGAGGGTTTACGCACTGTACTATATACTTGTGGTCTGAGTGGCAACAACAGCTGGCTAGTGCCTTCCCTTCTAAGCAAAACTATGGTCAAACTCATTATTTTGAACAGAACAAGCATATTTGGCGAGCCCATAAGAAAACTATTACTATGAAATATTGGCAAGATATTACGGCAAAACGAGTAGTATATTGTATCGTTCACGGGATAATGGACAGGACAATGAAGTCGGGCGTTTTGGCACTGTATTGTTTTCAGCCTGATTAACTTGCGCAAATTTCAATAAGCAACCGGGAAATACCACAATCAGACCGCAATAAATACAAAAATTGAAGTAATAACAGTCACTACGGCCAAAGCAACTCAGAAGGCGGCTCTAAGTAAAATGAATAGGTCTCAACCTAAGGTCTTAACAGGGTACAATAATTTGTTTTAACTATAACGAGTCATCTTTACATGCTTTGCTCCGAACAGTAAAATGTAATAAGTACCACAAAATCTAAAAAAATATGTCAGACTTCTTGCCCCAATTAAAAGTATATTAGTTAAAATTTCCACCGAGAGGCCCATGTCCAGCAGTAGACGTCTTTCGGCTGACATTATGATTTATCAATTTCAAGGGTAAGGTGACATTAGTAAAACACTAATTCGTTTCAAAACTAGGGATAGAGCAGGATCAAAATAAAGATCGTGATAAAAAGAGGTTTTGGTAATGGTATGGTCACAGATCAAAGAAGTACGGTGCAGTTTTTCTTAGTAACGATACGAATACTCTTTATTGCATACCTCACACAAATAAAACGTTACAAACAGAAAATAATAACAGTAATATGTAGGTAGAGGTAGACAACAGGCGGTGTTATCGCTAAAGAGCGATTTCTTCCAGACAACCCTTGGGTAGCAAAAAAAAAAGAAAATATATATGCAGTAGTTGGTGCAGAGTTAATATGAAACAAGACATAACATAATTGATAATAAAGATAAAATACAACCGCAAAAAAAAAAAACTATAGGTAGTCGATATTAAGGAAGGGACATGTAACATTATTGAATGTGGAAGTTGACTGCGTTAGTACCAGATTAGCGTGTAGAGTTGTTGACGTAATCTACATAATAATAGATAGTCTACATAGTCAGTCATACATAGAGCGACCAAATATTTAGGTAATTAAAGATTGTCATACGTTACGATCCAAACATCGATTCTGCCCTGCCTGAATTCGAAAGTAGTGAGTGCAGCAGCTGATATTGTTTTGTATCAATTCATCGTGCTCGCATATAATCCGATATCAATGGTGGGTAGTGTTGGAATCACGTGATCGGTAGTCCAGGTAGAGAAGCTATGTATAATATCGAGTGGTGTTTACCATGTTAAGAATGGATATTTAGACACTCCCATTTATTTATCTGTGTTCCATATTGTATACTAAACAAATAATTGTGTGACTAGCAAGGAAGAAATGGTTTGTCAGACGATTAACGATACAGTTGCCAGACATTGATGAACACACTGACCATTCGTTTGGTAAGCTTGATGATTATTTGACCTAATAGTATATGTCTTAGTAATTTGGCACAAGGCGCCAGTAAGATAAGGCTCAGGAAAAGTGTATAAGAAAATAAAAACAAAACACAGTATTAATTGAGTATTTTTAAAATTACTTGTCTGTATCGGACAGTAGCTTGCCGGTGTCATTGAATAAAATAACTCCAGCCTATAATAATAATATTATGGAATACTATTTCGTTAAATTGTCTAAAGGGCCTCTACGTGTTGGCTATGTGGTACTCGTTTGATACTTTGGTACCTCGGTACTTCGGCTCCGCGGAAAAGAAAAAAACTGTTATGAATATTTATATAATCGTAGAAAATTGATTTTATCTGATAGGATAGAAAGACGGTTTTATGCTGTATTATAAATAACAGTATGCCCGAAGCTACGTTAAAAAAAAAGCAGATTCGACTGCCTGTCTAAGCTTGGTGCTAAATATTCTTTATAGGCGCGTTGCCATATTATTCTCCATGCGCTTCTAACAGTGTAATCTCACATAAGCTTATTTGTGTACAAGCTGACGTTACACGTTTTTGACACTAATAATGCTATTAATGATTACCGTATTAGCACTGACAAATTTGCTAAACTTTAGCTTAATTCCTTTGTTGGAAAACGAAGCTTCTTTTCCACCATGGATAAGATGACATCTTCAACCGCGGCTTTAACTTTTACTGTCTGTTGGGACAACTGAGAAGCTCACTAATTAGTGTAACATTATTACACCAAAATATAAATCACTTCACTGGCAGAATACTAGATAAAGAATTATTAACAGAACAGTTGTTAAGACTGAGTTTTTGCCGCGAACATGACTGGTGCAAGCTGTGTCTAAATCCCGGTACTGAATAAAGGCAAAAAATTAAATATCGCGTTAGACCCATTGAAACAAAATATTTTTAAAGTTAAATGTAGTTTGCTTAACAGAAACTTGGTTAAAGAACCACAAGTTAAACTTAATGGAAATAATTACGTTACGTATTGGCGAGCGCGTTCGACAGAACTACGGCAGGGGGTGGTGGATCTGTTATTTTAATGAATAATGGATTACAATATAAGGAACGTAGATACCTCTCAGGCTGTTCTGTTTATTGTGTTTGTGACATTGTTTTTGCAGAGACTGATCAGTATCTGTTGATTTTAATTTATAAACCATCAGGTGACTTCCAAAAAAGATGAAGGATGTACATGGCAAAGCAGCAAGAAAATAAACTATGTATAGTCTGCGGCAGCTATTTAATCAAAATCTGTTGGAAAAGATAGTTATTTGAAGTATAATAGATGAAACTTGAGAAGAAAATCATGTGTCTGTCGACTTAGGTTTATAATAGAGTAGGTAGAGAGCTGGAAAAGCAGAAAATCCAGTACGACAGAAACAGACGATTTGCTCGTATGAGGGGGATCTAGTGAAGATCACCAAAGTGAATTTTAATAACGATGGAAAGAGTAAGAGAACTGCTTCCATCGTTCGTTCCGTTTCGAGTTATTAAAGCTCTGTGTCAGGACAGGCATGTACCTATGTATATGATCATATTCTGGTATACTTAGCAGACGAACCGTTCTAGCCACTCTACCGCGGTAGCAGCTGCACTCGTGCTGCATTACAAATAAATAATGACGAATCAGATTCCAATATTAGTAATGATGAGGTTTAGTTATGACTTTATTGAATGTTTATAATGAGTATACTACATTCTTAAGTTTGTTGTTTCAGACCGGCATTGAGAATTTGACGAGCTCACTGGCCAAGTTGACTGGAGTGGAGATTGAAGCTGGTTGCAGCCATGAAAATTTACTTCGTGTGCTGCTGCAGCGATATACTCCCTTTGGGTATGAGAATGTTTACTGGAATTGAGATTGAAGCTGTTTGCAACCACGAGAATTGATTGGTTCGTGTTTTGCTACAGCAATATTCTACCATTAAGTACGAGAATTGAACTGGTTCGTACCCTGTATTATGGTAGTACGTACTGATCGCAAGAATTGATTGGTTTGCGATCAGTATGCATTATTGAATAATAAGAGAGATTGAAGCTGTCTTCAGTAACGAGAATTGATTTGGTTCGTGTACTGTTACAGCAGTAAAAGCTACATATATTATACTGTAAGTGATTTATTTACTGACCAAGAGAATTGAATGGTTTACTGTTATCATAATTAGATGTTCTTGATTGGCTCGTCAAAGATGTATCAGATTTTGATTCGTTTGTGATTAACGTAAGGTTGATTCAATTAAGAAAGATTGATCCTGGTTTCAGTCACGAGAATTTATTTGTTCATGTACCTACGAGTACCTACTGTTACAGCAAATAAAGCCACTTACATAAATTTTCCTCTTAGTGATTTATTTACTGACCATGACAGTTGAATGGTTCACGTTTATCATAGTTAGATGTTCTTGACTGGCTCGTTAAAGATGTGTTTGTGTAAGATTGTCCCCCAATATTCATTATTATTATTATTAAAACTTAAAGTAATATTAAAGATACGATGTAAATAAGCAGTTTAAAGTAAAATGTATCGATCTACATATTCACTTATTTTTGAATTGTAAAAAGATTTTATAGGGTCCATAAAATGTTATTTTGTTACTTTAAAGATTTGATGTAAATAAGCAGTTTAAAATAAAATGTATCGATCTACATATTCACTTATTTTTGAATTATTAAAAGATTTTATAGTGTCTATAAAATGTTATTTTGTTACTTTATGTATTTGTACAGTCGGTCGGCCAAGTGTAGGGTTGCCACCTGGCACATGTATGAGGGCATACACGGCGTCAGGACGGACGAGTGTAGGGTTTTTCGATAATTAACACTGATTAATAGTACTAGTTTATAACATTTTGAATGTAAGGTAGTTTTATTTCTAAAAGGTCGTTTGTCTACCCAACTATCAGGGTATAAAAGGGGGGAACACTCTGCGGACGGCAGTTGATCGGAGGTCGTGTTAGCGGAGAGTAGCTAATAAGTTTTATTATTGTGAACAAGTGAATGTTATTGTGAAGAAATGAATATTGAGGCGAAGAAGTGAATACAATAAAATCATATTATCTTGAAGAGTGGTTTTAATCTTATTACAATAGATATAGCACCAAGTGACATCTGGTACAAACAAGTTAAAATAACATTTCCATCGAAAAATTCGTACTTCGAGTTGAAAGCCCCTGGATCTATGCTTATCCGTATACATATAATACAGCTGTAGAGGGTCGAAAATCTGTACATTGAAGATATTGGATAAATCAATGGAGCGATTGGAGGGCCCTTGGCATCGAAACAGAACACATTTCAACAGTTTTAAGAATTCGTGTCTGTTTGTCTATCGGTTTATATGTCTAGGCAGTGTGACTCTCGGCCTTCAGTCTCACGTGCATTGCCGCTTCGGGCCTTCGGTCCTCAGCCTTACATGTTTGCTATCTTGCCACTATGTGTGAATGATCGGCTTGAGGAGCCCACTTTGTGTGAATGATCTGCCTTTAGACTAGCATGCCTTGCCACTCTGCATCAGGTCTTCGGCCCTACATAAGGAGCCCGCTCTGTTGGGACTCTCGGCCTTAGGCCTCGCTTGCATTGCCACTCTGCTTCAGGCCTTCGGCCCTACATAAGGAGCCCGCTCTGTTGGGACGCTCGGCCTTGGGCCTCGCGTGCGTGTCACACGGCTCCGGGCCTTCAGCCTTATATAAGGATCCCGCTCTATTTGAATGCCTTGCCACTCCATTTCGGCCCGTTAGTCATCAACTTTACATGAAGAATCTACTCTGTTGGGATGCTCGGCCTTCGGCCTTGCATGTCTCGCCTCCCTGTTTCAAGTCTTCGGCCCCCAACCTTACATAAGAAGCCCGCTCTGTGTGAATTCTCGGCCTTCCGCCTTGCATGTTTTGCCACTCTGCTTCCTCCTTTCGGACCTCATACTTACGTGAAGAACCCGCTCTGTTAGGACGTTTTACGGAAGAACTGTGTAGCGAGACTTTTATCACTGTACATGTGATATTGTACGGGCTTTATTCGTCTAGGATTGGTACATTTGATATTCTGAAATAAGCTTTATCATTCGTTTTGAAAGCATGAGCACGTAGCACCAACTCCCGTTACAATCGGACACTTTAAATTGAAGTTGTAGATGATTATACATTATACCTAGGACAGACTGTCCAGTTAGGTAGGTCCAACTTCGAGAAAGGGGTTAATCGTCGAATCCAACTCGGCTGGGCTGCGTTCGGGAAGCTACGGCACATCTTTTCGTCCAATATTCCGCGGTGTCTCAAGACGAGGGTCTTTGACCAGTGTGTGTTGCCAGTGATGACATATGGCACTGAAACGTGGTCGCTTACTATGGACCTCATAAGAAGGCTCAAAGTCACCCAAAGAGCAATGGAGATGGCTATGCTGGGAGTATCTTTGCGTGATCGTAATGAGGCCATCCGCAGTAGAACCAAAGTAACCGACATAGCCCTCCGAACCGCTAAACTTAAGTGGCAGTGGCTGGGGCATATTGCACGTAGAACCGTTGGCCGTTGGGGAGGAAAGGTTCTCGAGTGGAATCGGGAATGCAAGTAAGGTCTATGATACGGGGTGGTTTAATCCTCATACGCCATTCTATGATTTAAGTTTCAGCCAATTGGGAGTATAACAGCGTGTCAAGAAATGTAACTTAAAGCATAGCAGAATTGTAGACAAGTTGACGATTCATTATGTCAAAACCGAAGTATCATAATTCCTTCTGATTGTTGACGCTATTTTTGAGCACAACCTTTTCGCAATAAGTTCTACTTTGCGTGTACATCAAAATGCATTTGCGATACTTTGGCATTGTTTTTATTCATATGCTTAAATACAAAACAGCTGTTTCAATGCATACTTTGTATCGTCGGTGTACCATTTAGTTTTATCGTGCGTTATTTTTTACGTAATTGTTGACCCTTCACACAATAAAAACTGTTTGATATAAGAGATCACTTGAGCTGGGCAGCCCAATCGTCAGCATAGACAGTTGGAGCATCTTAGATGTACACTTAGAAGAGGGTTGAAAGTCTGTACATGGAAGATATTCGAAAAAAAGTTGGGTGCGGATACTTAGAATCGATAACAGAAATCGTTTCAACAGTTTTAAGAATTTGTGTCTGTTTGTATGTCTAGGCATCACGTGAAAACGAACAAATGGAGTACAATTTACCCTCATTAATATGGCAACTGGATCTTCGGCGACGATATAGCTCGGCCTTCGGCCTCGCATGCCTTGCCACTCTCCTTCGGCTTTCCAGTCATCAACCTTACATGAAGAATCTGCTCTGTTAGGAGGCTTGGCCTTCAGCCTCGCGCGTCTCTCCTCTCCGCTTCATACCTTCGGCCCTCATCCTTACATGAGAATCCCGCTCTGTGTGATTATTCTCCCATGCCTTGCCGCTCTGCTTCCGGACTTCGGTCATCATACTTACATTAAGAACTCGCTCTGTTGGGATAACGTTTTACTGCAGAACTGCGTAGCGAGACTTTTATCATTGTACAATGTACATGTAATGTTTTTGACGAGATTCATTCGTCTAGAATCGGTACATTTGATATTCCGAAATAAGCACATAATGATTCGTTTTGACAATAGGATTTCTAGGGAATGTCATATTGACTGAAATCATTTCTTAAGGGGGTGTAAAGAAGGGTGATAGATTGTATCATCATCATCATCTGAGGCGTTATAGCCACGGGTGGGCCCCCTAGGCTAGCCTGGTCAAGCAAATATCTCCAGTCCGATCTATTCGTGACTTTCCTTCTCCAGCATGTCACCCCTAAGTTCCTGGTGTCCACCTGAGCTTGAGAAAGATTGTGTGGGAAAACAAATCATTCTAAGGCGAGAACGAATTATACGCGGACGAAGTCGCGGGCAAAAGCTAGTGTTTAATAAGAAGGAACATCATACTAAAATTAGATTTATTTAACAATGTCTAGTAGTATTGTGGTCCCTATTAATCTATGTACCATATTCCATTCATAATTATAATAAATCAGAACAGCAACATTTTACGTATCCATATTTAGATACTAAATGTATGCATTAAAGCACTTGTATATATAAGTATGTCGCTAACACTAAATCCCCAACGATTGTTCAATGACGTCGCGACGCCAAAGGTTCGCTAGACGCATACCCACATTTTTTACAAAGCTAAGCGAACAACCGAACCGCGGCGCTTCGCGACAATGTATAAAAATACGAGTAACCTCTCACAAAACACCAACTCCAAATTAAAACTACATAGGACCAGTCCCAACGCAATGACTATCAAGGTCAATAACAAACTTCCACACGAGATCAAAAATGAGGGATACATTCCACATTTTTGATCTCGTGTGTCACATGTGACAGAAAATTTATTAGACTTTTTAGTTACTACACATCATCATCATCCGAAAGACGTCCACTGCTGGACATAGGCCTACACGCTGCAGGAATATTTCGAATACACCTTAAAGAATGATTATAAAAAAAACTTCGTTCTGCCTTCTATTCAACTAAGCTTACGAATCCCGTGTAAAGCAAGTGTAAAGTGGAATATGGGATCATTCCAAAACACTGAATAAATTAATAATACTTATAACTAGTTAATAAGATCACATTGTAATGCCCTTACAGGGTAGCATGTACACTCCGTCATCACAATGTAACATCATGTATTTATATGCATTGAAATTGTACATGTACACAATAAAATAAATAAATACTTTCACTCTCACAAGTCGCTCTTTTTTGCGATGGGTCGCTCTCCCGGTCTCTTATCGCAGCCTCCTTATGAGCTATTACGAGCTTACAGAACCTCTGACAACCTGCACCAGGTAGAAGTCAAATTGACCATATTTGCGGTCCCACCCCTAAAAGTGAGGGAAAATAGCCTTTACAGTTAGCCTGCCAGCCGTAGACAACTGCAGATCTGCTCTCCATCTTATGAGATGGAGAGCAGATCTGCGGTCATAGCTGCGTCTCGGAGCCCTTCCACCTCCCGTTGGTTAGGGAGCTCTCCTAAGCATAGCCGTCATCTTGGAATCCGAAATCATTTTTGAAATCTTCACCCCCAAAGAACAACGTCCAAGACGACTTTTACATAAAACGAATAGCCGCCATCTTGGAATCCAAATCAGTCAACATTATCGAAACCTGTATCCTTAAAAACCCAGAAATACACTCCAGATTATATACAGCTTTTAGAAAAAAAAACATTGTGGAATCTTAAATGGTCACCATTTTCTAAATCTTCTCCCTCAAAAACCCAGGAAACGACGACGTTTACGAAGAACATATAGCCGCCACAAGACTTAAAAAATAGTACATTCCGATACAAGTGCGGAACTTGCCCTGCGGCTTGGGCCAAGGCACCTCGGGACTCGTACAAAATGACACTTCCTCAGGTGTATCGAACGACGTTTTTTAATACATTTGCGAAAAAAATTACAATGTAACAAAATAAGAGACGAATTTATTTACTTGACGGGTAGTGCCAACATTCCTATTATCCCGGCAGGGTTTCTCATACTACTTCTTTTTATTTTCATGGTAATTAATACTTAATCAGCTAACTTTATTAAAATAAATTTAGGGTTTTTTATTAGATAAACTTGTGCATTGTCAAATATTACATTTATTACTATACTTATCTCTCTGATTGTTGATATTTTAAAACATAATTTGTACTACGCACATCTACAAAATTTGTCGTTTTTTCTGTTTACTGCAATAAGATTTTGTTTTTATTAATATTAATGTTATATTCAATTCAATATTAAATTTGCATGCCACCAGATGGCTGAATGTATATGGCTCATGTTAAACACCTGTCACCATTTTTGTACCTGCATTCATGCAAATAAATGTATTTCATTTCATTTCATTTCATTTCATTTTAAATTTTTAAATATATAGTTTCAATGACAAGCAACGTAATCAAAAAAAAAGAATAAAGTGATTGAACTTGCTTGGAACAATAGAAAATTTAAAAAAAATGGAAAAGTGCAAAAATCCAACTTTCCGCATGTTACAGATATTTTTGAAAATTGGAAAATTATAAAGCACTAGTGCGAAAGTTCAACTTTCCGCACGATATATGGCTACAAAAAGTACCACTTTTAAATAAAACACTGTATTAAAAAATAAATTATGATATTACCATTCGCGAATCGAAGTACTGTAAAAACTAATCTTCAGAGCAATATTAGTACTTTTGTGTTATTTAGCGACATAGCTGAGAAATATTGTTATACGAGTAGAGACTTATCATGGAATTCCGCAACGTAAAGCCTGATTTCATTAATTAAATTACTTAAAATTTAACTTCTGACTCGAAAAGTAAAACACTCATCAACTTTTGGTATTGCCTACTATGTTTTATCGTAGTGGCACTTAGTGGCACGAACACCAGTTCGCGCCATTCGCCCCTGTCCTTGCATTTATGCAACGAGATGTTGAATGCGTGCATGTCTGTCTCCCTTGGCACAATCCTTCAGCAATACACGCCGCGGCAAACGCGATGGTTGCTTCGATGTGCCCCAGCCAGCCTGGGCAGCTAAGCAATCTCGGACGCCCTCTCTGTCCTGCCAGTGTTTGCCCAAGATGTTTCGAATGCAGAGTATTGTATAGCTAAAAGATGTTAAGGCAACATTTATGTATGGCGTTGCAAGTATTTAGCAGCAAAGAGACTGCTCTTTACTGCTAAATTAGAGACAATTCCAGCGGGATAATTGTTAATTACTTAACGTTTTTGAGCTTGCGTAAGTTCACTAAGGTCTAAATGTCAGTTTACATTGTAAAATGACAGTTAAATATACATACCGTACGTTTGTATAGCTATGTGATTACTCTGCGGTCTCAGCCTCGTACAGTCAGCATCAATTGTTAGCTACGCCTTTGAAAAGTTCAAATCTTTATTAGAAGGGAATAAGAGTTTTTGACCTGTTCATGCGTAGCTACTTTTGATGCTGACGGTACAAGATCGCCAGTTTGACGTCAGGTTTATCAAACTTGTATCCTGAGTATACTTATATACTCTTCATCACCATCCACCAACCATCTAAACATCGGAGGCGTACAAATCATAGAACTTTTTTCTCTTTCTACTGTCCATTTTTGAAAAACAATAAGACACCAAAGACGCTCGAGTTTACATTTACCATTCTGGGCTTCCCAACTAATAGGCATGGAGCGCAAGCAAACTGCTCCGATGTTATGGTATTTCTATGCCATTATGACTTGGAGCTTATACTGTGCTCTGTATATGATGGCCGCTGGGGCAAAAAGACTCTTGAGTGGCGACCACGCATCGGAAAACGCAGCGTGGGAAGGCCTCGATCAAGGTGGACTGACGATCTGTTCACGATCCCGGGAATTAAGCCGTTGGAGGAGGGCGGCGCTGGACCGGTCATTTTGGAAATCCTTGGGGGAGGTCTTTGTCCAGCAGTGAACGTTTTTCGGCTGATAATATGATGATGATGATATATGATCGCGCGTCCAGGGCATTTAAATAAAATTGGCACGAGAGAGCGTCACGCCCAAACCGTCAGATTATTGAACCAGAGCTTCTTGCGGGTCTACTTGAAGTGCGCTGTGAATACCTGGCGCGTTAGTTTTTTTACTAGTTTGTGCCCTTCCATACGTCCATTCCCACCATCAAACTGGCTGATTTATATACGTCCCAGATACACGTAGGGTGTATACACTATCAACACCTGACGCGCCCGATTGTATTTTTTTTTGTTTAATTGTTGTTTACCTGTAGACTTTCCCCCTACCGACGTTTTTGCTTTCTACCATCCAATCTTCAGAAACCAATGGGTCCCAACGAGGCTCGAGTAAATCCTCATTTAGCATTCTGGGCTCCCCAACTAAAAGACTGACAAAGACAAAGAAGCCTTCTGCTTAAGTATCACTTATCTTATAATGGATTAAAACAAGCAGATAATTCTTCAGTACCTAACGCTAAACTGCCATATAATAAAACAATTGACTTCCCTCCGGGAAGCCAATTTGACAGTCCCTAAATTGCCTCAAGGGCAGGGTAATTCAAGCAATCTAACTGACATAAAAAATAATTAAGGAATACACACACTCTGTAGGTAATGGCTTATGGGCGTTTCTCAGAAGTGTATAATTAGTCAGCCAAAAAAGTGGTCTACCATTTTAAAGATAAAGATAGTTTATTTGTAAAAACATGAGTAAAAATACATGAAGAAAGAAAAGAAAGAAAGAAAAATAACATTTATTAATGACAAACACAGATAATACATAGAAGTTTACTAAAATAGGACGAAAACTGTTTGTCAGAAAAGGGCCACAGCTCAGCATGAAGCTAGCAAAGCCAGCGCTAAAGCTGTCATAGGTCATAATTAAGTCCTTCATGTTTTGCCTTTCGGCGTAACAATTTCGATGTATGCATTTTGAGCCTTAACACTAAAAACATAGAGTCGAAAATTACTAGACCACTAAGGCTGATTGTAAATTATTACTGTTTTGACAGAATTTTGAAACATTAAACGGCTTCTTAACTCTTACTCCGAATCTTAAGTAGGTACTCGCCATGACAATGTCGCCAATTTCTTTTTCCACTTTGTGACGTTTTCTCATAAATTCTGAGAGGAACGTCACATAGAAGAAATCTTAGAATATATGGATAATTGGGGTATTTTTTTCTATATCAGTAGATATCAATCGTTAACATGTTTCAGAGCAGGAAAAACCAAAACGGTCCAAATAATAAAAAATCGCAACCAAATTTAAATAGCAAATACCTCTACAAAGTAGAGGTCCCAGTCCCAGTGCTTAAGAGTGCGCTGTACGCTCGGTTCTCCATACAAACGTATTTACGCTCTCATTTTAAAACGCCATGCTAGAATAATATGAAACTTTGTATACACAATGGGATCCAGCATATCTAGGTCGGAAATTAGTTTCTGTTGCTTGGAATTATAATGGAGAAAAAATACAACGACTATTAAGGTTTTCATACAAGCCGTAAAAAACTCAAAAAACCGCTGTATTTTTTTCTTTTACAATTTCTAGCAACAGAAACTAATTTCCGACCTAGATATGCCGGATCCCATTGTGTATACAAAGTTTTATATTATTCTAGCATGGCGTTTTAAAATGAGAGCATAAATACGTTTGTATGGTGAACCGAGCGTACTGCCACGTACTGCGCCCTCTTAACTTGGCCCAATAATTCACAATCGCAATGTGAGTAGATGTAAACGATTGGGCATTAAGATGCCAGATATTGGGACTTTAACCTTATATCTTTTCTCTTTATTATAGGTAAATGATCTTTAACATCTTCTTCTCAGAGCTGATTGGTTAATTTTGGGCCTTTTTGAGAGGTAGGGCACATTTGATAAATAGGGCACAGCGGAACGTCATCTCGCTCGTATTTGGTGCATCCCAACTGGGGAATTACCTCCACCTTACAGAAGACCACAGCCATAATAACACCACTACTTGCCCCTAAAGCACCTAACAAGAAAACCAAGGGGTACCTAAGCTAGAAGGTATGTGGTGTTGTGTTCCTGGTGGTGACTAAGGTCGCCAAAGCTCCCGAGGATGCTCTGTATTGAGAGTGAGCGACCTGCATATGTCTCTAGCTGTCAACACAACGAATCCTCAAGTTAATAAAGGGTCAGCAACATGCTTGTGATTACTCTGGAGTCGCAAGCGTCCATAGGCTGTCGGTTTCTGCTTAACACCAGGCAGGCTGTAAGCTTGTTTGCCACTAGTATATATAAAAAAAAACTTTTTTTAACATGTACTTCGAAAGAGGAGGAGTTTCTCTATTCGGTTGCATATATTTTTTAATATTTCTTACTTCAGAACTTTGTAGTTTATAAACCGATTTTTTGTTTGAGATAAAGAAAAAGAAAAGGTTAACTTTTCAACGCTCTGTCAAATACGAAAGCTGGCACTCACAGGCCATGAGATCGAAATGTCATCAACCGATGTCCCATCTCACACCGTGATCGACATATCCGTCGTTGGCGTTGGACCGATGGTGTGGATATACGCGTCGTTGGCGTGCAAAAGTTTAAGACAAGTTCCCAATTTAGCTGCATAAGAGCTTTTCCGAGCCTATTAGCTCCATAAGAGCTTTTCCGGCCCTATCATACCAATTGTTAGGCTCTAATAATCGGTCTATTGATGACAGAAACTCAAAATTTGTACTTTCGTACATGAAGAAATGCTCACACTACGGCCTCAGCACCAGATTAAATCAGTACAGCGAATAATTATGTGCAGATAACGTATTAAATATTTCTTTTTCTAATCTTTAGTATATTTACACCACACCTTGCCAAAAAGCGCGTTTTTCCGCATGCTGCGCGTCCGGAAAAACCCACTTTTTAGCCAAGTTGTGACGTAAAATTTTGTACAAAACACGGGTCGTAAAACAAAAAAGCCTTCTCTCGCATATTTATGACCCTCGCCTGCGGCTCGGGCCTCAAACATCTGCGATATCGGCCTTTCTTTGTTTTACAACCCTTGTATCGTAACGTACTATTTCGCATGTTTTGCAATTGACAACATTTCATTTTTTTAGGCAGGCTTTTTTCCGATGAAATCAAATAGAGGATAAAGAGTTAAGTAAAACCACATTTTTCAACTCTCGAAAATATCCCAATTTCATATAAATAAATCAATTTCAAAAGTTCCTCATTCTAAAAGAGATTAAGTGGCAGACAAGTAAGGCGTCACAGCGTAAGAAATAATACAGAAGCACTGTTACTAAGACAGATTTACTAAAGAAAGTGAACTGGTGTTCTTCTTGTGCGCTGTGACTGTCACAATTTCATAGTAGTGACGTCATTACTACGATATGTGCTTTCTTCACATTTTCGTGAATATTTAGAAAACTAATAGCTATAAAAATATAAATAAATATTTTGAGGTCTCTTGTTACCAAATTAACCAAATAAATTAAGATTTCATGCTACTCAAAAATTTGAAATGTTGTCAATTGTTTTCAAATAGCTGTAATAATTCAAAAAAGTTTTATAAATTGTGACAGTGAATAAAACAAAACTTTATGATTACAATTTTACTCGTAGCCCAATTTGCTCTTATAACAGTTTTATACGAAATTATACATTTCACCACGTAGTCTTGTTCGATTGGAACAGTTTTAAACTACATTGTTTGGAAGGTTAGTGACGTCAGAGAGAATTTCTTTTGAAGTCGGTAACATCTTATAGAACCCCAATTGGAAGCTACTCTTGAATTCCTCCAATCTACAGCAGTAAGTCAGGCCGCGGGCCGGGTTACGCCAATCCCTAGGAAATAAAATAACATTTAATTTTCTTAAACAATAAACTAGAAAACCATAAAAACATAATAAAACTAATCACGTAATCAAAATAAAAAAAAATGGTATCAGTTAAAAACGCGCCGCGGCAGCAACAATGGGGAATGACTGAAATTTTTAAAAGTCCTTGATTATTTTTCTAATGGGAGGAATAACCGTCGCCATTAACAGAAAAATGTTTCAGATTTTTCGGTTGCGCCATATATTTTATAAAAATACAAACATTTTATATCACCTCGCGTCTGCCCCGTATCGGACTACTAAGACATTTCTAAGTCCGTTGAATATTAAAAAAAAAAAAACACCCGCTTGGATCCGTGGTACGCAATGACATTGACAGTTCATCATAGGTTGGTCGTATGACTTGAACTGTCAATGTCATTGCGTACCACAGATCCAAGCAAGCGTTTTTTTTTAATATTCGACGGACTTAGAAATGTCGTAGTAGTCTGATACGGGGCAGACGCGAGGTGATATAACATGTTTATATTTTTAAAAAATACATGGCGCAACCTAAAAATCTGAAACGTTTTTCTGTTCATGGTGAGGGTTATTCCGACCATTAGAAAAATAATCAAGGACTTTTAAAATTTTCAGACATTCCCCATTCACTCGCGCTAAGGGAACGGCCGGCCGCGGCGCCGCTGGCGCGACGACCTCGTGGAGGCAGCTGGCGCTACATGGACACGAAAGGCCATGGACAGAGAAAAGTGGAAAGAGATGGAGGAGGCCTTTGCCCGCAAATGGGCACACTAGCAAATATGTTGTAATTAATGTATAAATGTGAATGCGTAACTAATTGAGAAACCGCTAGTAATAAAGGCTATTTTATTTTATTTTATTTATTTAAGGGAACGTACCTAAACTACGTGACTCGTTTAGGGGGGGTCGTCAAAATACCACTCATGGTCACCGGGGGGAGGGAGGGGGGTAGCTTCTCGTCACGTAGCTAGTGGAATATTTTTGAGAAACATTCCAATTGGAGCGGACTCACGCGCCACGGCTTACCCCACCACTAAAACTTTTCCAGTTTCGACTTAAGAGGGCGCAGTACGTTTGGTTCTCCATACAAACGTATTTATGCTCTCATTTTAAAACGCCATGCTAGAATAACATGAAACTTTGTATACACAATTGGATCCAGCTTGTCTAGGGCGGAAATTAGTTTTTGTTGCTTGAAATTATAATGGCGAAAAAATACAGCGATTATTAAGGTTTTCATACAAGCCGTAAAAAACTCAAAAAACCGCTGTATTTTTTTTCTTTTTCAATTTCTAGCAACAGAAACTAATTTCCGACCTAGGTATGCCGGATCCCATTGTGTACACAAAGTTTCATATTATTCTAGCATGGCGTTTTAAAATGAAAGCCTAAATACGTTTGTATGGAGAACCGATCCACACCGATCGTACTGCGCCCTCTTAAATACAATTACAATTTACCTACGCATGCACTTTCGACGACATGCTTTAGGGGCCATATGAGAAAATACATTTTTTTTTCAACTTTCCGCAAAAAATGATTAATAAATTATACTACGTGAAAACCAGAGGGGGAGGGTGGGGATCTTGGCATATACTACGCTTGGTCACCGGAGGGGTTTGGGGGGTTTTATAAAACTGTAAAAAGTTGGTCACGTAGTTTGGGTATGCTCCCTAAGGCAGGATGCCGATAGCTGGCGCACCCTGCTCACTCGTAGAGTGCCATGGCAAGTAGCGAGGAAAGGAGGCAGAGACGTAGTGTGTGGCAACATTAACTTTTTTAATTTTAATTTTATAATTTAATTTAATTTTGTAATTTAATTTAATTTTATAGTGTCAATTTGATTTAATGTATACTCATTTTTATGTAATGTAATATAAGATGAGACTAACATAGATTAAGGTTCAAATGTACTTAACAACTTTATGGGCTTTCCAGGCCCGAAATAAATGTTTATTATTTTTATTATTATCACTCGTCATGCCGTATATCATGCTCACCGCTCCCCGTTTTGTCGATTTTCGGGCGCGAGTCAAAGGACCTAGAGCGTCGCCATTAATTGTGCGAGCAGAGCAGTGTGTGGGTAAAGAATAGTATTTACGGTGGAACCACACTTCGGGTTACATGTCCGCCTCGTTTGCGATATTAAAATAATGCAAAAGATAGTGTTCCGTTTTTAACGCCTTATTTCTTTAAACTTCCGCGCGCCTTACAAATCTTAACGATGCAATGTCAAAACTCCTCGTTAAACGCAGTGCAACATTGAAAATCTAGCCAATGGGAACGCGCGGGACGCCCGTCGCGCATGCGTGGTACAAACCAGCGTCGACAGTGGCGCCATGGTGGAGACGAAAAACATAGAACGAACGCTCGAGGAACTTGAGAAAATCCACCGTACCGAGAAAACCTATTCTGCGTTCAAAACGCTCAATTCACAGCTCAATTCAATTGTCAGTATTTCTATACAATCGTGTGTGTGTGACATTACCAAGGAACTGTGTACATATTATTGGCCGGCCGGCACGTAGATATATCTAAAGGACAATTTGAAAGAACCGTTCGTGTGGAAGGCAGTGCTGTAGCCGATTCTATGGTGAGTCCTTCTGCATGATCTTCTCATTGACTGATAGTCTTTGTTGTACCGCTATTTACCGGCGAATAAATCTTATATTCGATCCAGAGTGGCGAATTGACATTGCATCTACAAAAACCGCGTTAATTTGCTACAGAAAGGGAGACACATTTATTAGAAAATAGAAAGGGAGACACATTTATTAGAAAATAGAAATGGAGACACATTTATTAGAAAATAGAAATAGAAAACATTTGTGATGATGATAATAGTAATTTAAATTTTTCATTTTCTATATTATGTGGATTAGCTTTGTTAATAGCGGTTGTAGTTCTCGTGATATTTAGCAATGTGATAGATGGACGGACAGAGTCGCAGCATAAGGCACCTCTTGCCATTTGGTGCGGAATCCTAAAAATCGTCCAACTTTACAAACATTTCCTCTTTCTTATCTCTCAACTCTCTTTCTCTTTCACTAGCTCGATCAATAGCAAGTGAAGGGTCTCCGTTTCAACTTAGACAAAAATGCTTTCGTAGATAAGTCCGGATGTTTTCCTCTACAAGTCTCATTTCAATAATTACGACATAAGTTTTTGTTTATTCAATAAAAAAAATTAGTTTAAAAAGTTCGCGGTGTCTAGGTACAGATTACAGAGCTACTATTAAAATCGACGACCACTTTGGCTTAGTTGGTAGGGACCCTGCCTACGAAGCCGGAGATCCCGGGTTCGAATCCCGGTCAGGGCATTATTTGTGCATTTATCACGAATATTGTTCCTGGGTCTTGGATGTTTCCTATGTATTTATCTATATAAGTATGTATATTATCAAGTTACCCACTCTCTGGAAGAGCCTAATCCCAATAAGAAGAAGAGGAAAAAGAAAAATATAGTTATTTGTGACCAAAAATAATTAATATATATAATAAAAAATAAAATCTAAGGTCTAATTTCCCCCTTGGAAGGTCAGATGGCAGTCGCTTCCGTAAAAACTAGTGCCTACGCCAATTCTTGAGATTAGGTAGCGCACCCCAGGCATCTTTCAGGATGCAACTGTACTGGGAATAACGCTAGGATGATGATGTCGTATGTATATCATCGTATAGGCTTTGCTTAGTTTGGGAGTAGGTCGATTTGTGTGATTGTCCCCCAGTATTTATTTATTATTTAATAGCATGATTATCAAGGACTTATTATTTATATAGATCTGCTCTGAATCACGGGAAGCCATTGGATGAGAACCGCTAATGGGATCCTTGGGGAGGCTTCTGCAGTGTATAAATTTTGATCTGGTGGTGAGTAAGGACGTCAGGGCTCCCGAGGTCGCCCTATGTTTAGAGTAGGTGATCTGCCTTAGTCTCCAGCTGTCAATACAACGCACACTTATCAAAAAAGGCAGCGTGCTTGTCATAATTTTGCAGTCGCGAGCGTTCATTATGCTTCAGTTTCTGCTTATCACCAGGCTAGCCTTCTAGTAAAAGTAGTTTATTCTTCAAATTAGGCATATTACGTGCACCTATGAACGTCAATAAACTACCACCGGTTCGGAAAAATATACCTCTGCCACGAGAAGAACCGGCGTAAGAAACTCGGCGAGGTGTCATTTTTTCAAAACAATATACATTGTATTGGTTGTTGGCCACCGAGCTAGTAAAAAAATATATAAATGTTTATTTACGCGCTACTCATCCATTTCGTGGTTCTGCATACATCCGTGCATAAAATGTGTTTCCGTACGTCCTTCAGCTTCAAGTCAGGTACATTCACTTGGATGATGGCAAGTGATGCCTTGGAGCCGGAGTCTTGGACCACCTGAAAAAATGCAACAGAGGGGTGTTTGCGTAACGTTTTCGATCGTGCTTATTTTCAGTATGTAAAAATGACATTGGGATCAACTAGTTGCTGGTTATTATAAAAAATGGGTTATTATTAAATAATATCCCATATCACATGGGGACCTAAGCAAACGAAGGTAAATGCTCGAATAAGTTAATAAGTAATCATATTGATGACATTTTTTTTTTACCTTCCAGAAGTACTTCGGAACCTGGAACTCCTTTCCGCTTTGGCTGAAGGTTATGTTTTTCAGATTATTGCTCGCGTCAAGCATCTGCAGATTTTGCGTAACTCCGGTCCACACCAGGAGTGGACGGCCTGATTTCCTTCGGAGATCTCTTATCCGTTGTTCGATATTCTCCCAATTCTATATAAAAAGAATACATCGATATAAATCTGAATATTGGCATGACTGGTATAAGACTTAAATAGAGGGAACAAGCGAAAAAATGCGTACTTAAATCATTGCTTTAGTGTTTTCATGTGCGTGGCATTATTTTTTAGTAGAGATTAACCCCCTTATTCATAAAAACTTAACAAGCCTTTGTTAACCATAATTTGTTTTGTCCCGTTAGGACAAACCAACTTTTGCGGCTTTGTTAACTAATATATAGGTACATAGGCTTGATGAACGTTTATGAATAAGGAGGTGAGATTTCAAAAATTTTGCGAGCTTCTATTTTCTCGTTGCATGCCTAACAGTAGTACTCTGTTTTTGTGTATAGCGTGTCATTAAGGATTTTACGAGATTATTTTATAGCAATCAGAAAAATAATGGATTGAGGAAGAAACGCGTTTCGAAACGAGCGAAAACTAGGCAAATGATATCGGAGAACTTAGAAGTCTAACTACTAGGTATACAATTTTTTCAGCATCCGTACCTGGGAGTTACAGATGCTCCAATGAGGCGCGACGTTGAGGTACGAATAAGTGGTAGCCTGAGGCAACCCAGCTTCAACATCAAGAGGATTCACCAGCATTCTCTTCGCGAAGCAGCATCCATCTTTGTGGAATTCCTTGTTCAGAATCTTCGAAATATCTCTGTTTTGAGAATTACAGTTGTAAGCATTGTCCAAGTCTACGGACGCCTCATTGTCGAACCAGACCGTGTCTGTATTTGAAACAGCATTTGGCAGCGACTGGATCAAGTTTTGCTTTGTGAAAATCGGGTTGTTTGTCATCCGGTTCAAGCAAACTTGGTAAACTTCTTGGAACGTCCCTGTTTCGAAGCCGACCTTTAAGAGTTCAGAGTCAATATTTGAGCACTGGCGTCCAGTTTTAACGTTTTTGTATTGCCATTGTTCATTGCATTTCAAGTCTGCGTAGACATAGCGTCTGCCTAAAGGCTGATGAAGGAATTGTTTTTCGCTGTCACAAGTTACGATGATTTCTTTGTACATAAAGTTTTTAAATTTCCCGGGGCAGAATAACTTGATGGTTTCGTTTGCAGGTATTAGCAAGTAGCCTTCGTTACTCTCGAAATTGGTAAACTCATCGTTATTAGTGAGCATTAAAGGGTCGTTCCCATTCAGGTCCTGTTTTACGTCCAGATAGCAACCTGTTAAGAGAAACAGTAAAACAATGAATAAACGCCTACCGTCAAACTGATGCCGCGCCTGTAATGAGAGAGGTCAAGAGAGGAGACGTCCAGTAGCATTACCATGAGTTTGCAGTGACCGTATTCGCTAGCGACTGCGTAAACAATCAGTATGGAGAATAAGTACAGCGCCTCTGGTGGTCACTCATAGAACTACAGATCGGTACTCGTACCATGAGTCAATTACACGTTAACTATACTCGCTAACGTTAACTCGATTCATCGAGTAGTTTACGTTACGATCGGAGTGACGTGCCTAACTTCACAG
Source organism: Notocelia uddmanniana (assembly GCA_905163555.1). Lineage (NCBI taxonomy): Eukaryota > Metazoa > Arthropoda > Insecta > Lepidoptera > Tortricidae > Notocelia > Notocelia uddmanniana. Next base: position 4,195,276 of record LR991063.1, on the reverse strand, counting down.
CATACAAAGCTCTCTTTCTAACTATACTGAAAAGACAGAGCAAGGACGATATTGGACAAAAGGCTAAGTACCCAAGGCTTCCTTTCAAAAGTATAGAAATAAACCTGCTAATTTAAAGTATCATAGAACAGTAGCACAAGGTTAAATGTTAGTGAATCTTGTATTTTCTTTGGTTATTTTTGGTTATTATTGCCATACCTATAAACTGAGTGATGCAGTCTTCCCAGTTTTTATGCTGAAATATTATTTTTTTGTTTCATGTGATTAGATGTACATAGATTATATATAATTAATAAACCTAATCTCATTTTATAATATGTTGAAGTGGATTTTTTTATTTATTTCTCATATCAGCCTGAATTTATCCCTGTTATTTGTTGTTCATCTTCTTACGCAGCCGTCGCTAGCATATTCCACACTAAATAATTCCTTGCCGATATTATTTAAATAAATAATTATTACAATCATTTATGAAACAAGATCTCTAATAAGATTTCACGCTCCAATTTGCTAGTGACCTATTCTGTAGTAAACTATTCTACAGTCGATACGGTATTTTTCGATAGCGACTGTCAAACTGGTGACTCATGGTACCGATCTACGGCAACCGCTACAAAACGTTAGTCGCTAGCGAATATTACGTTGGCGTCTGGCGGGCGCAGTGAACGCGCGGTTGACTCATGGTACGAGCATAATCGAAATCTACTCGAAACGCGTTTATTCGGTAGCGACTGTAGTAACGTAATGTATGTTTTCGATAGCATCTCATGGTAGCGGTAGTGAACGGTTGGTGTACGGTAGAGATGGAACGCCTCGGGGGCGTCATGCTGAAATGTTCGCTATCCCATTGCGCCCCCCTTAAGGCAGAAAGGGAGTCGCCGGAGTGTTGTATAGGGTACGATCTTCCTGTCACCATTACTCGGATGACGACGGTGAGAGAGCCGGCTATAACCCCCAAATGGCCATCCCGGTGGTATGTGCTAACCATTTTCACACCAACAATAAATAAAGAGAGACCTTTCAGTGGCATGAATCCACTAGGCGGGTGCTCGTCTCGTAGGATCTTTCCTCCACATGCGGTTTTTGCACATGTTTTCGACTACGTTATCATTGCCAGACAATGATTAAGCGGTTGATCTTAAGCATATTTATATTCAGCTTACACTATAAAAATAAAATTACGCTGAGGTCAGTAGTTCCACAATTTACAATTTCACTGCCAACGATTTCGTAGCGCTACGCTCGTTGCTGAAAAACTATATGTAGCGGAAAGCGCCTAAGAGTTAAGCGCCCACCCAGCGGCTACTTACAACTCTTACAAGCTTCCATTTTGTAAATACCATAGTACATATATTTATTATTTTTCAGTTGTTTAAATATAATTGAGAGGCTTGCTCAGATAAATATGACGGATGGGATGTGTATATATTTGAGAATGATAAATCAGTTTAGATGTATTTCTACGTTACTATGTACATTTATTTTTGAAGGCTTGGATTTGTTTATATATTTATGAACTCGACTGTACACGTAGGTATATCGTTACCTCCATACAAACTTTTATTCCTCATTTCAATCCCATAAAGCATGACTTCTGGGCTATATGTCCTTCTGGGTGTCAAAGTCTCTAGACCAAATTTCATCTAAATCGGTTCAGCGGTTTAAGCGTAAAGAGATAACATAGAGATTTACTTTCGCGTCACTTCAAGGAGATGTGAGGGTACTTTAAAGGGGCGAAATGTTCTTTTCGTTGTGTCATATTCCAAACGGATGTCGGCGACCATCATCCTGAACTTGCCTGTTTCTTTTGCCAGTCTTCAAAGACTGGCACTTCATTAATGTTGGGCTTGTGAACCCCTAACAGTCAAGGTGCCCACTCACTTGAAATGTTATGTTTGGGATGAAATGGGGGGCAGAAATTAGTATGAAGGGGCGATATAAACGAGCCCCACGCGGACGTAGTCACGAGCAAACGCTGGTATAGTATATATGTAGGTATATTATGGATTTTTATAACCTATGGTATGATACCATTTGATAAGTAATAAAAAACCGGCCAAGTGCGAGACGGATTCATGGCCGAAGGGTTCCGTCTTCTATCTATAGGTACAATATTAGACACTTAATTACAACCTTTACTAATCTATAAGTAATTTAAAAAATAATAATATTTTTAATAGTCATAATAACGTTAAACAATACCAAGTAGAATATTTGTCAAGCGCGAGTCGGATTTTAGTTTTCCCATACATTTTGAGACCCAGCGCCTGATAAAGGCGACGAGCAACTGTTTAAAAGGTTTTTGTATGGGAGCTTCCTTAAATATTTGTTTTATTTTGTTTTTAGTATTTGTTCTTATAGCGGCAACAGAAATACATCATTTTTGATAATTCTTAATTAGATACAGTCCGGTGACATACAGACGGACGGACGCACGAACAGCGGAGTCTTAGTACCCTTTGGGTACGGAACCTTAAAAAACGAAGAGTTTACAAAAATAAAAACCTATGGGTTTAGGCGGTGTCACTTGATCCGAAGCAGTAGGGTCGCACGCGGCGCGGCAATCCTCTTCTGAGTCGAACCGGTTCTCGTTGCCATGGCACCCGCCGTAGATGAACTCACGGCATCTGGACATGACACCATAAAATTAATATACATACATAAACTCAGGTGGCGCGCCTTGAGAGAGGCCTATGTTCTGCAGTGGGCTGATGATGATGATGATGATAATGAAACTCAGGCACTACGAAAGGGATAGGCAGATAACATGAAATTTTAGTTACTTGATAAAAACATATATGTCAAAAAGTTAAATACAGGGTCGAGGTTAGATTTTTTTTTTTTCAGATTTACTAATTTTATGTACAAAAATTAATCACCTGAGGTGTGCCCGACGTTTCGAATGTATCGCAACGTCGGGCACACCTCAGGTGATTATAGGTAATTTTTGTACGCGATTAAGTCCCGTTTACCAATAATAATAATTTTATGTAGGCTAAGTTAGTCATAGTAAAAAATAGTGTTGAGATACGTAAGATAACTGTCTGTTCCAGAAGTGTTAGTAGATTCGGAGTTGTAAAAATGCGAATGGAGCTGTAGAAATCACGAATGTGACGTAGTTGTATGAGTTTTGTATTGTGTCAATTATGAAATACTTATCAAAACATGTTATTTAAATACTTGTAAACATAATATAGTCACTTTAAATCACTAAGGTCTGCTTCCGATTCAATCAATTTTGATGGCATACCTTCTCTTTGGCGTACGTAGACTTTTTCACAAGAGGTCCAGCAGGTGGCACGCTCATGACATTTTTGTACTGTCTAGCTAGGTAGTAATATAAAAACTCCAGCTCATGAAGAATCACACCTTTTATTGATCACAATTTACAATTTGTTTCACACAAAGAATAACTTATCACTAAGGCAAAGTTATCTGACGATATCCAGGTAAGGAATAAATTACCCAGCCATTGTGGCCTGGGGTTTTATAATACCTGCCCCACCAATCAGTAAAGGGGCTCGGTAGGGTGGAGAGAGCACGATGCCGGTCTGCGCATCACAAAATCATCGTAAAACTACCCAACATTTTTAAAAATCATGACAGTAGTATAGGTGATGCGCCTTCGGTGTTAAGAATTCAGCGATGTAAATGGGCCTACTGAGGCCCGGTAGCTCGAGGTGCGATGTATTGAGTCTATGTGACTTATTGCTTGCTATACATGATTTTAATAAATTGTCTTTCATAGTTGTGGTATTAAATTCCACAGCTATGGGGCTCCCTGTATCTGATTTGGATTTGAGGCGGAAAGTATTTCGTATATCCGAGTTCTGTATGGGTTGATTCAGCTCGGCGCCCACTTTAATAGAAAATTAGTTAGTGACTGTTTGTTTTTGTTCTCCAGTTTAGGAATATTTCTAATTTCAATCGAAGTCGACCGTAACTTTCGTTCAGAGGGTTCAATTTGTTGTTCAAGAGACGTAATATACTTTATTTAATTTGAAAATAATGCCTTAGCAATGACAACCTATTCATTAGAACAATAAAATATTAACTAACTTAAACTAAAAATAACCAAAACAAATAGAATTAAATACAAAAAAAAAACCCAAAATAACCTAACCTAAACGTAATTTTGTCTTTGTATGATTTATTTTCTTGTTCCAGGGTGTTCATTTTGCTAACCAATTCGTCGTATTTAACGGACATGAACTCCATCGATTTTTGGATCTCAGAGTTTTGAAATACCACAGCTTCTAACGCCGATGTCAGTGCATCAAATTTAGCATTCTGCTTGCTGCAAAAATGAGAGGAAATCTGTTTTATTTCCGGTACAATCGACTCCGGGCCCTCTGGGGATTGTCCGTCAATTTTCCTTTTAACTCGTCTTAAGTTGTTTAAATAGTCCGGGTGGGTTAGTTCCAAGTCGACCGAATTCTTCATAGTTGGGTCAGAAGAGTAGTGCTGTAAATGTGTTGGTGAGAAGGATTTGCCTGCAGGTTTTTTGGGAGCCAGGAATGCACGACCAAATAATGTCCGGCCCGAGAAGACGCATCCACTTTTTTAGACGCGGGTTCTCGGGCCGAGCATTATCAACCCGAACCAAAGTGGCTTCCGATTACTGCCCCGGACCAAGATTGCTCAGACCTACAATGCACGGCCAGTAATGTCCGGCCCAGTAATTGGCGTCCACTTTCCACAGATAACAAATAGTTACTAGGATGAATCTTACACTAAGTAAAAAGTAGGTAGGTTAGGTTCTTTAGGTAGCTTCAGATGCCCGAAGGGCAAACCGCCTATAAATAGGAGCCCCGCGAGGCGCTCCGTCGTCTCGCTTAGATCCTAACTACCCATTTAAGTTTATACTGTCTGTGGATGGACGCAGATTACAGGGTCGGGCATTGTCGGTCCGAACAAAACTGGCTTCCAAATCTTGCCCCGGACCAAATTTGTTCGGAATAATATTGTGCGGTCCAGGAATGTACAGCCCAGTAATCGGCGTCCACTTATTTGGACGCGGATTGCTGGGCCGCGCATTATCGGCCCGAACAAAAGTGGCTTCCAAATATTGCCCCGGACCAAGTTTACTCAGAGCGATAATGCTCGGCCAAATAATGCACGGCCCAGTAATCCATGTACATTGGACGCGGATTACTGGGCCGGACATTCTTGTGGCCGGGCATTATCATGGCCGTACAATATAGGGACTCGTGTTTTTGGTGACCGCGGTATTATTTTGTTTTTTATGCCCAAATGTACGGCAACTGGATTCCGCGACGCGCTTACGCAGTATAGTGTTGTTCGGTGTGTGCGAGTGAGGTGCACGGTTATTCGTAAACGCGCGCGTGTGAGTATTCAGAGCGTAGGAGGTGGTGTCTTACTCACGCAGTCGCCTCTGCAATGTATTGCGCTATTATGCTATCCTGGTAGTCGAGCTCGAATATTCACTTCTTTTTATTTAATTATTTATTTGGCGGAAAACTATTTGGCACACGTCTTGTTACTACAGACATCCGAGAGGGAGAGGACGAATCGACGACGAGCATAAATATGTATTGTAGGCGCTGTAGCGGCCACGGGCTACGGTCAGGGCCACAGAATGATATAAAAGTTCTTAGAATAGATACTCATCGTATCAAAAAAGCGAATACCAGAACTTTGCATGTCTACTTATTTTAACAATAGCGGGACCTTGGACACCAGAGTTTTTGGCCGCACTTGCTGGCCAAAATACGCTTCGAAACCGCTTAGAAATGATTATATAAATAGTTAAGTGAATTGAAAAACGTTATATTGATTAAAAATGTTAAAGTAGCATTACAAACTTGGAATTAGACACTAGGGTTAAGATGTTTTATTATGTATGCCATAGAATTACAAATCAAATAGGTTTGAGGTAGATAATCATGTGGGTATTTTTCATGACATACACATGTATTATTTGGTTTGTGTAATGATTAGTTTTTTTTTTGTTGTTGTATGTGTGTATCGTTTTTTTCAATTGTTTTAGTGTGTATTGACTTTTCAAAAGTGCTGTTTTATAAGGCCTACTTGAAATATGAATAAATTGAAATTGAAATTGAAACTACCAGACCCGAAGTTGGTCTGGCGGAAGACCCTAGAACTAGATTAACCCGGCACTATACCGAAGATATCCCGGACATCAGCCTGTACGAGATTAGAATGGATCTTAAGCAGCTGAGGAACAACAGGGCACCCGGTGAAGACGGAATTACAGCTGAACTCCTGAAGGCGGGTGGAAAACCAGTCTTTAGGGCCCTTCAGAAGTTGTTCGACTCCGTCTTAATGGAAGGGAAAACTCCAAAGGCATGGAACAGAGGTGTGGTGGTGCTGTTCTTCAAAAAGGGTGACAACGCACGGTAGGCAGAAAATCGGCCTCCATAGAAATAGAAAACGAAGTCTTAAATTTGAACTTTATTTAATTGAAATACGTTTTGTTGGGTTTTATTATGTCCCAAAATGAATCTTAGCTAATTCTGTTGGAAAAATAATTAATTATATATTTTTTTTCAAAATCTTTGTATGGCGCGTATTAGAAAAATCGAGTTTTCTCCGATGATAAAAAGTTAACCGTAATATCCTGACAGGTTATTTTTCTTGATTTTTCCACATAATTAGAATTTTCCTACGGGGTGCACTTTTTTTAAAAAATCTATATATTTTTTTAATTTATTTTATTACGCTTATACTCGTTATTTTGACTACAAAAAATGAATTTGAGTTTGATCGAACCAATAACTTACGCGTAGTGAATTTTTGTTCTAAGCAAATGTATGGAGCGTACAAATTTTTTTCAAATATGAATGATGATATACTTACCGTAATATCCCTGCAGATGATTTAAGTACTAATTATTAAGGATCTTTAGACATAACGCGAACTTTACTACCGTATGCACTTATTTAATAAAAAAATATAAAACTTATTTTTTCATGCTGAAATGAAGAGTTACAAATAGAAGATTGAAAATAAAACCATTATATCCTTTACATTAATACCCTTGTATCCTGTTTATTACATTATTTTTGTACTATTGACAACTGATGAGTCTAAAATTAATAATCGTTAATGAAGTCTAGTTATCATTAGTAGATACTACGAATTTACTTAATTAAATAAATATCAATAATTGGTTTACATAAAACAGAAATAAGTATGTGTAATGCTATCCTAATTAAAAGTATTCGAATATTGGAATCCTAATATTGGAATCCTGAAAGTTTAATTTTCCTGGTCGCTTACTTCTGAATCCGTGTCCATTTCAGAATCAGGGTACACATTTGAGGTATCTGTCACTTCTTCTTCTTGAGGTTCCAGACAAATGAATAATTCTAAAGTGTCAGGGAAGAAAGCCTGTTTCTTTTTTCCACTTATTGTTGGCCTCATTGAAGAAAGGACAGGATCGGAAGACAAAAGTAACATATTAAAAACATCCCTGTTCGAATCTTGTCTCGTTACTAATGAACACCACCATTCTATATCATTGTTATTGTAATTAGTTTTACGTCTAATTATAAGCATAATGATTAAAACCTTCATGATTAAACTGCACTCATAGTATCTACTAACGATTGTAACCGGACCTCAACATGATTATTAATTTTATACTCATCAGTTGTCAATATGTCAAATTTGTTAAATATTGTTTCATTAAGTACAAAAATAATAAAATAAACAGGATACAAGGGTATTAATGTAAAGGATATAATGGTTTTATTTTCAATGTTCTACTTGTAACTCTTGTATGTTTATTATTCATTTAATTAAAACAATGAGCAAAAGTTATTTCAGCATGAAAAAATAAGTTATTTTATTTTTTATTAAATAAGTGCATACGGTAGAAAAGTTCGCGTTATGTTTAAAGATCCTCAATAATTGGTACTTAAATCATCTGCAAGGATATTACGGTATAACTTTAATATTTGAAAAAAAAATGTTTTACTCGTACGCTCAAATCAAATCAAACTCAAATTCATTTTTGTAGTCAAAATAACGAGTATAACCGTAATAAAAAAAAATAAAAAAAAAAATACATAAAACCCAACAAAAGCTATTCCAATTGAAAAAAGTTCAAATTTAAGACTTCGGTTTCTATTTCTATGGAGGCCGATTTTCAGCCCACCGTGCAACGCCTTACTGAAGAACTACCGACCCATCTCACTTCTGAGCCATGTCTATAAGCTGTTTTCAGGAGTCATTACGAACCGTCTCGCACGCAGGCTAGATGACTTCCAGCCTCCCGAACAAGCCGGTTTCCGAAGAGGCTTTAGCACCGTAGACCACATCCATACGCTCCGTCAGGTTATACAGAAGACTGAGGAGTATAACCTGCCCCTCTGTTTAGCGTTCGTGGACTACGAGAAAGCCTTCGATTCGATTGAAACCTGGGCTGTACTAAAATCTCTCCAACGGTGCCATGTGGACTACCGCTATATCGAAGTGCTGAAGTGTTTGTACGAGAACGCCACTATGTCAGTCCGACTCCAGGACCAGAACTCAAAGCCTATTCCGCTGCAGCGAGGAGTCAGGCAAGGAGATGTTATTTCTCCTAAACTGTTCTCCGCTGCACTGGAGGATGTTTTCAAGACTCTGGATTGGAGAAGGCTAGGCATCAACATAAACGGCGACTGCCTCACTCACCTTCGGTTTACCGACGATATAGTAGTCTTGGCTGAGACCATGGAGGATTTAAGTACAATGCTCAATGACCTCAGTAAAGCCTCCGGGCGAGTTGGTCTAAGGATAAACATGGACAAGACGAAGATCATGTCAAATGTCCATGTCGCACCAACTCCCTTAACAATCGGACACTTTACGCTCGAAGTTGTAAACGATTACAAATACCTAGGACAGACTGTCCAGTTAGGTAGGTCCAACTTCGAGAAAGAGGTTAAATAATCGTCGAATCCGACTCGGCTGGGCAGCGTTCGGGAAGCTACGGCACATCTTTTCGTCCAATATTCCGCAGTGTCTCAAGACGAAAGTCTTTGACCAGTGTGTGTTGCCAGTGATGACATATAAAAGTAAAAAAAGTAAAAGTAAAAGTAGTTTATTCTTCAAATTAGGCATATTACATGCACCTATGAACGTCAATAAACTACCACCGGTTCGGAAAAATAAACCTCTGCCACGAGAAGAACCGGCGTAAGAAACTCGGCGAGGTGTCATTTTTTCAAAACAATATACATTGTATAGTTAAATATAAAATTACAGTCTCAGTTACTACAAAAATAACAAGCTACAGTAGAAAACCTATTTTCGCGATAGATTAGCCGTGCAGGACACTATCACTGCCAAACATCCCTGTCCATGATGTAATCGTTTACCTTATAATATGCTTTTGAAATAAGTGTTTGTTTTACTACAGATTTGAATTTAGAATTGCTAAGTTCAGTAATGTGTTTTGGAATTTTATTGTAGAATTTAATACAATTTCCCAAGAACGACTTTTTCGCCTTTACTAGTCTATAGAAGGTTATTTTCAGTTTCCCAGTGTTTCTGGTGGCTATTGGTTTATCAGCGTTCGTTGGGAAATTGCACAAATTCTTCCTAACATACATTATTATTTCAAATACGTATAGGGACGGCAGGGTTAGAATATCTATTTCTTTGAAAAATTCTCTTAATGAGTCACGCGACCCCAAGTTATAAATTGCCCGGATAGCCCTTTTTTGCAAAATAAAAACAGTTTCAATATCTGCAGCTGATCCCCACAAGATTAGACCATAAGTAATTATACTATTAAAATAAGCAAAGTAAACTAACCGTACTAATATGGCACTGAAACGTGGTCGCTTACTATGGGCCTCATAAGAAGGCTCAAAGTCACCCAAAGGGCAATGGAGAGAGCTATGTTGGGAGTTTCTCTGCGTGATCGCATCAGGAATGAGGCCATCCGCAGCAGAACCAAAGTGACCGATATAGCCCTCCGAATCGCTAAACTTAAGTGGCAGTGGGCGGGGCACATAGCACGTAGAGCCGATGGCCGTTAGGGCGGAAAGGTTCTCGAGTGGCGACCACTACCGGAAGGCGTAGCGTGGGCAGGCCCCCCACACGGTGGACTGATGACCTGGTGAAGGTCGCGGGTATCCGCTGGATGCGGGTGGTGCAGGACCGGTCATAGTGGAAATCTTTGGGGGAGGCCTATGTCCAGCAGTGGACGTCTTTCGGCTGACATGATGATGATGATGATGATGAATTCTATCTATGACGCGCAAACAAGTCGACGGTGCCCCGCATCGCGGGCTCCTATTTTATTTCTAAAGGTCACAAGGTAACTAACGAGTCTACTTGTATCTGGATAAAAATCGGAGTTTTTGGCAGGTACGTTTTGTTTATTGTAGTAAAGGATCGTTTCCCTCAGTTGCCCTAATAATGTAATTCCTTATTTCGCTAGCCATAATGTTGTAAACCCTAAAATGACAAACCCGAATCTTCATTTTGCTTGTCTGCCTGATGCCATTATCCCGGAATCCTCAAATGCACGACATGACGAAACTATAATGTTCGTTAAAACATAATTCTACTGTATCACATGTTTTTTTTAACTAAAATAATATAATTTTAAAATTCATTATAATTTGTTTCACTTAAATATGTTTCATTGAAATAACTAGGCGTTGATACACTTATATTCGAATTTTAAATAGACGGACCAAGTGGTACATTGCACTAGTTTCTTTGAAACATAACTATATGAAATTTCTGTCTCCGAAGCAAGCAATCACCAAATGAAATTCTACAGTTTGATAAGTTTGTAAAATAAAAAAAGTAAATTATACATTTATTGGATGGATTTTCTGCGAAATATGTTTCATTCAAGTAAAATTGTCATTGAAATAATAAGGTTTGAAATAAAAATACATGGACCAAATATTATAGAAACATTTTCTGCGAAATAAAATTCTGTGAAATTTAATTTCTGTCTGCGAAAGAAGGGAACATCGGGTTTGTAAATTATGCCTATGGCTATTCTCGATTATAAAACAACTTCTCCTTTGAGTAAAATGAGATATTAAAGGGTTAGAAACAATTTCTGCGAAACAAAATTCTGTGAAATTTCTGTCTGCTTATGAAGGGAACATCGGGTTTGTACATTATGCCTAGCTATTCTAGATTATAAAACAACGTTCCCTTTGAGTAAAATGAGATATTAAAGGGTTTTAAGTAATTCTCCTTCAAGACCCATTTTTATCACGCCGTATATGCATAATGTGAATATACATTCAAGAACTTACTCGTTGCTATTACTGTCGTAGTAGTACTTCTCAAAGGCTGCATTACATGGTCCTGCGTCTTTCGGCATGTTGCATTTATCTGAGACAAACACATACATTATTAATCATATATATATATATATATATATTGGAAGACAATCTTACACAAAACGATCTAGTCCCAAACTGAGCAAAGCTTGTACTATGGGTAGTAGACGACGATATACATACTTTTATAGATAAAAAATACATAGAATATATCCAAGTCCCAAGAACAAATATCCGTGCTAAATACAGAAACTCTCGACTAAGGAATTTGCAACAAATCTGAACAGCTGTCATAAATATAAAAAAAATATTATTTAGTTGGCCAGACAAAATGCGTGAGCAGACTTACCCACGTGGTCAGTGGATCGAGCACTGAGCCATTCATTCAACATGGTGGGTGTTAAAATCTCCTAAAATACCGCGGAGAGATACTGCCCTCAAGAACTCAACTCAACCTAAGGCAGTGTTGTCAGAACTATAGGTCCCCTGCCGTCGACACAGCGGATCCTCAAGGACCCCTGGAAACTTTACTCACCATCAGGACCACAACACCAAAAACCTGTACGTAGTACTGTACTTATTCTATAAGTAGTGGTGCTATTATGGCTGCGATCTTCTGTAAGGCGAAGGTACTTCCCTGGTTGGGCTGCTCCGAATTCGAGCGAGATGACATTTCGAAATTTCCTACCTCTCGCCATGCCCTACCTGTCATCGGGGCTAGGGTTGTTTGTGGAATCACGGGTTCCTTTTTGGTGACGCACTCCATAAGGCAATCGTTCTTATTTTTGAATCTATTCTCGTTGCCCCAGCATCCACCGTAGATGAACTGACTGCATCTGGAATCACCGAAAATTAAACATAAAATTTTAGGAAGAAGACAGAAAAAAAAACATTTATTTTACAAGAAATTCGATTATAACGGGCCCTCGTGGAATAAATATGTATCGCAGGCGCTGTAGCGGCCACAGACTACGGTCATGGCCACAGAATGATATAAAAGTTCTTAAAACAGATACTCATCGTATCAAAAAAGCGCATACCAGAACTTTTCATGTTTACTTATTTTAACAATACCGGGACCTTGGACGCCAGGGTTTTTGGCCGCACTTGCTGGCCAAAATACGCTTCGATACCGCTTAGAAATAATTATATAAATAGTTGAGTGAATTGAAAAACGTAATATTGATTAAAAATGTTAAAGTAGCATTACAAACTTGGGATAAGATGTTTTATTATTTATGTCATAGAATTACAAATCATAAAGGTATTATTTAATATGGGACTTTTTGGCAGGTATGTTTTGTTTATTGTAGTAAAGGAGCGTTTATAATATACTTAAGTATAGTGGTAACTTAAAAAACAACGTTAATATTTAATTTATGATAAAACTAAGTGCTAATAAATAGAATTAAATACAAAAAAAAAAAAAAAAAACCTAACCCTATAAAAAGAACACCTCGTCGAGCAGGTCTCCCTGCGGCATGGTCCCCATTACGCTGGCAGCATTACCTCTCTGTATCGCTAGAGCGATTCGTTGAGAGAGGTAAGCGCCAGCCCTGGGATCACCTGAGGTGTGGATCAGCCGTTTCGATAAGGCCCTAATAAATTACTTATAATAATAATTATAATTTTAATTCTATCTATGACGCGCAAACAAGTCGACGGTGCCCCGCTTCGCGGGCTCCTATTTTCTTTCTAAAAGTCACAAGGTAACTAACGAGTCTACCTGTACCTGGATATAATCGGAGTTTTTGGCAGGTACGTTTTGTTTATTGTAGTAAAGGATCGTTTCCCTCCGTTGCCCTAATAATTTAATTCCTTATTTCGCTAGCCATAATGTTGTAAACCCTAAAATGACAAACCCGAATCTTCATTTTGCTTGTCTGCCTAATGCCATTATCCTGAAATCCTCAAATGCACGACATTACGAAACTATAATGTTCGTTTAAACATAATTCTACTGTTTCACATTTTTTTAAACTATAATAATATAATTTTAAAATTCATTATAATTAGTTTCACTGAAATATGTTTCATTGTAATAACTAGGCGTTGATACACTTATATTCGATTTTTAAATACACGGACCAAGTGGTACATGACACTAGTTTCTTTGAAACATAACTCTATGAAATTTCTGTCTGCGAAGCAAGCAAACACCAAATGAAATTCTACAGTTTGATAAGTTCGTAAAATAAAAAAGTAAATTATAAATTTATTGGATGGCTTTTTAGCGATATATGTTTCATTCAAGTAAAATTGTCGTTGAAATAATAAGGTTTGAAATAAAAATACATGGACCAAATATTATAGAAACATTTTCTGCGAAACAAAATTCTGTGAAATTTCTGTCTGCGAAAGAAGGGGACATCGGGTTTGTAAATTATGCCTATGGCTATTCTCGATTATAAAACAACTTCTCCTTTGAGTAAAATGAGATATTAAAGGGTTTGAAGTAGTTCTCCTTCAAGATCCATTTTTATCACGCCGTATATGCATAATGTGAATATACATTCAAAAACTTACTCGTTGCGATTACTGTCGTAGTAGTACCTCTCAAAGGCAGCAGTACATGGTCCTGCGTCTTTCGGCATCTTGCATTTATCTGAGACAAACACATAGATTATTAATCATCATCATCACCCGCCTGTATAAATCCCACTGCTATGCACAGGACGCCTCTCGTGGATATGAGGGAACGGGCAGTAGCCCCACATGGACCCAGGGCGGGCTGGGGACTTCACATTCTACTTTGAATTTCTTTACGGATGTACCTATGCAGGTTTCCTCACATAATTTCCTTCAATTATTGGCATTGTCACTCATGAGATGCACTCTGGCAATGATTAATTTCTGGTGTAAAATAAAAATCATTTTCATAAGCACGAAATAACTTTCAATCCAATCATGAGATGAAATTTATACCTACGAACATATATGCTATATATATTGAGAGACAATCTTACACAAAACGATCTAGTCCCAAACTGAGCAAAGCTTGAACTATGGGTAGTACACGACGATGAACATAATTTTATAGATAAAAAATACATAGAATATATCCAAGTCCCAAGAACAAATATCCGTGCTAAATACAGAAATTATGCCCTGGCCGGGATTCGAACCCGAGACCTCTAGCTCCGGAGGTAGTGTCATTACCACCTAGGCTAAACAGGCCCTCACAAGGGAATACAATTCAACTAAAGATTTAAAGCAAATGTCTCTGAGACGATCTCTCGACTAAGGAATTTGCAACTAATCTGAACAGCTGTCATAAATATAAAAAAAGAATATTATTTAGTTGGCCAGACAAAATGCGTGAGCAGACTTACCCACGTGGTCAGTGGATCGAGCACCGAGCCATTTATTCAACATGGTGGGTGTTAAAATCTCCTAAGATACCGCGGAGAGATACTGCTCTCAAGAACTCAACTCAACCTAAGGCAGTGTTGTTAGAACCATATGTCCCCTGCCGTCGACACAGCGTATCCTCAAGGACCCCTGGAAACCATCAGGACCACAACACCAAAAACCTGTACGTAGTACTGTACTTAGTCTATAAGTAGTGGTGCTATTATGGCTGCGATCATCTGTAAGGCGGAGGTACTTCCCTGGTTGGGCTGCTCCGAATTCGAGCGAGATGACATTTCGAAATTTCCTACCTCTCGCCATGCCCTACCTGTCATCGGGGCTAGGGTTGTTTGTGGAATCACGGGTTCCTTTTTGGTGACGCACTCCATAAGGCAATCGTTCTTATTTTTGAATCTATTCTCGTTGCCCCAGCATCCACCGTAGACGAACTGACTGCATCTGGAATCACCGAAAATTAAACATAAAATTTTAGGAAGAAGACAGAAAAAAATAACATTTATTTTACAAGAAATTCGATTATAACGGGCCCTCGTGGAATAAATATGTATCGCAGGCGCTGTAGCGGCCACAGGCTACGATCAGGGCCACAGAATGATAAAAAAGTTCTTAGTACAGATACTCATCGTATCAAAAAAGCGAAAACCAGAACTTTGCATGTTTACTTATTTTAACAATAGCGGGACCTTGGATGCCAGGGTTTTTGGCCGCACTTGCTGGCCAAAATACGCTTCGATACCGCTTAGAAATGATTATATAAATAGTTGAGTGAATTTAAAAACGAAATTTTGTTAAAAAATGTTAAAGTAGCATTACAAACTTGGAATTAGACACTAGGGATAAGATGTTTTATTATTTATGTCATAGAATTACAAATCATATAGGTATTATTTAATATGGGACTTTTTGGCAGGAATGTTTTGTTTATTGTAGTAAAGGAGCGTTTATTATAATTTTAATTCTATCTATGACGCGCAAACAAGTCCACGGTGCCCCGCTTCGCGGGCTCCTATTTTCTTTCTAAAGGTCACAAGGTAACTAACGAGTCTACCTGTACCTGGATAAAAATCGGAGTTTTTGGCAGGTACGTTTTGTTTATTGTAGTAAAGGATCGTTTCCCTCAGTTGCCCTAATAATTTAATTCCTTATTTCGCTAGCCATAATGTTGGAAACCCTAAAATGACAAACCCGAATCTTCATTTTGCTTGTCTGCCTAATGCCATTATCCCGAAATCCTCAAATGCACGACATGACGAAACTATAATGTTCGTTTAAACATAATTCTACTGTTTCAAATTTTTTTAATTAAAATAATATAATTTTAAAATTCATTATAATTAGTTTCACTGAAATATGTTTCATTGTAATAACTAGGCGTTGATACACTTATATTCGAATTTTAAATACACGGACCAAGTGGTACATGACACTAGTTTCTTTGAAACATAACTCTATGAAATTTCTGTCTGCGAAGCAAGCAAACACCAAATGAAATTCTACAGTTTGATTATTATTTTATTATTATCTCCTTATTTATTTTTTCGTCTTAAGCTAGATTTTTTACAATAAATTTATACAAGTACAATATAAAAATATACATACCAAATGAAATTCTACAGTTTGATAAGTTTGTAAAATAAAAGATGTAAATTATAAATTTATTGGATGGCTTTTCTGCGAAATATGTTTCATTCAAGTAAAATTGTCGTTGAAATAATAAGGTTTGAAATAAAAATACATGGACCAAATATTATAGAAACATTTTCTGCGAAACAAAATTCTGTGAAAATTCTGTCTGCGAAAGAAGGGAACATCTGGTTTGTAAATTATGCCTATGGCTATTCTCGATTATAAAAGAACTTCTCTTTTGAGTAAAATGAGATATTAAAGGGTTTGGAGTAGTTCTCCTTCAAGACCCATTTTTATCACGCCGTATATGCATAATGTGAAAATTAAGTACATTCAAAAACTTACTCGTTGCGATTACTGTCGTAGTAGTACCTCTCAAAGGCAGCAGTACATGGTCCTGCGTCTTTCGGCATCTTGCATTTATCTGAGACAAACACATACATTATTAATCATCATCATCACCCGTCTGTATATATCCCACTGCTATGCACAGGACGCCTCTCGTTGATATGAGGGAACGGGCAGTAGCCCCACATGGACCCAGGGCAGGCTGGGGACTTCACATTCTACTTTGAATTTCTTTGCGGATGTACCTATGCAGGTTTCCTCACATAATTTCCTTCAATTATTGGAATTGTCACTCATGAGATGCACTCTGGCAATGATTCATTTCTGGTGTAAAATAAAAATAATTTAAAATAAAAAACCGTCTTATAAAAATTCATAAGCACGAAATAACTTCCAATCCAATCATGAGATGAAATTTATACCTACGAACATATATATAATATATTGGGAGACAATCTTACACAAAACGATCTAGTCCCAAACTCAGCAAAGCTTGTACTATGGGTAATAGACGATGATATACATACTTTTAAAGGTACAAAATACATAGAATATATCCAAGTCCTAAGAACAAATATCCGTGCTAAATACAGAAATTATACCCTGGCTGGGATTCGAACCCGAGACCTCTAGCTCCGGATGCAGTGTCATTACCACCTAGGCTAAACAGGCCCTCACAAGGGAATACAATTTAACTAAAGATTTAAAGCAAATGTGTCTGAGATAATCTCTCGACTAAGGAATTTGCAACAAATCTGAACAGCTGTCATAAATATAAAAAAAAAAAAACATTTAGTTGGCCAGAGAAAATGCGTGACCAGACTTACCCAGGTGGTCAGTGGATCGAGCACTGAGCCATTCATTCAACATTGTGGGTGTTAAAATCTCCTAAAATACCGCGGAGAGATACTGCCCTCAAGAACTCTACTCAACCTAAGGCAGTGTTGTCAGAACTATAGGTCACCTGCCGTCGACACAGCGTATCCTCAAGGACCCCTGGAAACTTTACTCACCATCAGGACCACAACACCAAAAACCTGTACGTAGTACTGTACTTATTCTATAAGTAGTGGTGCTATTATGGCTGCGATCTTCTGTAAGGCGAAGGTACTTCCCTGGTTGGGCTGCTCCGAATTCGAGCGAGATGACATTTCGAAATTTCCTACCTCTCGCCATGCCCTACCTGTCATCGGGGCTAGGGTTGTTTGTGGAATCACGGGTTCCTTTTTGGTGACGCACTCCATAAGGCAATCGTTTTTATTTTTGAATCTATTCTCGTTGCCCCAGCATCCACCGTAGATGAACTGACTGCATCTGGAATCACCGAAAATTAAACATAAAATTTTAGGAAGAAGACAGAAAAAAAAACATTTATTTTACAAGAAATTCGATTATAAGGGTGTTCGTGGAATAAATATGTATCGTAGGCGCTGTAGCGGCCACAGGCTACGGTCATGGCCACAGAATGATATAAAAGTTCTTAGAACAGATACTGATCGTATCAAAAAAGCGCATACCAGAACTTTTCATGTTTACTTATTTTAACAATAGCGGGACCTTGGACGCCAGGGTTTTTGGCCGCACTTGCTGGCCAAAATACGCTTCGACACCGCTTAGAAATGATTATATAAATAGTTGAGTGAATTGAAAAACGTAATATTGATTAAAAATGTTAAAGTAGCATTACAAACTTGGAATCAGACACTAGGGATAAGATGTTTTATTATTTATGTCATAGAATTACAAGTCATATAGGTATTATTTAATATGGGACTTTTTGGCAGGTATGTTTTGTTTATTGTAGTAAAGGAGCGTTTATTATAATTTTAATTCTATCTATGTCGCGCAAACAAGTCGACGGTGCCCCGCTTCGCGGGCTCCTATTTTCTTTCTAAAGGTCACAAGGTAACTAACGAGTCTACCTGTACCTGGATATAATCGGAGTTTTTGGCAGGTACGTTTTGTTTATTGTAGTAAAGGATCGTTTCCCTCCGTTGCCCTAATAATTTAATTCCTTATTTCGCTAGCCATAATGTTGTAATTCCTAAAATGACAAACCCGAATCTTCATTTTGCTTGTCTGCCTAATGCCATTATCCCGAATCCTCAAATGCACGACATGACGAAACTATAATGTTCGTTTAAACATAATTCTACTGTTTCACATTTTTTTAAATTAAAATAATATAATTTTTTAAATTCATTATAATTAGTTTCACTGAAATATGTTTCATTGTAATAACTAGGCGTTGATACACTTATATTCGAATTTTAAATACACGGACCAAGTGGTACATTACACTAGTTTCTTTGAAACATAACTCTATGAAATTTCTGCCTGCGAAGCAAGCAAACACCAAATGAAATTCTGCTGTTTGATAAGTTTGTAAAATAAAAAAAGTAAATTATAAATTTATTGGATGGCTTTTCTGCGAAATATGTTTCATTCAAGTAAAATTGTCGTTGAAATAATAAGGTTTGAAATAAAAATACATGGACCAAATATTATAGAAACATTTTCTGCGAAACAAAATTCTGTGAAATTTCTGTCTGCGAAAGAAGGGAACATCTGGTTTGTAAATTATGCCTATGGCTATTCTCGATTATAAAAGAACTTCTCTTTTGAGTAAAATGAGATATTAAAGGGTTTGAAGTAGTTCTCCTTCAAGACCCATTTTTATCACGCCGTATATGCATAATGTGAATATTAAGTACATTCAAAAACTTACTCGTTGCGATTACTGTCGAAGTAGTACCTCTCAAAGGCAGCAGTACATGGTCCTGCGTCTTTCGGCATCTTGCATTTATCTGAGACAAACACATACATTATTAATCATCATCATCACCCGCCTGTATAAATCCCACTGCTATGCACAGGACGCCTCTCGTGGATATGAGGGAACGGGCAGTAGCCCCACATGGACCCAGGGCGGGCTGGGGACTTCACATTCTACTTTGAATTTCTTTACGGATGTACCTATGCAGGTTTCCTCACATAATTTCCTTCAATTATTGGAATTGTCACTCATGAGATGCACTCTGGCAATTATTCATTTCTGGTGTAAAATAAAAATAATTTAAAATAAAAAACCGTCTTATAAAAATTCATAAGCACGAAATAACTTCCAATCCAATCATGAGATGAAATTTATACCTACGAACATATATATAATATATTGGGAGACAATCTTACACAAAACGATCTAGTCCCAAACTCAGCAAAGCTTGTACTATGGGTAGTAGACGATGATATACATACTTTTAAAGGTACAAAATACATAGAATATATCCAAGTCCCAAGAACAAATATCCGTGCTAAATACAGAAATTATACCCTGGCTGGGATTCGAACCCGAGACCTCTAGCTCCGGATGCAGTGTCATTACCACCTAGGCTAAACAGGCCCTCACAAGGGAATACAATTTAACTAAAGATTTAAAGCAAATGTGTCTGAGATGATCTCTCGACTAAGGAATTTGCAACAAATCTGAACAGCTGTCATAAATATAAAAAAAAAATCATTTAGTTGGCCAGAGAAAATGCGTGAGCAGACTTACCCACGTGGTCAGTGGATCGAGCACTGAGCCATTCATTCAACATGGTGGGTGTTAAAATCTCCTAAAATACCGCGGAGAGATACTGCCCTCAAGAACTCAACTCAACCTAAGGCAGTGTTGTCAGAACTATAGGTCACCTGCCGTCGACACAGCGTATCCTCAAGGACCCCTGGAAACTTTACTCACCATCAGGACCACAACACCAAAAACCTGTACGTAGTACTGTACTTATTCTATAAGTAGTGGTGCTATTATGGCTGCGATCTTCTGTAAGGCGAAGGTACTTCCCTGGTTGGGCTGCTCCGAATTCGAGCGAGATGACATTTCGAAATTTCCTACCTCTCGCCATGCCCTACCTGTCATCGGGGCTAGGGTTGTTTGTGGAATCACGGGTTCCTTTTTGGTGACGCACTCCATAAGGCAATCGTTTTTATTTTTGAATCTATTCTCGTTGCCCCAGCATCCACCGTAGATGAACTGACTGCATCTGGAATCACCGAAAATTAAACATAAAATTTTAGGAAGAAGACAGAAAAAAAAACATTTATTTTACAAGAAATTCGATTATAAGGGTGTTCGTGGAATAAATATGTATCGTAGGCGCTGTAGCGGCCACAGGCTACGGTCATGGCCACAGAATGATATAAAAGTTCTTAGAACAGATACTGATCGTATCAAAAAAGCGCATACCAGAACTTTTCATGTTTACTTATTTTAACAATAGCGGGACCTTGGACGCCAGGGTTTTTGGCCGCACTTGCTGGCCAAAATACGCTTCGACACCGCTTAGAAATGATTATATAAATAGTTGAGTGAATTGAAAAACGTAATATTGATTAAAAATGTTAAAGTAGCATTACAAACTTGGAATCAGACACTAGGGATAAGATGTTTTATTATTTATGTCATAGAATTACAAGTCATATAGGTATTATTTAATATGGGACTTTTTGGCAGGTATGTTTTGTTTATTGTAGTAAAGGAGCGTTTATTATAATTTTAATTCTATCTATGTCGCGCAAACAAGTCGACGGTGCCCCGCTTCGCGGGCTCCTATTTTCTTTCTAAAGGTCACAAGGTAACTAACGAGTCTACCTGTACCTGGATATAATCGGAGTTTTTGGCAGGTACGTTTTGTTTATTGTAGTAAAGGATCGTTTCCCTCCGTTGCCCTAATAATTTAATTCCTTATTTCGCTAGCCATAATGTTGTAATTCCTAAAATGACAAACCCGAATCTTCATTTTGCTTGTCTGCCTAATGCCATTATCCCGAATCCTCAAATGCACGACATGACGAAACTATAATGTTCGTTTAAACATAATTCTACTGTTTCACATTTTTTTAAATTAAAATAATATAATTTTTTAAATTCATTATAATTAGTTTCACTGAAATATGTTTCATTGTAATAACTAGGCGTTGATACACTTATATTCGAATTTTAAATACACGGACCAAGTGGTACATTACACTAGTTTCTTTGAAACATAACTCTATGAAATTTCTGCCTGCGAAGCAAGCAAACACCAAATGAAATTCTGCTGTTTGATAAGTTTGTAAAATAAAAAAAGTAAATTATAAATTTATTGGATGGCTTTTCTGCGAAATATGTTTCATTCAAGTAAAATTGTCGTTGAAATAATAAGGTTTGAAATAAAAATACATGGACCAAATATTATAGAAACATTTTCTGCGAAACAAAATTCTGTGAAATTTCTGTCTGCGAAAGAAGGGAACATCTGGTTTGTAAATTATGCCTATGGCTATTCTCGATTATAAAAGAACTTCTCTTTTGAGTAAAATGAGATATTAAAGGGTTTGAAGTAGTTCTCCTTCAAGACCCATTTTTATCACGCCGTATATGCATAATGTGAATATTAAGTACATTCAAAAACTTACTCGTTGCGATTACTGTCGAAGTAGTACCTCTCAAAGGCAGCAGTACATGGTCCTGCGTCTTTCGGCATCTTGCATTTATCTGAGACAAACACATACATTATTAATCATCATCATCACCCGCCTGTATAAATCCCACTGCTATGCACAGGACGCCTCTCGTGGATATGAGGGAACGGGCAGTAGCCCCACATGGACCCAGGGCGGGCTGGGGACTTCACATTCTACTTTGAATTTCTTTACGGATGTACCTATGCAGGTTTCCTCACATAATTTCCTTCAATTATTGGAATTGTCACTCATGAGATGCACTCTGGCAATTATTCATTTCTGGTGTAAAATAAAAATAATTTAAAATAAAAAACCGTCTTATAAAAATTCATAAGCACGAAATAACTTCCAATCCAATCATGAGATGAAATTTATACCTACGAACATATATATAATATATTGGGAGACAATCTTACACAAAACGATCTAGTCCCAAACTCAGCAAAGCTTGTACTATGGGTAGTAGACGATGATATACATACTTTTAAAGGTACAAAATACATAGAATATATCCAAGTCCCAAGAACAAATATCCGTGCTAAATACAGAAATTATACCCTGGCTGGGATTCGAACCCGAGACCTCTAGCTCCGGATGCAGTGTCATTACCACCTAGGCTAAACAGGCCCTCACAAGGGAATACAATTTAACTAAAGATTTAAAGCAAATGTGTCTGAGATGATCTCTCGACTAAGGAATTTGCAACAAATCTGAACAGCTGTCATAAATATAAAAAAAAAAATCATTTAGTTGGCCAGAGAAAATGCGTGAGCAGACTTACCCACGTGGTCAGTGGATCGAGCACTGAGCCATTCATTCAACATGGTGGGTGTTAAAATCTCCTAAAATACCGCGGAGAGATACTGCCCTCAAGAACTCAACTCAACCTAAGGCAGTGTTGTCAGAACTATAGGTCACCTGCCGTCGACACAGCGTATCCTCAAGGACCCCTGGAAACTTTACTCACCATCAGGACCACAACACCAAAAACCTGTACGTAGTACTGTACTTATTCTATAAGTAGTGGTGCTATTATGGCTGCGATCTTCTGTAAGGCGAAGGTACTTCCCTGGTTGGGCTGCTCCGAATTCGAGCGAGATGACATTTCGAAATTTCCTACCTCTCGCCATGCCCTACCTGTCATCGGGGCTAGGGTTGTTTGTGGAATCACGGGTTCCTTTGTGGTGACGCACTCCATAAGGCAATCGTTCTTATTTTTGAATCTATTCTCGTTGCCCCAGCATCCACCGTAGATGAACTGACTGCATCTGGAATCACCGAAAATTAAACATAAAATTTTAGGAAGAAGACAAAAAAAAATAACATTTATTTTACAAGAAATTCGATTATAACGGGCCCTCGTGGAATAAATATGTATCGCAGGCGCTGTAGCGGCCACAGGCTACGGTCATGGCCACAGAATGATATAAAAGTTCTTAGAACAGATACTCATCGTATCAAAAAAGCGCATACCAGAACTTTTCATGTTTACTTATTTTAACAATAGCGGGACCTTGGACGCCAGGGTTTTTGGCCGCACTTGCTGGCCAAAATACGCTTCGACACAGCTTAGAAATGATTATATAAATAGTTGAGTGAATTGAAAAACGTAATATTGATTAAAAATGTTAAAGTAGCATTACAAACTTGGAATCAGACACTAGGGATAAGATGTTTTATTATTTATGTCATAGAATTACAAATCATATGAGTATTATTTAATATGGGACTTTTTGGCAGGTATGTTTTGTTTATTGTAGTAAAGGAGCGTTTATTATAATTTTAATTCTATCTATGTCGCGCAAACAAGTCGACGGTGCCCCGCTTCGCGGGCTCCTATTTTCTTTCTAAAGGTCACAAGGTAACTAACGAGTCTACCTGTACCTGGATAAAAATCTGAGTTTTTGGCAGGTACGTTTTGTATATTGTAGTAAAGGATCGTTTCCCTCAGTTGCCCTAATAATTTAATTCCTTATTTCGCTAGCCATAATGTTGGAAACCCTAAAATGACAAACCCGAATCTTCATTTTGCTTGTCTGCCTAATGCCATTATCCCGAAATCCTCAAATGCACGACATGACGAAACTATAATGTTCGTTTAAACATAATTCTACTGTTTCACATTTTTTTTAATTAAAATAATATAATTTTAAAATTCATTATAATTAGTTTCACTGAAATATGTTTCATTGTAATAACTAGGCGTTGATACACTTATATTCGAATTTTAAAGTGGTACATGACACTAGTTTCTTTGAAACATAACTCTATGAAATTTCTGCCTGCGAAGCAAGCAAACACCAAATGAAATTCTGCTGTTTGATAAGTTTGTAAAATAAAAAAAGTAAATTATAAATTTATTGGATGGCTTTTCAGCGATATATGTTTCATTCAAGTAAAATGCGTTGAAATAATAAGGTTTGAAATAAAAATACATGGACCAAATATTATAGAAGCATTTTCTGCGAAACTAAATTCTGTGAAATTTCTGTCTGCGAAAGAAGGGAACATCGGGTTTGTAAATTATGCCTATGGCTATTCTCGATTATAAAACAACTTCTCCTTTGAGTAAAATGAGATATTAAATGGTTTGAAGTAGTTCTCCTTCAAGACCCATTTTTATCACGCCGTATATGCATAATGTGAATATACATTCAAAAACTTACTCGTTGCGATTACTGTCGTAGTAGTACCTCTCAAAGGCAGCAGTACATGGTCCTGCGTCTTTCGGCATCTTGCATTTATCTGAAACAAACACATACATTATTAATCATCATCACTCGCCTGTATAAATCCCACTGCTATGCACAGGACGCCTCTCGTGGATATGAGGGAACGGGTAGTAGCCCCACATGGACACAGGGCGGGCAGGGACTTCACATTCTACTTTGAATTTCTTTGCGGATGTACCTATGCAGGTTTCCTTACATAAATTCCTTCAATTATTGGAATTGTCACTCATGAGATGCACTCTGGCAATGATTCATTTCTGGTGTAAAATAAAAATAATTTAAAATAAAAAAATTCATAAGCACGAAATAACTTCCAATCCGATCATGAGATGAAATTTATACCTACGAACATATATATATATATATATATTGGGAGACAATCTTACACAAAACGATCTAGTCCCAAACTGAGCAAAGCTTGTACTATGGGTAGTAGACGACGATATACATACTTTTAAAGATACAAAATACATAGAATATATCCAAGTCCCAAGAACAAATATCCGTGCTAAATACAGAAATTATGCCCTGGCCGGGATTCGAACCCGAGACCTCTAGCTCCGGAGGTAGTGTCATTACCACCTAGGCTAAACAGGCCCTCACAAGGGAATACAATTCAACTAAAGATTTAAAGCAAATGTGTCTGAGATGATCTCTCGACTAAGGAATTTGCAACAAATCTGAACAGCTGTCATAAATATGAAAAAAATAATCATTTAGTTGGCCAGACAAAATGCGTGAGCAGACTTACCCACGTGGTCAGTGGATCAAGCACTGAGCCATTCATTCAACATGGTGGGTGTTAAAATCTCCTAAGATACCGCGGAGAGATACTGCCCTCAAGAACTCAACTCAACCTAAGGCAGTGTTGTTAGAACCATAGGTCCCCTGCCGTCAACACAGTGTATCCTCAAGGACCCCTGGAAACTTTACTCACCATCAGGACCACAAAACCAAAAACCTGTACGTAGTACTGTACTTAGTCTATAAGTAGTGGTGCTATTATGGCTGCGATCTTCTGTAAGGCGGAGGTACTTCCCTGGTTGGGCTGCTCCGAATTCGAGCGAGATGACATTTCAAAATTCCCTACCTCTCGCCATGCCCTACCTGTCATCGGGGCTAGGGTTGTTTGTGGAATCACGGGTTCCTTTTTGGTGACGCACTCCATAAGGCAATCGTTCTTATTTTTGAATCGGTTCTCGTTGCCCCAGCATCCACCGTAGGTGAACTGACTGCATCTGGAATCACCGAAAATTAAACATAGAATTTTAGGAAGAAGACAGAAAAAAATAACATTTATTTTACAAGAAATTCGATTATAATGCGCCCTTGTGGAATAAATATGTATCGTAGGCGCTGTAGCGGCCACTGGCTACGGTCAGGGCCACAGAATGATATAAAAGTACTTAGAACAGATACTCATCGTATCAAAAAAGCGCATACCAGAACTTTGCATGTTTACTTATTTTAACAATAGCGGGACCTTGGACGCCAGGGTTTTTGGCCGCAGTTGCTGGCCAAAATACGCTTCGACACCGCTTAGAAATGATTATATAAATAGTTGAGTGAATTGAATAACGTAATATTGATTAAAAATGTAAAAGTAGCATTACAAACTTGAAATTAGACACTAGGGATAAGATGTTTTATTGTTTATGTCATAGAATTACAAATCATATATGTATTATTTAATATGGGACTTTTTGGCAGGTATGTTTTGTTTATTGTAGTAAAGGAGCGTTTATTATAATTTTAATTCTATCTATGACGCGCAAACAAGTCGACGGTGCCCCGCTTCGCGGGCTCCTATTTTCTTTCTAAAGGTCACAAGGTAACTAACGAGTCTACCTGTACCTGGATAAAAATCGGAGTTTTTGGCAGGTACGTTTTGTTTATTGTAGTAAAGGATCGTTTCCCTCAGTTGCCCTAATAATTTAATTCCTTATTTCCCTAGCCATAATGTTGTAAACCCTAAAATGACAAACCCGAATCTTCATTTTGCATTTCTGCCTAATGCCATTATCCCGAAATCCTCAAATGCATGACATGCCGAAACTATAATGTTCGTTTAAACATAATTCTACTGTTTCACATGTTTTTTAATTAAAATAATATAATTTTAAAATTGATTATAATTTGCTTCACTGAAATATGTTTCATTGAAATAACTAGGCGTTGATACACTTATATTCGAATTTTAAATACACGGACCAAGTGGTACATGGCACTAGTTTCTTTGAAACATAACTCTATGAAATTTCTGTCTGCGAAGCAAGCAGACACCAAATGAAATTCTACTGTTTGATAAGTTTGTAAAATAAAAAAAGTAAATTATAAATTTATAGGATGGCTTTTCTGCAATATATGTTTCATTCAAGTAAAATTGTCGTTGAAATAATAAGGTTTAAAATAAAAATACATGGACCAAATATTATAGAAACATTTTCTGCGAAACAAAATTCTGTGAAATTTCTGTCTGCGAAAGAAGGGAACATCGGGTTTGTAAATTATGCCTATTCTCGATTATAAAACAACGTCTTCTTTGAGTAAAATGAGATATGTGTGAATATACATTCAAGAACTTACTCGTTGCGATTACTGTCGTAGTAGTACCTCTCAAAGGCAGCATTACATGGTCCTGCGTCTTTCGGCATCTTGCATTTATCTGAGACAAACACATACATTATTAATCATCATCATCACCCGCCTGTATAAATCCCACTGCTATGCACAGGACGCCTCTCGTGGATATGAGGGAACGGGTAGTAGCCCCACATGGACCCAGGGCGGGCAGGGACTTAACATTCTACTTTGAATTTCTTTGCGGATGTACCTATGCAGGTTTCCTTACATAAATTCCTTCAATTATTGGAATTGTCACTCCTGAGATGCACTCTGGCAATGATTCATTTCTGGTGTAAAATAAAAATAATTTAAAATAAAAAAACCGTCTTATAAAAAATTCATAAGCACGAAATAACTTCCAATCCAATCATGAGATGAAATTTATACCTACGAACATACATATATATATATATATATATATATATATATATATATATATATATATATATATATATTGGGAGACAATCTTACACAAAACGATCTAGTCCCAAACTGAGCAAAGCTTGTACTATGGGTAGTAGACGACGATATACATACTTTTAAAGATACAAAATACATAGAATATATCCAAGTCCCAAGAACAAATATCCGTGCTAAATACAGAAATTATGCCCTGGCCGGGATTCGAACCCGAGACCTCTAGCTCCGGAGGTAGTGTCATTACCACCTAGGCTAAACAGGCCCTCACAAGGGAATACAATTCAACTAAAGATTTAAAGCAAATGTGTCTGAGATGATCTCTCGACTAAGGAATTTGCAACAAATCTGAACAGCTGTCATAAATATGAAAAAAATAATAATTTAGTTGGCCAGACAAAATGCGTTAGCAGACTTACCCACGTGGTCAGTGGATCGAGCACTGAGCCATTTATTCAACATGGTGGGTGTTAAAATCTCCTAAGATACCGCGGAGAGATACTGCCCTCAAGAACTCAACTCAACCTAAGGCAGTGTTGTTAGAACCATAGGTCCCCTGCCGTCAACACAGTGTATCCTCAAGGACCCCTGGAAACTTTACTCACCATCAGGACCACAAAACCAAAAACCTGTACGTAGTACTGTACTTAGTCTATAAGTAGTGGTGCTATTATGGCTGCGATCTTCTGTAAGGCGGAGGTAATTCCCTGGTTGGGCTGCTCCGAATTCGAGCGAGATGACATTTCGAAATTCCCTACCTCTCGCCATGCCCTACCTGTCATCGGGGCTAGGGTTGTTTGTGGAATCACGGGTTCCTTTTTGGTGACGCACTCCATAAGGCAATCGTTCTTATTTTTGAATCGGTTCTCGTTGCCCCAGCATCCACCGTAGGTGAACTGACTGCATCTGGAATCACCGAAAATTAAACATAGAATTTTAGGAAGAAGACAGAAAAAAATAACATTTATTTTACAAGAAATTCGATTATAATGCGCCCTTGTGGAATAAATATGTATCGTAGGCGCTGTAGCGGCCACTGGCTACGGTCAGGGCCACAGAATGATATAAAAGTACTTAGAACAGATACTCATCGTATCAAAAAAGCGCATACCAGAACTTTGCATGTTTACTTATTTTAACAATAGCGGGACCTTGGACGCCAGGGTTTTTGGCCGCAGTTGCTGGCCAAAATACGCTTCGACACCGCTTAGAAATGATTATATAAATAGTTGAGTGAATTGAATAACGTAATATTGATTAAAAATGTAAAAGTAGCATTACAAACTTGAAATTAGACACTAGGG
This sequence comes from Notocelia uddmanniana, assembly GCA_905163555.1. Taxonomy (NCBI): domain Eukaryota; kingdom Metazoa; phylum Arthropoda; class Insecta; order Lepidoptera; family Tortricidae; genus Notocelia; species Notocelia uddmanniana. Next base: position 4,166,062 of record LR991063.1, on the reverse strand, counting down.
ATAAGATGTTTTATTGTTTATGTCATAGAATTACAAATCATATATGTATTATTTAATATGGGACTTTTTGGCAGGTATGTTTTGTTTATTGTAGTAAAGGAGCGTTTATTATAATTTTAATTCTATCTATGACGCGCAAACAAGTCGACGGTGCCCCGCTTCGCGGGCTCCTATTTTCTTTCTAAAGGTCACAAGGTAACTAACGAGTCTACCTGTACCTGGATAAAAATCGGAGTTTTTGGCAGGTACGTTTTGTTTATTGTAGTAAAGGATCGTTTCCCTCAGTTGCCCTAATAATTTAATTCCTTATTTCGCTAGCCATAATGTTGTAAACCCTAAAATGACAAACCCGAATCTTCATTTTGCATTTCTGCCTAATGCCATTATCCCGAAATCCTCAAATGCATGACATGACGAAACTATAATGTTCGTTTAAACATAATTCTACTGTTTCACATGTTTTTTAATTAAAATAATATAATTTTAAAATTTATTATAATTTGCTTCACTGAAATATGTTTCATTGAAATAACTAGGCGTTGATACACTTATATTCGAATTTTAAATACACGGACCAAGTGGTACATGGCACTAGTTTCTTTGAAACATAACTCTATGAAATTTCTGTCTGCGAAGCAAGCAGACACCAAATGAAATTCTACTGTTTGATAAGTTTGTAAAATAAAAAAAGTAAATTATAAATTTATAGGATGGCTTTTCTGCAATATATGTTTCATTCAAGTAAAATTGTCGTTGAAATAATAAGGTTTAAAATAAAAATACATGGACCAAATATTATAGAAACATTTTCTGCGAAACAAAATTCTGTGAAATTTCTGTCTGCGAAAGAAGGGAACATCGGGTTTGTAAATTATGCCTATTCTCGATTATAAAACAACGTCTTCTTTGAGTAAAATGAGATATGTGTGAATATACATTCAAGAACTTACTCGTTGCGATTACTGTCGTAGTAGTACCTCTCAAAGGCAGCATTACATGGTCCTGCGTCTTTCGGCATCTTGCATTTATCTGAGACAAACACATACATTATTAATCATCATCATCACCCGCCTGTAGAAATCCCACTGCTATGCACAGGACGTCTCTCGTGGATATGGGGGAACGGGCAGTAGCCCATCAAGATTCACTGATCTCGTACAAGTAAACATGGGACCGTTATTCTAATCCATACGTTACGAAGTTACGATGTTGATAACTGACAGAATATTAACCTAGCAACAATTTTTGATTTCCACTAAGTTTCATACAATCAATATATATCAAACTCATACATCCAATAAAACGATTAATTAAAATTATAATTATAATTATAATGGACTAATATTGTGTAATCAATGGTTCTTACTATATTTATCTAATAATTCTCGTTTTATTTTTTCTTTCAAATGCTTGATTTTTTTATGAAAATACTAAAATCACTATATGTATGCCTTTTACATTTGCGGAGTTCCCTCGGTTCCTCATGGATCCCATCATCAGAACTCGAGCTTGACAAATGATTGTCTTGAAAATCTAACTTGCTTAACAAACACAGCAAAGAGGACAATTCGCCAAACGTGAACAATGCGTCGTTGAAGAGTTCCGTTCTGATCATCATCAGCAGTTCCACTTCATCAAATGTCACTTTTTTGGATGAAAATGCTTAATTAGTTCATATAAATACTAAAATCAATATACGTGGGCCTTTCACATTTGAGTTCTCTCAATTCCTCTTGGGTCCCATTATCAGTACTCGAGCATGACAAAAATCAATACTGAAAATAGAACTTGCTTTACAAACGCAGCTAGGAGGACAAATCGCCAAACGAGAACTTTCCGTCGTTGAAGGGTTCTGTTCTGATCATAATCAGGAATTCCACTTCATCAAATGTCACATTTTTGTATGAAAAGGCTTGATTTGTTGATGAAAACACAAAAATCACTATATGTTTGCCTTTAAAATTTGAGGAGTGTCCTCGATTCCTCATGGATCCCATCATCAGAACTGCGTTTTGACAAAAACGGGACCAACTTTGATGTATATATACTTACAATCAAAAATAGTTTTTTTTATCGGTTCAGAAATTACGGAGTACTGGAGTAACAAACATGAAAAAAAATTACTACCGAATTGAGAACCTCCTCTTTTGAAATCTTGAAGTCGGTTAAAAATCTGTGAGCGCGCAAATCCTTTTTTCGTGACCGGACCGACATTGATCTTCCGTGCTTACGTTAGTACCGCGCTAAGTGTAAGGGGTGAATTTGCTATGTCACTGAGTCAGCCACAATACATTGTACAATATTTCCCTGGAAGTCGCACTTTCAAAATTATACTCACCTTTAACGTTCAATCTTATTACGAGAGAGTCGGAACCGGCTATGTTATATGCCAAACACTTATATATGCCGGCGTGTGAAGCGTTGACTGAGTCAAAGTGAATAGTATCTACAGTCGTATTTAGTCTGGCAAATTCGGAAGCATCTACATCTTTATACAACCAAATGATATCCGGTTTAGGTATGCCCGCCGTCACACTGAAAAAAAAAAGCAATCTTCAAACTATGGAAGGGTGGGTAACGTGCTTCGTGATTGTTTAGCGTCACAATTTTCCATAGGCTACGGCATTTGATTACTATCAAACAGGCCGTATGTTCGTTTGCCACCGTCGTAGTATTAAAATGAGCCATAACAAGGTTTCCAATCAAAATTAAAAATTGATCATCGCGGGCGGGATTTGAACCCACGACCTCGCTTCGTCGCCTCGATCAATACCCGCGGTAGCTCAGTTGGAAAGAGCGATGGACGGATTCCAGAGGTCGTGGGTTCAAATCCCTCTCTGGCTCTGGCTGGAAATTATAATACTGCTAAACTTGTAAAATATTGACAGTTATAACAAGGTTTGTTCAAAGTTAAAGTTAAAAACTCCTTATATCCAAAAAACCGGATTCAGAATCCATTTTACAAAAAATAACTTAATAAACAAAATTTAATTTTTCATGCAGGTTTTTTCCGAAATTTGGTTTTTAAGAAGTTAAGTAAAACCAAATGTTGAAATATTCGAAAATATCTTAATTTCATATAAATAAATCAATTTCAAAAATCAGCTGGTTCGGCGGCTGAAAATGCTGCTAAGGTCAAACACACCAAATACTCTGCCTTGGAACCAACTTACGATTTCGTTCCGGTCGCTGTGGAGACAGCTGGGCCCTGGGGCAGTGAGGCTCTCGGGCTTTTCAAACAGTTAGGCAGACGTTTGAGGGAGAGGGGCCTTGACCCCCGCTCTGGGTCATGGCTCGTCCAACAGGTCTCAATTGCTGTTCTGCGAGGCAATGCCGCAAGCATTTTGGGGACCTTTGGTTCGAGAATGACGCAGAGCGGGGCGCAGTTTTAGTTTATACTTTTTCCTTTCTTTTAGTTACCTAGTTAGTTTAGCGTTTTATAATGTATATTGACCTGTTATTGTGCCTAATAAATATAAATTTTATATTTCAAAAATTCCTCATTTCAAAAGAGACTAAGTGCCAAGTAAGTCGTCACAGCGTAACGAATCATACAGAAGCACTGTTACTAAGGTGCAGGTGTTGTTTACATTGCTTGCAAATTTTAGCTTGCAGCACGGCGACGCCGCCGTCATATTCGATGTAAATGGATTTCACGACCTCTTTAGCCTGTTTCGTAGTGATCCTGCCTACAAAGCGGGTGATCCCGGGTTTGAATCCCAGTTAGGGTATTTGTGTGATGAGCAGGGCTCGAAAAGGGTGAGCTGTTTTGAGAGTTTGCATACCATTGGTAATAGGTAGGTACATACATCTGCGGGTCCCTCACTCTCAACACAGCGCATCCCCAAGTCAATAAATGGTCGGCAAAGCACTTGTGATCCTTTGGAGTCGCAAGTGTCCATAGGCTACGGTGTCTGCTTACCATCAGGCAGGCCGTAAGCTTGTTTTCCACCGTCGTAGTATAAAAAAAGCTTTGCTTAGTTTGGGACTATGTAGATTTGTGTAAGGTTGTCCACAAACATTTATTTTATATCGTGTAAGAAAGTGTACTGCTGTTCTTTTTGTACGCCGTGACTGTCACGATTTCATACTAGTGACGTCATTACTACGATGTAGGCTTTCTTCACATTTTCGTGAATATTTAGAAAACGAATAGCTATAAAAATATACTAAAAATATTTTGGGGTTTCTTGTTAACAAATTATCGAAATGAGTTAAGAATTCATACAACTTAAAAATTTGAAATGTTATCAATGCTTCGCACAAGTTATTTTTACTCTGGAATTCAAGATTGTCTTTGATCGTCGAGACTGAACAACGAAATGCGTTTCCCATAACCAGCGATCGGCACGAACGGTGCAAATTTTTTGAGCTGACATAAAAAGAACTTATAATCTAGAAACTTAAGAGTGCGCAGTACGTTCGGTTCTCCATACAAACGTATTTATGCTCTCATTTTAAAACGCCGTGCTAGAATAACATGAAACTTTGTATACACAATGAGATCCGGCATATCTAGGTCGGAAATTAGTTTCTGTTGCTTGAAATTATAATGGAGAAAAAGTACAACGATTATTAAGGTTTTCATACAAGCCGTAAAAAACTCAAAAATCCGCTGTATTTTTTTCTTTTACAATTCCTAACAACAGAAACTAATTTCCGACCTAGGTATCCAGGATCCCATTGTGTATACAAAGTTTCATGTTATTTTAGCATGGCGTTTTAAAATGAGAGCATAAATACGTTTGTATGGAGAACCGAGCGTACTGCGCCCTCTTAAGAATATTATTGGCAGATTAGTGTTCAATTTTACCATATATATCAGTCGTATCATTTGGTATAAAATTAATATTTTCATGGCTGCAAGCAGTGTTTTATGTTTATGTCAGCTACCTATATACAAGTGTTATAAAACTATACACGTATACGGTACGGTACGGTACGTACCGAGTCGTACAGGTGTGAGTTTGTCTATCTTATTCTCCCAAAATTCCTCAATGGTTCTTGTTAATCTTATATGACATGTGTATTGTTTTAATCAGTTATTGTGTACAATCAAGTGCTTATAGGTAAAAATCTTGAGTAAAGGACCCGTTGTATGTAGTTGTGGACTGTACGAATAGACAATTGTTTTGTTTGTGTTACACATTTTTAAATAGGTTATGTGTATTCGAACACTTCGAGAAGCAAATCCGTCTTGGTTGAACGGCGTTTGGGAGACTACGCAATACCTTCTCGTCTATTATCCCGCAGTGTCTCAAGACGAAAGTCTTTGACCAGTGTGTGTTGCCATTGATGACCTACGGCTCTGAAGCGTGGTCGCTCACTATGGGCCTCATAAGCAGGCTCAAACTCACTCGAAGAGCGATGGAGAGGGCTATGGTCGGAGTTACTCTGCGAGATCGAATCAGAAATGATACAACCCGCAGAAGAACCAAGGTGACCGGACGTTGCGGCGGTCTCTGGAGGAGGCCTACCATCAGTGGACGTTGATCGGCAATGATGATGATGATTCGAACACGTCACAACTACATATAACCAGGTCCTTTACTTTAGTTTTTTCCTATACATACTATACGGCGCAGAGGGGAAGTAGGTGGCTTGGATCTGAGCCCGATACCCTGACAGCGATTGGATTGCGGTGCGTGAAGCGTTTTATCTGTACATTGCACGGTCGAGGCGCGCAACGCACTGCGGTAAGTTGGGATCACACGCAATGTATTAGCCGCCGCCGCTAGAAGTCGTTGCCACCCCTGTCCCATCACAGCTAAACGGTAGACCAATGACACAAGGAGAATAAACGCTGTATAATAAGTATGCAAAATATACTTACATGCATTTGAGATCTATTTTAGAATTTGTCATTAAAATGATACTTTGATTTACCCTGTTGATAGTAGGCGGTACTGAAAAAAAAATCACAATGATAAATATTAATAGCTTACATCCTAACATTATAAATGAATGCATATAAAGTCTCCGTGTGGTTTCGGGTTATAAAAACAGTTGCGCTATCCCTTGGGTGTCGTAAAGTAAGAGAGGATTATAGGAATACGGTTGAAGTTTGCCAAGCGTGGCGATTATGGCATTTACCCCCCATGAAATTGGGGGAGGCCTATGTTCAGCAGTGGACGTCCTAGCGCTGATATGGTGGTGGTGGTGGGTTGAAGTTTGATGTTGATGATGGGCTGGAATCTGTCACTATTCTCTCTAAAAGAGGTAGGGCACTAGTAACTAGTAGTGGAAAGTAATCTCGCTCATATTTTGAGCAGCCCAACTGGGGGATTACCTCCACCTTACAAAAGACCGCAGACAAAATAACACGAGACTATAGCTATTTGGGTATGTGGTGTATGAGTAGTGGTGTGCAAAGTCGCCGGAGTTCGCCAGTATACGCTGTGTTGGCAGTGAGGGACCTGCCTATGTCTCTAGGTGTTAACACAATGAATTCTCAAATTAAGATTCTTATGGAATCACAAGTGTATAGCCTTATCTGCTTACCATCAGGCAGATCGTAAACTTGTTTGACACCGTCGTTGTATTAATAAAATCTTTAAACATACTCGTACAATTTCTACAACCGTCACTGTTTGTTTTTTCTCTGCTAGTCCCTTTTGGGAAAAAAGGTGTGACTGTCACGCCTAATCGCAGTATGGTGTAGATATAGTTTATAATCTGAATTATAAATAATAGGATACTAGTTGTTCCGAAAATTAAACCCCAAACCGTTTCGATTGTGGTTGGAAGGTGATACGGGAGTTCAAGTGGTGCGAGGATGGCCTGGTTTCCTTTTCCGGGAGCTTGCCATGCTCTAAAAGCTTTATGTCTTTATTGAGGGAGAACATAATGTAAGCAGTATCAGCAGTCTCCCGTGGCCCGCTGGTGACATAAACAAACCACGGCCACTGGTTGGGCGAACCTTTCCGAAGCCACTCTTGTTTGGGCCGCGTCATGAGCGCTGTGTAGTGATTTGTGCAATTGTGGTGCTACCTTATTAAGTCCTTATAGTGTCTGCACGAAGGTTAAAGAGATATTCCGAATATCTAAAATTGTGATATTTAGTGCTAGTTTTCCATAAATCAGCATTGTTTTGAGTAGATGTATCCATATTTGTGTAAAATAGTGGTTATATTTCATAATATTCTCTTTGTATAGCATCATCACCAATCAATACTTACTTAACCCACTAATGGCCAACTTAAACGGAAATGTTTTTTTGACCAACGCGTTTTCTACTGAGCAATTGTAGTTATCTGCCATGTAGAGTTCCATGGCACGAATGGTGAGTACAGAGCCGTCGTTTGACACTTCTAGGTTTCCATCTGGTTTAAGCGGCTTTCCGTTTTTGTACCAAGATACTTTTGCTGCGGGAAAGGCTTCTACTTTGCAGCCTATTCTGCCTGGCTTCAGGTATTCGATCGTTGAGTCTAAAATCGTAATTGAAATTATTAAAATAAAGCTTACCCATTATTCCAGGACCTGACCTGACTAAAGTTCTGTAAGAAAGCTCGCGTATGGAGATCATTCTTGAAAATATTGTTTTTATGTTTCATCCAAAAAAAAAATACGCCATATCTGTAATATTTAGGAGTACCAGGAGGCGGAATATGTGTAGTTTTAAATACTTAATAATTAAAACTTTAAAACCATACGCGGAAATTCCGTACATAACTGTTGTCAGATCCAGGACTATATCTCTTTTCTGCATTTCCAAATTAAATGTAAACCGTCTAGCATTGCGATATTGTCCGGATTGTTTGCGACCGATGCTGTTTGAAACTCTATTTACACACGCCCAGTCAGGCAAAAAGTGCTTGGAAGTTAATTATGAGTTTAACTTATTATTCTCCTTAAAAAACGGATCCTCTTTAACAAATTATAACAACACAATCAATTAGGTGTCCGTGATAAGAAAATCCCCAATTTCCCCTACACGTTTTCACGCGAGTCCATAACGTTTTATACTAATCATCTATATTTAAATGAGTGCTTCCTGACTCGCACGGGGTGCGTGGAAGGAATACAGTACGGTCAGTAGGAATACAGTACGCTTCCGCGCGTGATATTTACTATTGCACAAATGTAATACTGGCAGTAGAAAGTGAGGAAATCTCTGAGTCATGAGTAAGTTCATGTCTTAGTATAAAATAGCAAATATCGATTCCGCCTCGCCAAGTCAGGGAGTCGGCTTAGATTGGTTAACTCTATTGAAACTTACTGTCCGGTGATTCTATATTAGTGAAGTCTATGATCACTTGAGTTTGAACTGATACAGTATCCTCCTTAGTTCCTTCAGCGTTGATAGCTGTGCAGGTATACGTAGCGTTATTTTTGACTTCAGGTATGTCTAACACGCTGATGTAATCGTTAGGCAGTTCGAAGATTGACACCTGTAAAATACAAGATTTGAAGGAATTTCAAACGACGCAGGTATTAGCTGCAGACTGGAAACGTGTTTTCATCCGGTATTCCCTTGACTGGTCTAATAACTTTTTGCCTAATTTCAGTTTGATTTAATTGATGAATTTTTTGTCTAAAGTTAATTTTTAAAAGTTATTTTTTCAAAATAATGTTAAATTTAATGACAATTTTTATAACTTTTAGTTTGTGTAAAATCATTTTGCCGATTCTTATTTAACATAATTATCAATTATCAATTTATCACATATGGCCGACTAATGTTTTAACTTCGATTTTATATTACTTGTTAAAAAGTACAGTCAATAGCAAATGTACAGGTTCATTTTTGTACTTTGTCGCACTAACGTAACAATACTGCGACAGGTGGAATGCGTCAAAGTAGTGAAAGTGACAAGGTTCTAAAATGATCATCTACTACTTAGGCTACGGTGTCAAATGCAATAATAGAATTTATCGACTTCTACATATTGTACTCGCAGGTAGGTATAGGTACGACAACGAGCGAAGCGAGGAGGAGTGTTAGGTAGAACTGCGGTTCTACAGCACGCGAGCCGAGCGAGCGAAGCGAGCGCGCTGCGGTAGCAGCCAGCGAAGCGCCAGAACTGATCTTTTTTAGGGTTCCGTAGTCAACTAGGAACCCTTATAGTTTCGCCATGTCTGTCCGTCCGTCCGTCCGCGGATAATCTCAGTGACCGTTAGCACTAGAAAGCTGAAATTTGGTACTAATATGTATATCAATTACGCCGACAAAGTGGTAAAATAAAAAGTGGAAAAAATATTTTATTAGGGTACCTCCCCTATACGTAAAGTGGGGAGTGATTTTTTTTTTTTCATTTTAACCCTAACGTGTGATATATTGTTAGATAGGTATTTAAAAATAAATAGGGGTTTACTAAAATCATTTTTTGATAATGTTAATATTTTCGGAAATAATCGCTCCAGAAGTAAAAAAAAATGTGTCCCCCCCCCTCTAACTTTTGAACCATAAGTTTTAAGAACTTTATAAAAACTTTGTAGGAAAATTATTTTGAACGTGATAGGTTGAATAGTTTTTGAAAAAATTACAAAAACTACGGAACCCTACACTGAGCGTGGCCCGACACGCTCTTGGCCGGTTTTTTTTACTAATATTAATCTTATAAGACATCATTCCCGAAACTAATGTAGGTTTAGAAATTGTTCGACTTAACAGTGATTAGAATAAATATGCGACATGTTAACATGTATGTTAGACGAAATATATTCATTACTAGTTTTTGCCCGCGACTTCGTCCGCGTATAATTCGTTCTCGCCTTAGAATGATTTGTTTTCCCATACAATCTTTCTCAAGCTCAGATGGACACCAGGAACTTCAGGGCGACATGTTGGAGAAGGAAAGCCGCGAATAGATCGGACTGGAGATATTTGCTTGACCAGCCTAGCCTAGGGCCCACCCGCGGCTATAACGCCTCAGATGATGATGATGATACAATCTTTCACCCTTCTTTACAGCCCCTTAAGAAATGATTACAGTCAATATGACATTCCCTAGAAATCCTATTGTCTAAACGAATGATTAAGTGCTTATTTCGGAATATCAAATGTACCGATTCTAGACGAATGAATCTCGTCAAAAACATTACATGTACATTGTACAATGGTAAAAGTCTCGCTACGTAGTTCTGCCGTAAAACGTTATTCAAACACAGCGAGTTCTTCATGTAAGTATGATGACCGAAGGCCGGAAGCAGAGCGGCAAGGCATGCGAGAATAATCACACAGAGCGGGCTTCTCATGTAAGGCTGAGGGCCGAAGGCCTGAAGCAGAGAGACGAGACACGCGAGGCTGAAGGCCGAGCCTCCCAACAGAGTAGATTCTTCATGCAAGGTTGATGACTGAAAAGCCGAAGGAGAGTGGCAAGGCATGTGAGGCCGAAGGCCGAGCTATGTCGTCGCCAAAGATCCAGTTGCCATATTAATGAGGGTAAATTATACTCCATTCTTTCGTTTTCACGTGATGCCTAGACATATAAACAGACAGACAAACAGACACAAATTCTTAAAACTGTTGAAACGATTTCTGTTATCGATTCTAAGTATCCCCAGGCAACTTTTTTTTGAATATCTTTCATGTACACACTTTCGACCCTCTTCTAAGTGTACATCTAAAATGCTCCAACTGTCTATGCTGACTATTGGGCTGCCCAGCTCAAGTGATCTCTTATATCAAACAGTTTTTATGGTGTGAAGGGTCAACAATTACGTAAAAAATAACGCACGACAAAATTAAATGGTACACCGACGATACAAAGTGTGCATTGAAACAGCTGTTTTTGTATTTAAGCATATGAATAAAAACAATGCCAAAGTATCGCAACTGCATTTTGATGTACACGCAAAGTAGAACTAATTGCGAAAAGGTTGTGCTCAAAAATAGCGTCAACAATCAGAAGGAATACTTCGGTTTTGACATAATGAATCGTCAACTTGTTTACAATTCTGCTATGCTTTAAGTTAAATTTCTTGACACGCTGTTATACTCCCAATTTGCTGATACTTAAATCGTAGAATGGCGTATGAGGATTAAACCACCCCGTTTCATAGACCTTACTTGCATCCCCGATTTAATATCCCTTTGATGGAAGATCATCGGGACAAAAAGTACACTTATAATATATATAAGTGAATCAAGATTATATACTATTAGTATACAAATCATCTTAATCTGTACAGCCGTTTGTGCGTGATTCAGTGACAAACATCCAAACATCTAAACATTCGCATTTATAATATTAAGTAGTGGGATTATGGTATAAAATTAGTGCATATGAAGTGACCGGCAAAAGTAACATTGTAATTGCATGTTTTTATATAGGATTACAAAGTTATATATTTAGTTTTTGAATCTAGAAAACAAGACTGAAATTTGGGTTTAGAGTCACAGTTACGTAATGGAATAAATCAAAATAGTGTTCAAAATTTGAAGAGACCGTGATGGCTGGTGCGCACACTGGGCAGCGCCGCGGCGCAGCGCTTGCATTTACTTTTGTTTCAGTTTCTATATTAAGATTTCACAAATTTTGAATGAGGATGTTTTTTCCTTTGTCGTCAAGTATCCACTCAAATAAAAATTGGACAATAGTTTATTTTAACAGCAATGTCATATTATTAACTAGCTGTCCCGGCGTACTTCGTACTGCCTCCGTCCCGGACAAAAGCAAATTTAAATCTCAATATTTCCAAAAACTATAAAATTATCGAACAAAATTTCAGGAGAATTGGTTGAGAAATTAAATGCGACCTGTCGACGAGAACAAGCGGGAATCCGGACATCTGGATCTCGATGGGGATCCAAATATTCGAAATCATATTTGTCGATTCTAAAATGGAGACCTTCATTTCACTCGGTGGATAACTTAAACTCTGTTCGTATTTTACCATGTTTTATAAATCATTTGAATTTGATAGATACTTTGTCACTTACTGTTTTGTCGAATGTGAGATTAGCAGATGTATCACTGGACGTCCAAATAACACTAGGTGCAGGATATCCTTTGATTTTGCACCTAAGCTGCAGTGGATGGTAATACGCTGCATTGATGTTAGGGCCACCTTCGATAGTTACAATGGGGGATTTCGGGGTCGCATCACCTGCAAGGTTCATAACAAGCATTGTCGATTAACTTGATAACACTTGAGACTTCTTTAAATAATTTCTTCTTCTTCGAAACCTTGAGAGTCTTGACCAAAATAAACTCTCCAAACAGACCGATTTCCTGATTTCCTCAAAGAGTCTTACCATTTAAAAAAAACTGAATTTTATGTGTTTCACTGGCCTTAAAATAGGAAACAAATTGAAGGAATAGCTATTTACAATACAAGGGTTGTAAAACAAAGAAAAGCCGATATCGCAGATGTTTGAGGCCCGAGCCGCAGGCGAGGGTCATAAATATGCGAGAGAGGACTTTCTGTTTTACGACCCGTATTTTGTACACAATTTTACGTCACCACTTGGTAAAAAATTCACAGATCTTGTGCACTACACGAGGTACATCAAGGTACATTGAAAATGAACTCAACAAAATAAAAAAATGCATTACATTTGCTAACGTTATGCCAATTTGGTTGATATATAATATATAAACATAGCTCACATACAAAATTCCTATTAAATTGGCAATTTTTTAAAGCGCAGCCAAGTTACGGTAACCACATAAAAAGGCATTTGCCACTTTACTATTCACGCAAGATAACGGCGACTTCAAACTAACTCGACCTCCAAACTCCGACTGTAACTATAACTATAACAAGAATTTTCAAAGTCGAATTCAACATGACACCCTTGGCCCCAGGAGAAGGATAAATTATATGATATCATAACCTTGATTATTTGTTTAATTTTCTCGCAATCGAAGTGAAAAGCAGATGTATAACTCATGTATAAAACTCATTTTATCCTCTACTTTATATCGACCCTTGCCTGCGGCTCGGGTCGATAAATTGTCGCGGACAAAATGGCTTGTTTTATGCAATCTCAATCAACTATTTTATTTGCCAAGGTTTTGGAAGATATTGGTCTTCTAAAACATCATTGACTTATCCACGAATTGCTATTTTCCGGGCACTGCAATAATGTGCTATTGTTGTCTCGAACTATAATTAATAATAATTTATTATAGAAACAATACATGTTTAATTTAAACAATTTGAAATATAAAACTAAACCTAACTACAATTGTACAATTGTGTTGATTTAAAAAAATATATATTACCTACTAATAGTCGTTCTGACTTTTTGACTTCTTTCAAAAAGGTTAGGCTACAGCGCAAACCCTTGACCCGATCTTGTTTTAGGTTAGATCTTCGTTTTTCGTTCTGGACTTTCTCAAATAATTCTTTTTGCATCTTACACATCTCGTAAATACGCGTCTTTTGAGCCTAATTTGAATATCATACCTTCACAACTCTCTGAAATATAAGGGGATCGCACTATTTCGTGAAATGGGACCCTATACTGGAGCGAACGAAAAGATATTTTCAATGTCAAAAGGTGGGTTTTCCAGACGCGCAGCGTGCGGAAAAACGCGCTCTTTGGCAAGGTGTGGTGTAAATTATGTTTTCTTACCTGCCGTTCTATTTTGAGGTTTGATGGGTGTTAACCCATGTCTCGTTAAGTAGGTTTTGTTGGACGTATCGTAAAATTTGACCTGTAAAGTAGACATATTTTAGGTTTAATTACTTTCAGTATACTTAAACCAGCAAGAGTTCAATAGTCAGTAGTTGTTTTTGATTTTGTACAGAAAATCAGGAAAACCAGAATCAATGGATATCAATTTAACTACGTAACGGGAAGCCACCGTAGAACAGTAAAGCACGCCACTTATTATACAAAAAAAAATCGCTCGCTAGTATGCTATATAGTGGCTTTTAGTGACTATTTAAAAGTCAGCTGAAGGAAATGCTTACGGCAACTTTGAACATGTTGTTGGGTGGAGTGATCTTTTCGGTTGTGTACAGTTGCGTGTTGACAAGCTTTAGTGGTTTTTCTAGGAGGATATTGTCCTCCATGTCAAGTATTTGAACGGTGCGCAATTCCAAGCCTTCTTCTTCACTGGCTAATTGTATAGAGAGGTGAGACTGTTTTCCTGTAATAGAAAAAGTTTTGGTTAATTTGCTGGATGCTTTGCCATGAGGTAGAGAGGTAGCACCTCCGAGGTAGAAAAGGATGTCATGATTTGAGTTTTCTAGCTGACTGTCTGGCTCTGTGTTATTCTACGTCTCACGTAAGACCAACGTGAGGCATCGAGATGAGTCATAGAATCGGAGAGAAAATATATATAATAGGTAAGTAAAGATGTACTCGTACCTGGTACGGGTTTTCTAGTCGTGCCTTTGATGTTTGTTGGAGCGAAGATGGAAAACCCATGCTCGAAGTACAGCTCTGTGGAAGCTGAGATGACGACGTGCGTCTCGCTCTTGCTGATCACCTCTACCTTATACTCGCCGGGGTCCACAACAGCAGCTCTCACCACCTACAGAAATACTCATCATAATCCGCGTGAGGGGTGGGGGGAGGCGACTTTTTATGCGATGTTTTGTACTTCACCAAAAGCTTACTGATGTCACTCAAATTTTCTTGCATTACGTGTTACTGTCAGTATTACATTTGCGCACTAGTAATATTATTCGCTGAATCGGGGCAGTATTACATTCGTATCGCCCCGCTTCCACGCATCCCGCGCCAGTTAGGATCAATGAACCATGTAGTTAATAATGGATTCCCATCGTGAAAGCTCGGAATACGACTAAATCCGAAGTGGCTATCAATTATCGAATGAAATGATTGAGGAGTTCATGTCTGTTAATATGAAAATTCCAAATTTCAAATTAAAGGGGGAAAAATATAAAAAAAATAATGTTCCGAGCAGGATTCGAACCTGCGACATCTAGCATACGCGGTCAATCGCTCTAGCCTCTGAGCTATCGGAGCAACCAGGCTCGTGCACGAAATCCTTCACTAGTTCCCTCTAAAACGCCTTAGGGAGGCGTACAGCGACATCTATCGTAGAAGGTTTAGGCTTCTTTTAACGGCACCGTAACGTCTCAAATAATAATAATATGAAACTTTAATTACGAATGTCAATATGAAACTTTAATAATCAATATCGTACTGCCATCACACCGACAAGTTATAATAATAATAATCGTAAAGAACCTCGTGAAAGCTGAGACAAAGTCAGCAAGTACCTAGACTTGGCACATGAGGTAACCGCCATGTGGGATGTTGATTCAACGATTATTGTCCCGATAGTCGTCTCTGTGAACGGTCTAACAGCGAAGAGTCTCGACCAACATCTCAAGAGACTCTCGTTAGATGGCTGGGTCAAGGGTCAAATACAGAAGGCGGTACTCCTGGACACGGCGCGGATAGTCCGGAGGTTCCTCTCTCTGTCGCCCTAACCACCGGTAGCTTAGGCCCGCCTCGCTGCCGGCGGCACTCTAGGTTAGGTTTTTTATAATGCTTTTATACTTTGTACGTGTATTTTTATATTTTACATTTGATAAATTTATTGTAAAAAATCTAACCTAAGAAAAAGAAATAAATAAGGTGAATAATCGTAAGACATTTATTTGTGATGTATTTAATATATATAAAGAAAACGACACAAAAGATAAATAAAACTTAGAAATATGTTAACATAAGGAAGCTAAAAACTACTTATAACTACTGTAGACGACAGACCCTACCCTCCCCTAATGTACCTAGCACGTAATTTAGAAAGAAATAAAGATAAGACGTTAGCTGGGTAAATGTAAGAGTAACCCTGTTATTTAAAATGGAATATTTAAGAAATATTGTCATATTTACGTAAATATTAGAACCTTGTCGCACTAAGCGGAAGGAATAACTCTTTAGGGCGAGTTTATTCATTTCAGCAAGCATTATGACACAATTCGAGTGATTGCGCAATGATACTTGGAAATTTCCATACGCAGTAGAATGAAAGATTGCGTAATAATGTAAAATATGTCGATCGTAGATCGAAATTACGTTATGAAAATGGCATGTTTGTGAGCTAACTCACGAACAGTTGACTCTGAGACAATAAGGTTTTTATTATATAAAGTAGGCGCTGAGGCGCATATTATAAGCCCTGTTTGAATCACAGGCACTAAGAAATGGTCGCGCAGCGAATTTCTTAAGATTGAATAAATTCAGAATAGTCGTTTTTACACAACGTTCTTCCCTCTCAGAGCCAATATTAGGGAGACACTGTCCAAGTATAAAGGGTCACGTGTGACCACACCGAACGCCGACTCGATGAGTCCTAGTACAGGCCAGTGAGATAATCACAGCCTCCGCAATCCGCGGAAAACCGCGAGATTTGTAAGATTCCCTATTTATACTCGGACAGCGCCTCGTAGCGTGCGCAACTTCGTGGTGCTCACGTTACGGTCAGCCATTACGAAAGAAAGGAGGTGAGTTCGCAACGTACTTCACTTAGTACCGAAGAGACACTCCAAGGAAGAAACCCAGAACAAGAAAGAAAAAGTGCGTTGGGAACTCAGCTCAGGAAAAGTTTAGGAATCTAGACATTGTGTCCTAGATTTAGATAAAATCAGTGTTAAAGTCATTATAAATAAGTAACTTTATTATATACAGTGTTAACTTCCAAATACGTTTTATTAAGAACATAATCTGTGATAAACAATATAAGCCATTTACAATCCGTCCGGACTTCTTATTTACTTGTTACGAATCATAAGAAAAAGCAGAACCAAGGTGGCACCAATATTAGAGTAGAGTCAGTCACTGTTATTTTACGAGAGGAACTACCAGTCATTTGTATACAGTCCACTTTAAACATTTATATTTTTGGGCCTAATCAATCAGGATTAGTGCATCATTTACAACTACTACTTGTACGAGGGCTGTTTGATAAGTATCCGAAGTATCGCCGAAAATGGTAACAATTCTGTATAAAACATAATTATTATGTTACACCATTTCATTTTAGCTGGATATAGCGAGTCTAATATTTATTAATAGCATTGAAAAAAAAATGAGGGCTCGTTTGTAAAACCCATGAAAATACTCTATTACGAACTTTATTAGTCTAGTTAAGGCTTGCCATTATTGTCCACTTAGCTGTCTTTTTTTCATTTTGGGCATGCGATTAAGGCTACTGAATTGGTAATACAGCTGTTATTGTCTTACTACCCGATGTCATATTTTTAATGTAACTTTTATACCAATTCTAAAAAACGTATTTTTTTATACTCTTCGATAGGGGTGCCTTCACAGTAAAAAAAATATCGATTATTAGAAATATTACCCAAGTCAAACCATTCTTTGTTGCAAGATAAAAGTCCACCAAAATAACATCCAAGTGGGTTTCAGCTTTAGTTGCAGGTTTCGTATCAAATACTTAGCCGTTCGTGGCGGTACGATATGAAATTTCCACCATTTTCACGTCAATGTTAAAGAGTCTTACTTAAAATCCATTTTATGTAAATTTATATAATGCACATAGTCACATATTATCCACTTAAATTAGCGGTAGATAGTCAATAAATGAGATGGCATACTTACTTTTAATATAATTTAGGCACATACTGGTCATATCGGGTACTTATCAAACAACCCTCGTAGATATAAAATGGGCTCAAGTTCGGATTCCAGTGGTAGGGTACCCATAAGGCTGGTGGCATTGCTTCGCTGAACGGAAATGCCGATGCGCTGAGCGAGGTCACAGCCTCTGGTCACCCGTCGTGTCAATAAGACGCTTAGATAGCTCTTTACAAAGAGTATGGAGTGTGCTCCGAGTCAACATGGCCCCAGTGTTTCCATTTATTTTCAAACCGTGAGATCTTCGAGAAGACAGTCCGGTTGCCAGTTTACTGCACTTTTAGCATCGCCCAGGGGTCACTTGTAAAGTAACAAGTTATGAAGTAGCCATAAGTAAGCTATTTTCAAACATTGCTTACCGCTATCTCGCCAAGTCTGACGATGTCCTCAGTAACCAAGACCCCACCGGAATTCGTTAAGGTCACCACTGGGTTTTCTCCCGACACTGCGATGATCAGCTGGTCCATGTAATCGTCGACGTTTACCTGTATTCATATTCATTCATTCAATCATGCCAAGTACGTATAAAAGTTACATGACGCCCCAATGGGGCGCAGCAGAGTTTTACGCGTGCTTTAACGTGTCCACAAACGCCACTTATAAGTAGTTGTGATCATTTTTAATTTAATATTATATATATATAGAGAGATCATGGTTAGTATTTTGATTTTTTAAAGTAAGTTGTACATGTTACGGGGCTTCTAATGTTAGCAAGGATGCGTATACATTTCAAGTATAAGGGTAAGTTGCACCAACTCACGATTGCAGCCCGATCAACGTTAAATATGGCGCTGATAACTGTCATCCCATAGAAACTTGTCTTACTTCCCATACAGCCAGATTTTTACGAACAACACTTACGATTACAGATGGTTTGGTGCAACCCAGCCTTATCAGGTCTTTAGCATCTGTACTATGTCGTGTCCCCATAATATTATTATGTATTTATGCCATGAGTAGGCACAGGTGTCACGTCTGGTCCAAGCCTTGGTGTCTTCATGTAAGCGGTTGAAATATCGACAATACTAGCCAGGGAGCGACAAAGAATAGACGAATTCGAGATGTGGTGCTGGAAGCGAATGCTCAGGATATCCTGGACAGCCAAACGCACTAACATCTTTATTCTTTCCCAGCTCGGTGTCAAGACACATTTATCCACTGTTTGCCTACAACGGTTCCTTTCCTACTTTGGGCATACAATGCTGATAGTATGGAGAAACTGGTCGTGGTTGGTGGAATGCAAGGCAAGAGGGCCCGGGAATGCTCACCAACTAGATGGACAGACCAGGTAAAGACAGCCACGTCCTCAAGCAAGTTTTACCAAGCAGTGAGAGCTACCATCGATGGAGACAAGTCATCAGGTCGGAGACATCCAACAGTGATTACGATCCTTAGGAATGGGGGACCGACTGAAGACAGAGAGATCTGTAGATCTTTTAAGGTGTATTTCTCTTGAGGCGTATAAAAAAAAAACAATTTTAATAACGTGTTTTTTGCCAGTTGACATTTGAATCAATATCAAAGCCTAATACGAGTAATGTTGCTGTCTCAACGGATTCCAAACTTATGCCATTACTTAATCACTAAAGGGTTCTGTATTATTAATATTGTCATTATTTCAGTAAACGTAGGCATCCGTCTAGAATTACAAAATTACAATGCATTAGAATACAAATGTACTCTTTATTGCTAAAATCTAAAAAGAGAGTTGCATTTGTTTAATTTCTTCCATTGTCTATACTTGCTGATTGATATTTCATTGCCATTTTTATTGTATCGTGGCCTTTAGGAGGATAGATCCTACTGACAAAAACTTCTTAATTTTTCAAGCATTTGTTAAAGGTTATCTCTTTTATTTAATGTTTTTATCTGTTACGTATAATTTTCTAAACGTTCTTGGACACTTCGTTTGATAAATCGATAGGTATCAACCTCTGCTCGCCAACTTTGGCGATATGCTTGACCTTATTATATAAAATTGTCAAGTAACATGACTAGTGTACTGTTTCTAAGTAACATGCAAAGATTGTGGAGGGATCAAAGCAGTTATAATTGGTTAAAGATAATACGAAACAAACTCACATAATTGTGTACTCTAAAACCGAACTTTGACTGAACGCTCCTCCTAAATTTACAGGCAAAATTCACAGAAACTTGTACGTATACGAGAAAACGTGCGTTCGTTTTAAAAAAAGTTTTACTTTATCAGTTATAACAGTCATTTTTTCGAATATCCCCACAAACTTTCGATTTATCGTAGAACAAAATAAAACTTCAATGCTGATGATAAAATCTTAATGCCAGTCTCTTCATTGCCTTAACAAAGGTTAAATGCGGCCCTGACATTGTCAGTAATAATGATATGAATACTTTCATTCCTTCTACACACTATAAAAATTGTAATGCCATTACTTAAAATTAATATATTACTACCGATAGTGTCTACACCGTATATTAAATAACTTACTTCAATCTTGTTGCGGCCCCCAGCAACAAACGTTCTACTAGTAACAATGTCTTTTCGGTCCTCTATAAGCAGCTCAAGGTACTTAAATAACTGAAAGAAAAAAACATTTCATGATGATTATTATGATGTGTTTCTGTTATCCCTCATTAGGGACATAGGGCTTAAGTTTTTCATTTGTATCGATCTTTTGCGGCTTCTTCCATCTCTTTCCGGTCGAGACCAGTTGAGTCAGCCTCCTTCAAAAAACATTTTGTAATCTTTTTCTTATCCTTAATAAAGTTAACTTTCTAATACCTGTTTAACTAAATGACATTAAAATTTGCGGATCTGTAGTTTTGAAGCGATTATTCTCTTGGGTATATTTCAATAAACTTAAAAATAGTAAAATATAAAAATACACATTCAAAATAAAAATAAATAAGTATATTTTCTTTCTTTATTAGGTATATTTCAACAAACTTATGAATTAATTTTGTACTAAAGCAGTAACGCTGCTAACGAAAATTTCAAATTAAAGGGAAAAATTGAAAAATTTCATGCTCCGTGCAGGATTCGAACCTGCGACATCTGGCATACGCGGCCAATCGCTCTAGCCTCTGAGCTATCGAAACAACCAAGCTCGTCCACGAAATCCTTCAATAGTTCCCTCTTACAACGCCTTAGGGAGGCGTACAGCGACATCGACCGTAGAAGACTTAGGCTTCTATGAACGGCACCAACGTCTCAAATTACATCGAGAAATCGTCAGTAACGATGCGCCATCCAATACTAAATTAATTTTGTACTAAAGCAGTAACGCTGCTAACGAAAATTTCAAATTAAAAAAAAAAAATTTCATTTAATGCTCCGAGCAGGATTCGAACCTGCGACATCTGGCATACGCGGCCAATCGCTCTAGCCTCTGAGCTATCGGAACAACCAAGCTCGTCCACGAAATCCTTCAATAGTTCCCAACGCCTTAGGGAGGCGTACAGCGACATCTACCGTAGAAGACTTATGCTTCTATGAACGGCACCAACGTCTCAAATTACATTGAGAAATCGTCAGTAACGATGCGCCATCCCATACTAAATTAATTTTGTACTAAAGCAGTAACGCTGCTAACGAAAATATAATTTTTTCAATTTTTCCCTTTAGTTTGAAACATATGAATAGTAAAATATTTTTATATTAATTTTTAAATTATAAAATTCCTAAACTAAGTTAGTCAAGATCCATTTGAATAGTTAATTAGCGATGAACACGTTAAAATGCCCTTATTGCCTTGATTTGATTGTATTTTTTTTTTCAAAACTGTGTGTTTTTTATTTCCTGTGGACACAACCAAAGTTTTAAGGCCTCATTTGAACTATATTTGTCGTAATTTTTTTGTGTTTACAAGAATTAAGTAATGTAACGAGAAAATTATTTTTCATTTGATGTACTTACCTTCCCAATGTGACTTTTCCTCAAATGGAACACCTGCCCATTCGTAGCGATGGCCAGGTCGCGGTACACTAAGAAGTCAGGATCGGTCCTGTTGTCACATAAACCCGTGATGGCGATGTAGACCTAGAAAAAGCAGCATTTAAACAGGCTGGTCGGCCTAAGTACCGGTGGAAAGGTTCAGCGGAGTTCCTTCGTTCTCTGCATGCAGAAAACTGGGAGGAGATCAGGCGCAGAGAGCGCGTATTAGGGGCTAAGATCCACTTCAGTTGCTGATCCAGCCGACTAAGGTCTTTACTCAGCTGACTCAGCAGAGCAAAGACCTTGGGCTCGCGACGAGCACGCTGCGAGCATGCTTATTGGTTCGCGTCGCTTGCAAATCGCTAGTGTAATAAAGCTCTAAATAAGTAAGTATTATAACAACCGCCTCGTCCATGAGAACAGGCCTGTTGTGCCCATCAGTGGGACGTGATGATAATGATTATATTTACTTATAATTTTTATTTTAATTAACAATCGTACTAAAAACCTATTTACATAAATTACAAATAAATACAAAAATATTAGGGGACGATCTTACATAAATTGAACTAGACTCATAATAAGCTCAATAGGGGTTGTATTATGGGTTAGTACCCATAATACAAAGAATGATATATTTAACAAATAAATACATACACAGTAAACAAAAGCATCTAAGTCTCAGGAACAATTATAGTGGTCATAACAGAAACAAACGCCCTTACCGGGATTCGAACTTGGGACCTCCACATTCGTAAGTAGTATCACAACCCCCTAGACAGGCCGACAAAAACTTTGAAAAACTATTTATTATTTATTTTATATCAAATGTTACGAATTAAAACTAAGAAAATATTAAGACTGGAAAAGTATATAAATATAATTTTGACGATTAACCTCTGCAGGCCTTATTCGTCGATTAAATCCGGTCTAAAAGTAAAATAATTACCTGACTGCCCATCTTCTGACTGAGTTCCTCTACTTTGTAATAGTGGTCCATGTCTGCCGCGGAAGCATCCGTGAACACCCACAAGAGGGATCCAGGTCTGCTGTTCTCAAGCCCCAGCTGCATTCCACTCATTGACTTTTCCGCACAGTCACCTCCTCCACGCGGTTCGATATTGCTCAAAGCGTTTTCAAAATCGGATCTACTGTGAGCATTATTCCTAAGTTTTACCTCTGTAACAGAATGTAGTTTTTAATAAAATGACGGTAAACAAGCAATGAGTGGACATAGGCTCATGAAGATGATAATGATGAAATAAGCAATAGAGAAAGCAGAGATGCTGTAGCCTATGGATGTGATGCCGACTCTGAGAAACATACAAGAGCAGGCAAGCATCTTAAAACTTACCCGGATCGTTAAAAGTCACCACAACGAAATCGTCAATATGCGATCCTTCTGACTTCACGGATTCGAATATCGATTTAACGGTTTTGTTAACTTCGTGTATATCGATTTGCATGGAGCCAGTATCATCAATAACAAATGTTAAACTACTTTTTAGGACAGTTGAGCTTACAGCCTTATGTAAACCCAAAAGGAACAGCCCAAAAATTAAAACATGGGGTTCCATTCTTCCTTCCCACGACCGCCACTCAGCGGTACCAATTTGTTATTGAGACTTGCGTTTCACTTTATAGGTAAACTCTATATCTGTCCTCCGTCTTATAGAAAAAAAGGTCAAGTTGGAGTCGTATTGATAACTCGAGGATTCCGTAATAAACATTTTTATATACAAACACGCTTGGATTCGCCTGATGGTAAGCGATCGCCTTAGCCTTTGTACGACTGCACCTCAAGAAGAGCCATGCACGTTGTCCACCCTCTATTCATCGAGCATTTGTTGCGTAAACTCCGAGCCGAGATATTTCTCTCTCACACCCAACAGCGTATTCTCCCGAGAATACGGTGTCAAAAAAAAAACCGGCCAAGTGCGAGTCGGATTCGCACACCGGGGGTTCCGTAAAAAAATGTTTTTCGGTTTTCGTAATTTTTCCTTTATCTGTGCTATAAGACGTTGCTTCGTACCAAATTTCAAGATTCTGAGTTCACGGGAATTACCATGTGTAGGTAATGATTCTCTTGCAAGTGTCGACAAATTGCGGCATATACGGCTGTAGATTTTGATTGCGTTGAGTTAGAAGTTTGATTTTTTCACAGCTCCAAGGGACAGTAGACTTGAGTATTTGATATTAATTCCAGCTTGATACCTCTACGCGTTCCTGAGAAAAAGGGTCTTGGCAGCGGGACAGACAGACGGAGGGACGGACAATATAGTGATCCTATAAGGGTTCCGTATTTCTCTTTTGAGGTACGGAACCCGTATAAGAATAAGTAATAGTGTTGCTATGACAATTAAATATTTGCCATGAAAAATTAAACAAAGAAAAATTGACAAAATTAGACAAAGTTTTTGAACATAACATTATTTCGACGCTGTTAAGTAGTACTTATCGCAGTCGTCGTAACTCTGAAACTAAAAAAAATAATAAATATGAGAATAACGTAATATACTCGTACAAACCAATTTGTAGTTATAAATTACTAGTTTTCTGCAACGATGTAATCTTCTTACAAATACATGTTAATTATTTTGTATAATTTACTTTTATATATGCAATTATTTAAAAACCTTCAAATAGTATCAGGAATTGCTAAGAGATGCACGAATGATCGAAAGGTATAACAATTAAAAATGTTAATCAAACTAATTTTAGAAAAGGAAATTATAACAGTTTTTGAAGAAAGAAAATCCAAATTAAAATGAAGTACGTATCTACAATTCAGTTTGTTTTACTTAATTAACATCGTCGTATGAGGTTATTAGGTCAGATAATACAGAAGAAAAAAACTAATACAAAAAATCAACCAGTTCAAAACATTAGATAAGAAAATAAATAACATATTCTTAGAAGTGTACCTACTACTTCCAAAGCAAACGAAATTTTATTTACTTCTAAAATTTGCAGGTTTTTTTGGGAGGTTCGAAAATATTGAGTTGGTGCATAAGTTCCTGGACACTCAAACATATTTACTAAAATAATTTTATTTATTACTCAAGAAATATTAATCCACAATATATGACCGTCATGTTCAACGACATGTAACCATCTCTCTGGCAAAGACATTCTACCATGTTCCCAAAAAGCAGGAGGCTGGTGGTCAAAAAACTTTGAAAATTGTAAAACTTTTTTAACATTTTGTCTGTTTGCCATGAATAAAGCTTTTCTATTTCCTATTTCTATTTAAAAAACTCGGCGACGTCGTCTCGGATTTGTTCATAATTTTCAAACTTCTTCTTTCTTAGATGTAACTTTAGAGCCTGAAACAGACAATAGTCCGACGGCGCAATATCAGGGCTGTATGGCGGGTGAGGTACCACTGTTCAGTTCAGCTTTTCCAAAATGTGGCGGACAGACTTCGCAATATGTGGTCGAGCGTTGTCCTGAAGAAGTGATACAGACAGCCATTTTGGACGCTTCGTCGCTATTTCTGAGGCTAACTTTTACAGTTGTTCTCTATGTCATTTAAAAATCTCTATGTCAAAAGTTATTTAAAATGAAATGAAATGAAATGAAATGAAATGAAATGAAATGAAATGAAATGAAATCAATTTATTCCAGAACATGTCCATATGTTATACAATAAGATAAAATAAAAACAATAATAATAATACTACACTAACACTAAAATTTAATTAAAATTAAAATTAAGCCCGATCATGGGTTACCCCGACCCCGTTTAACCGGCTTGTGGTAGCTCCTCCATCGTTCGTGTAGCGGGCTGGCGTCCCACTCTCTCACCGCTGACAGGAGCTTATTCCTAGATGTATTTATTGCCTTCCTGGCATTGGCGCTCCTGGCTCGCAGCAGCGCGTCCCAGCCCGGCGCGCGGCCCTCCGCGAACATGGCGCTCGCGCTGCACCAGCGCGGCAGTCGGAACATAGCGCGCCACGCGTCGTTGTACTGCACGCGCATGTCTCTGGCAGCAGAGCAGGTATAGTTTGACCACAATTCTACGGTGTACACGCTGGTACAGAAACTCAGGAATAGCTGCCTCTTGACGCCATTGCTGCATTTAGCGAATCTCCTGGCCAACATATTCGCGCGCACTGCGATAGCTCTCCTTTGTCTCTGTATATCCTCGTTGTCCTTCATGTTGAACCGCAGAATGTGGCCAAGATATTTGACCTCGTGCACTTGTCGCAGCGGTACACCATTTAAAAATAACTGTGGTACATGAGTCGGTGTATTGGCGGCCTCCATGAGCATGAACTCCGACTTATCGGAGTTGTATAGCATGTTATGTGTGCTCGCGTACCTCTCACATACCGCAATCAATTCTCGCATGGCAGCAACCGACGGTGCAAGTAGGACCATATCGTCGGCATACGCTAGATGATTAGCCATGGTACCATTGATGGAACAGCCCACTCCGGTCTGCGTCAGCGCCTCCGACAGTCCGTCCATATAAATGTTAAAAAGCGCTGGTGACATGCTCCCTCTTTGTCTCACACCACAATTTAAGCTGGTAGCAGTAGATAGCGACTCCTTCCATCGTACCACGTTATTCTGTTGCGAGTATCAGTTTTTGAGCATCCTTATAATTGGAGTGGGCGTGTTTCGCGCCTGCATCTTATCCCATAGCAATCGGTGGTCGACTCTATCGAAAGCTTTGCTCAGATCCAAGAAGCAGGCGTAAACTGATGTCTTCCTCGACTTGTAGTACCCAACAATCTGTTTGAACGTATATATGGCCGAGGTTGTAGACACTTCACTTTTGAAGCCAAACTGGCTATCGCTGCAGTGCATGTATGGAGCTGCGAGTTGATGGATAATTTTCTCCAATAATCTGGCAATAATATTCGCTAAAGCGATAGGGCGGTAGTTAGACGCAGAAGTGACGTTCTTCTTTCTATTTTTACAAATGGGTACTATTAAGGTATCCGTCAGCTCCCGCGGTAAATGGCCGGTGTTCATAATTGCCGTAAACAGAATTGCCAACATATGCTGTACAGCTGGGCCGCCGTATTGAATGTGTTCGATCGTAAGTCCGTCCAAGCCCGGAGACTTCCCGCGCGACATTTCTTTGAGCGCTTTGGCAATGTCCGTAGTCGTGATGGTGATGGACGCTGAATGTTCGACAAAGGACTTTTCTGTGTGAATCTGACAGTTTACGGTAGGCCCCGGTTGTGCGAACAGATTGCTAAAGGTCTCGGCTATATCGCTATCGGAAGTTTTTCCGTCAATATGCGATGGAAGGCTAGTATTAGTCTTAAGAATTTTATTAATCTGTTGCCAAAACTTTCCAAAATTCTTTTGTTTCATGTCGGTCGCAATATTATCCATAACTATTTGGTCATGTTTATCTTGACAATTACGTAATGCCGACTTGAATATCGCTCTGCATTGTGTACGCCGCTCGGCCGCCTCCCCCTTAGCAGGACAACCGGTTTGGTGCCATAGACGTAGTGCACATCTAGATGCCGCATACTTTTCCGCGACGTATTGATTCCAACCGGGAACAGCTATGTTTTTGATACGTACATTCTTATATTGAGGCATTTCTATTTGTGTTCCACTCTGCAATATACGAACAATCCTCCTATAGCAATAATCGATGTTACTCGTAAAAAATCTCTATGTCATTTTTGAAGGCCTATCCATTGATCCCACACACGCCTACATGTATAGGAAAATTTGAGCCCACTGTTACATGTATGGGGTCCCCCCCCCCCCCCCCCAGTTTAATATTTTTTTCGTAATTTCACATCATATTTCTGTAGCGGTTTATACTCGTAGCATACACCTTTGTACCAAATTTCATAATTGTAGTGCTCACAGTCTCCGAGTAAATCGGCTGTTGTGATATCCGGAAGTAGCGAATAGCAACTACCTCGCTCGCACCTGCAATTCCCTCTCTCTCTACTCTATGGCGGAACAAGATGGTGGACGATTGTAAATTGAGTCGTATAGAAATAAAACATAATTAATTAATTTATGCGTTTAATTGAAGATACGACAAATTGGCGACGAGTATTGAAGAATCCAGGCAAGAATTAAATAGAAAGTAGTGCAAATTGACTTTGGATTGCGTAAATATTAAGTGACAAGTGACAATAGTGCACGCGGCAGAACACTTAGCGTTCATACTAAATAAGCAGTGCAAATAATTATTATCAGGATAAACTTATTACAATTTTGTGTGGTGCAAATGAACGAATGTGTGTGTAAAGAAACTGATCCCGAATGCAACCATTTACCTCAGTGCGGCAAAATGTCGTGGATTTATCGCTTAAATAAGGAAGAATTGCAACTAAAACTAACAGAATTACAAGTAGAATATACAGATAACAATACCGTAGACGAACTACGCAAGATACTTAGCAATTTTTGGAAAGAAAAAGCATTGGTAACACAACCGGTGAAAATCGTTAGTACCAAAACTATAATGGCGAATAATAGCATCCAACCATTCGATGGTAATAAGTGGGAATGTTTCGAACAACAACTAGAGTGCATCATAGTTCTCAATGACGTGGAAGAAGTAAAAAAAGCACCCTTACTACTAACCAAGTTAACCTCTCAAGTGTTTGAAACACTACGTACTTTATGTGCACCAAAGAAACCAGCGTCTATGCCATTCAAACAACTATGTGAATTATTGAGGACTAAATATGTACGGCAACAGTCTGTAGCATTGGAACATGCCGCATTTCGTAGTCGAAACCAACTACCTACTGAGAATATTGAAGAGTATATATTGGAGCTAAAAAAACTTAGTGCAAAATGTCAGTTTAAAGATGCGGATGACCAAATAAAAGAAAAATTAATTGATGGTGTTTACTCAAAGCTAATTAAGTTTGAGCTGTTAAAAAGAACATTAGAAGACATAGTGAAATTAGCCAGAATAGTGGAAGCCGCATTACTGCAAACAACAGGTATTCAAAAGAAACAAGACACAAGTGCTATGTTTTATTTTGGCCAGGCCAGTAACCACCCGGCAAACCAGCAGGTGGCAAAAGGAAAAAATAGTGACACAAACAATAACTTCCCCAGAAAACAAGAGAGCCGAAGAAATAATAGATGCTTTTGCTGTGGCAATGACAACCATATTAAAACAGAGTGTAGGTTGATTAAGAAGTTCTGTTCTGAATGCGGAAAACAAGGCCACATCTTTAAAGTATGCCCAAGAAATTCCAAGTACAGCCGGACTTATTTACTTGAACAAGAAATGCAACAAACAAACTCTTCTGGAAGCAACCAGGACTCGGAGGATGCAGGGACATCCATCAAAGAATTGTTTAATGAATGTAATGTGTATACAGTAAATGTAAGTAAGATACCTCCTCATTTTATTCGGCTTATAGTGGAAGGAATAAGTTTAGATTTCCAACTAGACACAGGCTCTGACGTCGCTTAAGGAGAAAAATAAATTGTTCCCAAATAAGATGCTTAATAAATGCAATGTAAAATTTAACAATTTTGACCAAACCCTATCACAACCAGTAGGTATTTTAGAAAATTTAAGGATTAAATATGGGGAAAAAGAAAAATTGCTAAATATATTTGTGGCCGATAATGATGTACCACGTATCATAGGCAGGGATTGGTTAAATGATCTGGGCCTATGGCCACCAAAATTAGGATGTCAGGAAATAAATATTAACTATAATTGTAATACCGTTTCAGAGGCAGAACAGTTTGTGAAAGACAAGTATGCAGAAGTATTCGCAGCAGATTGGGGCAACAGCAAATGTGAAGCTATCAAACTCAAATTAAAACCAGATGCCCAACCAAAGTGTCTACCAGTCAGGCGGGTACCTTTTGCTTTGAAGGACAAGGTAAAATTAGAGATAGAACGATTACTGAAAAATAACCGAATTGAACCAGTGAAACATAGCCAGTGGGGAACCCCGGTGGTGCCTGTTATTAAAGCTGATGGTTCAGTACGTTTGTGTGGAGACTATAAGGTCACATTAAACCCCCATTTAGAAATAGACCATTTCCCGTTGCCCCACATTGATGAAATTTTGGAAACATTAAAAGATGGCGAATACTTCTGTGAACTGGACTTAAAGAAGGCATACCTCCAAGCACCCTTGGATGAGGAATCCCAGGAACTTACCACTATTGTAACTGAAATTGGTACCTATAAATATAAATTTTTGCCTTATGGTGTAAGTACTGGGCCCGGTTCCTTCCAGCGGATTATGCACAATAAGTTATCAAATATCCCAAATACAATAGTATTCATTGATAACATCTATGTAGTTGGAAAAAGTTTGTCGGACACAATGAATACCTTATGTAAGATTCTGGATAAATTGCAGGAATATCAATTTAAATTGAAACTAGAAAAAAATGTAACTTATTTAAGAAAAGCATTGATGTTTTCGGTTTCAGAGTATCAAAAAATGACATTAGCATTATAAAATCAAACATAGAGCCTTTACTTCAGACGAAAGCCCCAACAAACATCACCATGCTAAGGTCATTTTTGGGTAAAGTGAACTACTATGCTAGATTTTTAGAAAACATGGCTTCTGTGCTAACACCCTTGTATGAATGTACACAAAAAGATAAATTCAACTGGACCAAAGAATGTGAAGAGGCATTTGTTCGAATAAAAAATAAAATGGCATCTGTTCACAACTTGAGACATTACAATCCAAATTTACCCTTAATATTATCATGTGATGCTTCCCACACTGGATTGGCAGCGGTGTTATCCAATAGAGATTATGATGGAATAGTAAAACCCATTGCTTATGCGAGTAAAAAATTAAATACTACACAGCAAAAATATTCAGCAATTGATAAAGAAGCCATGGCCATCATTTTTGGCATTACAAAGTTTTACAACTACACTTACGGTAGGATTTTCGAATTGGAAACAGACAATGCAGCATTGGTAAGGATACTAGGTCCAAATAAAGGCATCCCAAAAATGGCAGCAAAACGGTTACAGCATTATGCCATTTTTCTCTCAGCATTCAACTATAAGATTATACACATTAAAACTAAGATGAACCCTGCAGATTTTTTATCGCGATCTCCTTCTGATGACCCTAATTATAAACAGCAATTACATCCACTTTGTATAGAAGCAGAATTAAGTAATGTGTACCATATTGAAAATGCACAAATTGGCCAATTAGATTGGAAACACATACAGAAAAGTACAAAAAAAGATGCAATATTATCTCTCGTCACCAGACACAATGTAGATGGGTGGCCAGCGAAAAATAAATTAGACAAGGAATTGTGGACATACTACAATAAAAGAAATGAAATAAGTTGCGATAGAGAATGCCTTTTCTGGGGAATTAGAATTATTATTCCAAAATCATTAAGAGAGTCTGTACTTACCGAATTACACAAAAGTCATTTCGGCACCGTGCGAATGAAGCAAGTGGCTCGGTCTTATGTATGGTGGCCGGGTATAGATTCTGATATTGAAAATATTACAAATAATTGCTTTACATGTTTAACCAATCGAAATAATCCTACTAAAAGTAATGCGCAAAAGTCATGGCCAGTGGCTCCAACACCCTGGTATCGCCTCCATGCTGATTATTGCGGGCCGTATTATAATAAAATGTATCTAGTAGTGGTGGATAGTTATTCTAAGTGGCCTAAGTAGTACGTGATGCCGTAATGCTACTCATTTGTATGAACAAATGAGTAGCATTACGGCATCACGTACTATTGAAGTTTTAAATGCTCTTTTTGCGCGCCATGGGTACCCAGTTCATATTGTAACAGACAATGGCCCTTCTTTTAAAAGTGAGGAATTTGAAAACTTTTGTAACATAAAACAAATTAAACACACATTCTCCCCTCCTTACCACCCAGCGACAAATGGCGCCGCAGAGCGTTTTGTGGACATTTTTAAAACACACGTTACTAAAATTAAAGAAAGTGGTACCAATATTACATCTGCTATAAATTTATTTCTTTTTGATTACCGAAACATGCCACACAGTACGACAGGGGTCACACCTGCAAAGATGATGTACAATAGGGAATTAAGGTCAAGGTTTTCTCTATTTAGACCACCACCTCTCTTAGAGAAATCACATGAGATGCTAGAGAAACAAAGAGATAACGCCTCTGGTATTAGAGAAATAAGTTTTACGATAGGAGAAAAAGTAATGGTTAGGGATTACAGAAAAGAAAAAAAACCATGGATTCAAGGTACCATTATAGAGGAATCTATACCAAATACTACGTATATCGTAGATGTTGAGGGGGTCAGGTGGAAGAGACACGTGAATCAGTTATTGAAGTGTAACAGTTGTTTGTTAGAAAATTAAGTGCAGCTAAATTAATTTTAAGATTACAGTACTACAAAAATCTCTGTCTTGTAATAGTTCCATATACTATAAGGTTGCTACTATTCCATTAGTAAAAGTACTAGTAGGACAAAACAATATGTTATTATAGAAATGTGCACTCCGAGAGTCGCGCATAATCAAATATTTACTATTAAGACTAATAAATAAGGTGGTGAAATGTATTTTAGTAACGCAGATAGCTACTATTTTAAGAGGGGAAGGAAACGCAGGTGGCAAGGAGTTGGTGGTGGAGAGTGTGATATCCGGAAGTAGCGAATAGCAACTACCTCGCTCGCACCTGCAATTCCCTCTCTACTCTATGGCGGAACAAGATGGTGGACGATTGTAAATTGAGTCGTATAGAAATAAAACATAATTAATTAATTTATGCGTTTAATTGAAGATACGACAGCTGTGATGCCTGTGATATACGGACGGACGGACAGACATGACGAATCTATAAGGGTTCCGTTTTAGCCATTTTGGCTACGGAACCCTAAAAAAATAGTCATAAATTTAGTAAATCGTTGTTCGCGATTCGCGTACCCTAAAAGAGTCCGATTGATATGGTTTTTTTATTTGTTGGAATGGACCATATGGTAATGACATGGCAAAGTTTTCTTCATTCCAGCTTCTTTTCTTTCTCCGCCATCTTGGAAAATCTGTCATATTTTTCAGTTTTTTGCCTGTACTGTCTTTAAAGTGCATTCTAGTGCTAATCATGATTCTACATTGTACAATATTGTACATCACAAAATTTACTGTAACTTTTTGGTTTGAATATTTAACCGTGACCTCTAGGAACGAAGATAAGGAATCATCTATGGAAAGTCAAAAACTGCTACCTTTGTCCAGTTTTGCTCCCATATTTACGTTTAATTGCACTTTAGCGTTTAGGATTATGGCATTTACCCCCCATGAAATTGGGGGAGGCCTATGTCCAGCAGTGGACGTCCTAGGGCTGATATGGTGGTGGTGGTGGCACTTTAGCGTTAACTGTAGTTTGGCAATATTGTAGATCACAAAATTTGCTAGAACTTTTGAATCCAGATATTTTTCCATTACCTCTTGTAAAGAAGATATGGAATCATCACCGGAGTTCTACTGTAGAAAATTGCTACCTTTCCCAGTCTTCATCCCAAATTTACGTTTAAGTGCATTACAGCGCAAATTGCCGATCTGCAAACTTTCAGAAGACAAAATAATTTGCAAATTTAAAGTTTATACGATCACGGGTAATCGTAATACGAAACGCTCACAAAAAACAGTGACAAACTGCGAGTAAAATCAATTGCTTTTGCAGTACTGAATACTCGTACTTCTTTAAAAACCTTTAATAATAATAATAAATAATAAAGGGCAGCTTGTGGCGAGCTGTTAGGGAGCAGCGACCCTATGTACCTGAGTGCTCCTGGGGGTGTCCTGTGGGTTGGTTGTATGAACAGGCCCCCCGCCTCTGGCTTGCCTTAACCGGCTGTCCAAAGTGGAGTCGCTAGAGCTGTTGCTCGGGGGTGGATGTGGTCACCTAAGTGGCGAGTTGGCTATATGTTTAAAGTCCAGTGCCACCTCTCTACCCCCAGCCCTCTGCACCGGTGTTGCCCTTAGGCCATTTTTAATGTCGCTATTTATAGGGGCCCATCTAGCAGAGGGCGAGTCACCGTCTGCCTGAGATAAAAATGTGAGACAGTTTTATTAGGCAGACGTCAGTTGTCTCACTCAATAGCCCAGCCATTACTTAGTCCATCATATTCACCCAATAGTCCGGTTCATTAGATTTCATCAACCAGCAATAGTTCCTGTACACCCTGGCGGGTGCTGTCTCTGTGTGCGTCCCGTGACACGGGCAGGGTCAGCATCCGCTCGGTGTACCCCTTGCATTTCATTAAATTGTCAAAAGGGCCTCTACGTGTTGGCTATGTGGTACTCGGTTAGTACTTCGGTACCTCGGTACTTCGGCTCCGCGCACGCCTTCCAAAGGGCCGGGACACCATTGTCCCGTGAGCGGAAAAGACATACAATAATAATATCCGAACTGCTTGAACAGGTTAGTATAGGATTTAGACTAAAACATGACAATACGCATCACATACTATCCCACCTCATGTACGTAGATGACATTAAACTTTATGCAGACAATGTATCAGAACTTTTCCAACTGGCTGACATAACCCAAGAATTCTCTACAGACATCGGCATGCAATTTGGTATAGATAAATGCAAAGTCCATTCAGTACATAGAGGCCAAGTACAAAACAACACCTACACTTTACAGACAGGAGAGGAGATCGAGCCCATGACAGAACAAGAGACGTATAAATACTTAGGCTTTCACCAGTCTAGACAAATACAGTTAAAACAGACTAAAGATGAACTTACCCGTAAATTTAGACATAGGCTCAACGTCATTCTCAGATCGCATCTTAATTCGCGCAATACCATCAAAGCCATTAACACCTTTGCAATACCCATTCTGACGTATTCGTTTGGTATAATAAACTGGTCGCAGTCAGACTTAAAGAGTCTTCAACGCATTATAAACACGAATCTAACAAAATACAGAAAGCACCACCCAAAATCCTGTACACAAAGACTTACTTTGCCGCGACAAGAAGGAGGGAGAGGTTTAATAGACGTACAAAACTTACACAACAAACAAATAACCACGCTCAGGCACTACTTCCAGGTAAAATCCGAAGATTCATCACTACACAAATACGCTGTTGAACTGGATAACCGCTACACTCCACTTAACCTAAAAGATAAAACTACGCAGCCCAATGAACGAATTGTAAGCACGCAACAAAAAACAACTGAATGGACACAGAAATCGTTGCATGGAAGACACCGCGCCGACCTTAGCCAGTCGTTTGTTGACAAAGAGTTATCAAACGCATGGCTTAAGCGAGGAGATCTATTCCCGGAGACGGAAGCTTTTATGTTAGCAGTACAGGATCAGGTCATCGCCACCCGAAACTACAGAAAACATATTACTAAAGACTTGGACCGACCGACTGACTCATGTAGACATTGCAATAGTGCACCAGAGACCATCCAACATATAACCGGAGCTTGTAAAACCATCGTACAAACTGACTATAAGCACCGCCATGATCAGGTTGCCTCTGTTATCCATCAGTACTTAGCACACAAACACAAGTTCACCCCCAAACTATTGCCTTATTACAAATACGCCCCATCTGTAGTTCATGAAAATAACCAACACAAACTTTACTGGGACCGGACAATTATAACTGACAGAACCATACATTTCAACAGGCCCGACATCACATTTTTTGATAAAACCACAGAAACCATTTACATCATTGATATAGCTATTCCAAATACGCACAATATCCAATCTACAGTAACTGAAAAATTGTCGAAATACAAAGATCTAGCCATCGAACTTAGACGCCAATGGAAAGCCAAGACAGTACACATAGTTCCCATAGTCATATCCACAACAGGAGTAGTCCCTAAAACACTATGCAGCAGTCTACAAACACTGCAAATTCCAGCTTACATGATAGAAACCCTACAAAAAGCTACAATCTTGAATACCTGCCGTTTAACTAGGAAATTCTTATCGTCATCTACTATATCTGCAAACACTACATATACACAGTAAGTACATATTGAACCGTGAATGTTTCATTACGCTTGGCTCCGGCCCGCATAATGAACATATTACCCTTGTAAAAAGGAGAAAAATTAAAGAAACACACATCTATATTAATAATTTCGTGCAGGGGTACGGTAGACCCGAACGAGACCTGTCTCAAATTGAAGAACGTATAAAAATAACGATTTTTGATTTGAACATATGTATCCGCAAAATTCGGATTGTCGCGTATTTTGCATTTAAAAGTGTTAATTTGATGACAAAACGTCGGCCATATTGCCCACAGACTATATTGCTATATTAAATTTGTTGGTTGACAGTGTCGGCTACGTTCGAAAATCGTGAACTATTTTTGCGTCCGCCATCTTAAAGCTGCGTCTCTATTTTGTTTGTGACAAACTACTAGGTGACTTATGGCTTTTAAACGTCTAGCAAAATTCTATCCCTATCTCGCTCTATCTTATAACTTAGTGGTACTGGGGGACTACTCCGAAATTCGAAATACGAACATCGTATGGTGCCGTCCCTTTCACTCATATAGTCTATGACAGGAGAGTGAAACGGACGGCACCACACGAAGTTAGGATTTTGAATTTCGGAGTAGACCCCCAGCTCATGTCCCGCCGTGCTCGGACGTTAGAGGCGCTACTGCGAACCGAAAACGAAGTGTCTGCCTCTCTCGCACATGTATATTCGAACGACAGAGAGGAAGATAGTTCGTTTTTGGTTCGCGGTAGGCCCTCAGGCGTCAACTTTAAAACGAATAGGGTATTTTACTATAAGAGAAATAAAATACAAAATGTAATAAAAACCAGCCAAGTGCGTCGGAGTCGCACACTGAGGGTTCCGTACAACTAAAAAACAAATGTGATTTATCAATATATTGATATTTTTGGTAAAATATACTTCATAATAAACATTATCACTTAATTTCAAGTTCATAGGTCGATGGGAAGCTAAAAAATTATATGTGTGACAGACAACACACGGAATGTTCTTTGACTTTCTTCGACCGTCCGCCACGCTCGGACTAAGGTGCTACCAACCGAAAACTAAATATATATGCCTCTCTGTCGCACTTGCATATTCGAGCGCTTCGTTTTCAGATCGTGGTAGGCCCTCTGGTCTGACGGCTCCTATTCCTGGATGGTGCGCGTATCGGAATGTGAAATACCTTTGGCAAAACGAAACAAGTTGTTAAATAGCTTCCATTAATTGGAGAAAATATTACCAACTGTTATTATTATCACGTGAAACACTGAATATTGAAGCAACATCCATAGGGGCCTGTTACATGGTTATTATTATCACGCGATATACTCATATCACGATCCGTATCACGTGCAATGAATATTGAAGAAAAATCCATACGATTTTGAAAACCACGATAATATTGACACACCAGTATTGTGATAGTATTAAGCGTTTAACAGACCCCATGCAATTTTAAAAATCGCGATAATATTGAGTGTAAAGGGCCCCACTGAATAGAATTTGGCGGAGAATAGAGAGCTGCTATCGCGAAACGAAAACGAACGAACATCGTGTATTTCCCTCTGTGTCGCGAATTTGCAAGTGCGACAGAGAGGGAGATACACGAACTTCATTTGTTTTTCGCGTTAGCAGCTCTGACTTCGCACCAAAAATACTGACTGGCACATCAATATTTAACAATGCACATCTGAATTGAATTTTAATGAACGATTAGTATTTTAGCTATTGGCTATGTGCACGTCAGAAACGTCAAACGTCACGGGTCCCAGGGCAATGACAAACTCAGAGATGTCAAATAATGACACATGAATATTTAATTTATTTTAGTAAGCGAGTAAGACCCCTTACTGGAAATTTGACTGAAATAAATAAGAAAATAAATACAAACGAAACGAATCGTAGGAAACCAATAGGAAACGTCGAAGTAAATTTGACATATAAGTCCCCGGAAATTGCACATTTCTGCCATGGTGTGCGCTGCGATCGCTTAGTTTACCCCCACCACCTACTTCGCACATAGCCAATACAAATCAGTACTGATTACGGTGTCAAATTTTTTATGTGCCTTTAAATACTAACCTTATAAAAATGCTTAGGATTAACTTGCAAAGATACTAGCCTTTGCCCGTGACGTCGTTTGCGTAATCTTTTACTCCCAATTCCATATAATTCCATTCCATACTTTTATTCCCAATCCAGACTACAGACTATATTTCTATACGATTCGAAGTTTCATCATAATCCATTGTTGTAATGTTTTTATTTTATACATTTTTGTACACTATTTCTTTCGTCGTTTGCATAACTGTCACGAATAAATGTTTTGTTTATTTCTTTCTTATTTATTTCACCCGAGCGAAGCCGGGCTTTCATCTAGTAATAATAATAATGTATGGTGAATGTATTGAAAAATGCTCATCATACCCGACCGGCGGTGATGGAACCTGAGTCATATGGGTAGAGACTTCACCAAAACCAATATATTTCCATCCTTAGGACCCTCTGGCCCGTCCCCAAAGCCTGCACGGATATAGTATCCTACAATTGTTCATCTCAGTGCCTAACTACCATGTGGTCGTGCGTGAAGAACGGATTGACATGCAGCAAGTTGTGCCACCTTTCTCGCCGAAGTTTCAACTCCATTTTCTAAGATGCGAGGGTTTGAAAGTCACAAATTTTACAAAGTTTACGGGGTTAAGCCCCTCTTGAGCATTCCATATTACTATTACTAGGTATTGTGGAAACGTTCAATTTGTAGATAATTTTGTCTTTTGAAAGATTGCAGAGCTACAGTTTGCTCTACAATGCACTGAAATGCAAATATGGGAGGAAAACTAGACAAAAGTAGACAGATTCCACATCTCCGTCCCCAGGGGTAGTGAAAAAAATCTTTGGACCCAAAAGTTTTAGTAATCCCCATTTAAAACCACTTCACAATACATTGAATCAAAAAAGGCTGTATGTTGATAGGGGACTCACTGCACTTATGGCCTTTTATTTGGGCAAGACAGTTTTTCAGCGATAACTCAAAAACTGTTAGACCTATCTTGTTCTAGTTAAATTTCGTTGATTTTTTTAGAAATGTACACCACCTCTCTTTTCTGAATTTTAAACTTCACTAGATGAAAGCCCGGTGATCTCTGCCTACCCCTATGGGAAACAGGCGTGATTATATGTATGTATGTATGTATGAATGAAGATATGTCTAGTTTATATTATTAGCTTTCAGTTTTTATTTAAATTCTATAATTTTATATTGTTTATTAAAATTGTTACCATTTCATTTGCCAGTAGCCACAAAATAAATATAAGATATGTTAAATTTAATTGTAATATCTCCCCCACGGGACAGACAATGCCTAGAGGGGGGGGGGGGGGGTCAGCATTAATGTAATAGAATATGTTTTTCCCTGTGAAAAAAACTATTTGTATTTATATATGCAATAGGGAGTATAAGATTACGCTGACGAAGTCACGGGCAAAGGATCTTTATAAGTTAATCCTAAGTATTTTTATAAGGCTAGTATTTAAAGGCACATAAACAATTTGACACCGTAATCAGTACTGATTTGTATAGCTAAAATACTAATCGTTCATTAAAATTCAGTTCCAATGTGCAATTGTTAAATATTGATGTGCCAGTCAGTATTTTTGGTGCGAAGTCAGAGCTGCTACCGCGAACGAAAACAAATGAAGTACCTACGTGTATCACCCTCTCTGTCGCACTTGCGAATTCGAGCGACACAGAGGGAAATAAATACACGATGTTCGTTCGTTTTCGTTTCGCGGTAACAGCTCTCTATTCTCCGCCAAATTCTATTTAGTGGGGCCCTTTACACTCAATAATATGTGTCAATATTATCGCGGTTTTCAAAATTGTATGGATTTTGCTCCAATATTTATCAATATTCACGTGATACGG
This sequence comes from Notocelia uddmanniana, assembly GCA_905163555.1. Taxonomy (NCBI): domain Eukaryota; kingdom Metazoa; phylum Arthropoda; class Insecta; order Lepidoptera; family Tortricidae; genus Notocelia; species Notocelia uddmanniana. The sequence goes on along the minus strand of LR991063.1, from coordinate 4,126,738 downwards.
ATCGTGATATGAGTGTTTCGCGTGATAATAATAACAGTTGGTAATATTTTCTTCAGTTAATGGCACTTATTTAACAACTTATTCCGTTAATTTCGCCAAAGGTATTTTGCATTCCGATACGCGCACCATCCAGGAATAGGAGCCGTCCGACCAAAGGGCCTACCGCGATCTGAAAATGAAGTATTTTCCTCTCCGCGCTTGAACATGCAAGTGCGACAGAGAGGCATGTATTTCGTTTTCGGTTCCTGGTAGCACTTCAGTCCGAGCGCGGCGGACGGTCAAAGAAAGTCAAAGAACATTCCGTGTGTCGTCTGTCACACATATAATTTTTTAACTTCCCATGAACCTATGAACTTGAAATTAGGTGATAATTTTTATTATCACGTATATTTTACCAAAAATACCATTATATTGATAAATCACATTTGTTTTTTAGTTGTATGGAACCCTTGGTGCGCGAGTCCGACGCACTTGGCCGGTTTTTCTTACATTCAGAATTTTATTTCTCATATAATAAAATACCCTATTCGTTTTAAAGTTGACGCCTGAGGGCCTACCGCGAACCAAAAACGAACTACATATCTCCCTCTCTGTCGTTCGAATATGCATGTGCGACAGAGAGGCCGATGCTTCGTTTTCTTACTTTACGATAGCGCCTCTAAAGTCCGAGCGCGTCGAACGGCATGAACAGTACTACTAAGTTATGAGATAGAGCGAGATAGGGATAGAATTTAGCTAGACATTTAAAGACCATAAGTCACCTAGTAGTTTGTCACAACAAAATAGAGATGCAGCTTTAAGATGGCGGACAGACTCCGCAAACATTCTAGTGGTGTCCTTTACACGATTAATATTATCACAATACTGGAGAGTCAATATTATCGCTGTTTTCAAATTTGTATAGTTTCTGCTTCAATATTCACGTGATACTAATATCCATGTAACAGGCACCATACATTCACTTTGAAGGAGATTATTGTGACAATCTGATAGGTGTATAGACGCTTGAAAACTTGAAAATCATAAAAACAAAAGCCTGCAGAAGCGACTTGTCGGATCCACACAATGGGCGATTATGGCCCACCACCCAGGGGGTCTACTCCGAAATTCGAAATACGAACTTCGTATTGTGCCGTCACTTTCACTCTTCTGTCATACACTATATGAGTGAAAGGGACGGCACCATACGAAGTTCGGATTTCGAAATTCGGAGTAGACCCCCAGAACGCAGCCCAGCAACCTGGCCAACATACCGGACGCAAAAATAGTTCACGATTTTCGAACGTAGCCGACACCGTCAACCAACAAATTTAATATAGCAATATAGTCTGTGGGCAATATGGCCGACGTTTTGTCATCAAATTAACGCTTTTAAATGCAAAATACGCGACAATCCGAATTTTGCGGATACATATGTTCAACTCGAAAATCGTTATTTTTATACGTTCTTCAATTTGAGACAGGTCTCGTTCGGGTCTACCGTACCCCTGCACGAAATTATTAATATAGATAATTTGGAAATTAGAGTTCACAAGAATGTACATATGTGCAAGATGGACCCGGGTATGTCCTAAAACTACGACCAAGACCACCGGGGGACGGGCAGCAGCATCCCTGGAATGCGGTGGAGATACTGCGATCGCCAACCCGCATGCCATGCGTGGCGATTATGGCATTTACCCCCCCATGAAAGTGGGGGAGGCCTATGTCCAGCAGTGGACGTCTATGGGCTGACATGGTGGTGGTGGTGCAAGATGGGCTTTTCTTAAGTTTTTAACTTTAAACATGTTAAACTTTATATTAGTCTGGAGGCAATCGGCCAGTTTAAAAAAAGTCGTCGACATCTCTTCTAAATACCTAAAACAGGTATGGATGTGTTCCTTGTTGTCTCTAGAACACGAATCTACCTGTTTTAGTTCATGGAGGGGGGAACACGCATAGCTGTGACGTCATAAAGATGGCGGCCGACCGTCGTTGATTTTTGTCCAAATCTCGGGTTTTATTATACCAATCGGTTCGTGTGAGGTGTCGTTTGAAAGCTTAATAAACGAACTATAATTGTATTCTGGACGCCTATAACGTATAATGAACGGTTTTAAAAATATTTATGAAAGTGTGTTTTTTTTACTTTTTACGTTTGCTTACTTACCAGAATAATTCAAGAAAATGGTACTTTAGTGTAAATTATGTTATTATAAAAATGATAGATAATTTTATAAGCTTCCTAAAAATATAGATTTCATCGTCATACAGTAATAAATACTTATGTTAGGGCCAATTCCGTAACGAGAGTACCAACGTCGTACAGAGCGACGTGGTAACTCGGCTAAATTGGCATGATGTTAATCTTTGAAAGTGCATTTGTTACGTTCCCAAATAAAAGGTGTTTTTGACAAATATCCATAAAAATAAGGTTTAATTGCATCATTGTACTCATAAATTACTATTTACAACCCACAAATTGATACTTTTTACCTAAAAGCGACATATTTCGGAGTATCCATGTCGGAGAGGTCTAAACCCGACTCTGAAACGGATTCTAACGATTTAATTACCTTAACAAATGACTGCAGCCACTACCTTAATACAACTTTATCGATATTAATAGGTAGCTTACGTGCGTTAAAATAAGTTTGACCAGAAACAAATGCTGATGAAATAAATAATTTCAACTGCTGGGTATTTAAGTCGGAAAGGTCAAAAGTAGAGTTGTAATTTGGAATCCGATGCTTAGTCGACCTAGATACATAAGAGGTGGATGTACAAATAAGTTTGACAAGTAAAAAAATCTCTAAAGAAAAGATAAATTACTCAAAAGGAATATCTAAGTAGCAGTCGCCAAAAGTCGAGTTGGAATTGGATCCTAACGATTAAACTAGCTGAACAAATATCTATCAACACTATCTAATTGACCTAAATAGGTAACTTGCGGGCGTTCAAATAAAATTGACAAGTAAAAAAATTCTGAAGAAATAAATAATAATTCAAGTGGAGTATCTAAGTTAAAGGGGGAAAAGTCGAGTTGCAATCGGATCCTAACAATTTGACTACCTGAACAAACGTCTATCAACACTACCTAGTCATCTAGATAGGTAACTTACGGGTATTTAAATAAGTTTGACAAGTAAAAAAATCTGAAGAAAACAACAGTTATTCTAGTGGAGTATCTAAGTCGGAGGGGTTAAAAGTCGAGTTAGAATCGGATCCTAACTATTTAACTACCTGAACAAGTTGGTTGGAGTTGGATCCTAACGTTTTAATTGCCTGCGCAAGTACTATTTAACTCTACCTTATCAATCTAAATAGGTAACTTGCAGGTGTTCAAATAAGTTCGACCAATAAATTTTTTTAACAAAAAATTTACTAGTTAACTGAAGTATTAAGTCGAAGGGGTCAAAGCCGAATTGGAATAGGATCCTAACGATTTAACTTCCCACACAAACGCCTATAACACTACCCAATCGACCTTGATAGGTAACTTGCAGGCATTCAAATAAATTTTACCAGTAAAAAAAAAATCGAGTTATAATCAGATCATAACGATTCAACTACCTGAACAAACTTTATTAACACTTCCTTATCGATCTATATAGGTACTTGAGGGCGTCACAGCTTGAGCACAATTAAAAGGGAAAGCCAAGGCAAGACGTAAAATTTTGTACGCAGCTCGGTCGGATATAGAAAAAGCCTCAGATCTCATGTTTAAAATCCTCGCCTTGGGTCCTAGGCTTGGGCTGCAAATGCCTGCGATCTGGGACGGTTTTTATTTTAAGACTAAATAATAACCGTCTGCAATATACTTACTGAGAAAACATACAGACTTTGTACTAATATTTACACCAAGGCGCGACGACAGCGCTCGAAGCGTTATTATTTATTACTAGCTTTTGCCCGCGACTTCGTCTGCGTAGAAGTCATTCTCGCTTTAGATTTATTTGTTTTCCCATACATATTTCACCCTTCTTTACACCCCCTTAAGAAATGATTACATACAATATGACATGCTTTTTACCGCGCAAGGCAAATTTTAATAGGAATCCTTTTTTTCAAAACGAATCATCATCATCATCATATCAGCCGAAAGACGTCCACTGCTGGACATAAGCCTCCGCCAAAGAGTGACACAATGATCGTTCCTTTGCCATCCGCATCCAGCGGACACATGCGACCTTTACCAGGTCTTTAGTCCACCATGTGGGGGCCTACCCACGCTGCGCCTTCTGGTACGTAGTCGCCACTTGAGAACCTTTCCTCCTTAACGGCCAACGGTTCTACGTGCAATATGCCCCGCCCACTGCCACTTAAGTTTAGCGGTTCGGAGGGCTATGTCGGTTTCTTCGGTTCTACTGCGGATGGCCTCATTTCTGATACGATCACGCAGAGATACTCCCAGCATAGCCATCTCCATTGCTCTTTGGGTGACTTTGAGCCTTCTTATGAGGCCCATACTAAGCGATCACGTTTCAGTGCCATATGTCATCACTGGCAACACACACTGGTCAAAGAGCCTCGTCTTGAGACACCGCGGAATATTGGACGAAAAGATGTGCCGTAGCTTCCCGAACGCTGCCCAGCCGAGTTGGATTCGACGAATTTAACCCCTTTCTCGAAGTTGGACCTACCTAACTGGACAGTCTGTCCTAAGTATATATAATCATCTACAACTTCAAGTAAAAGAGTCCGATTGTAACGGGAGTTGGTGCCACGTGCTCGTGCTTTCAAAACGAATGAATAAGCATATTTCAGAATATCAAATGTACCGATTCTAGACGAATGAAGTCCGTAAAATATTACATGTACAATGATAAAAGTCTCGCTACGCAGATCTTCCGTAAAACGTCCCAACAGAACGGGTTCTTCATGTAAGTATGATGTTCGAAAGTTTGGAATGAGAGTGGCAAAACATGCAAGGCGGAAGGCCGAGTATTCACATAGATCGGGCTTCTTATATAAGGTTAAGGGCCGAAGGCCTGAAGCAGGGAGGCGAGACACGCGAGGCCGAAGGCCGAGCTTCCCAACAGAGTGGATTCTTCATGTAAAGTTGATGACTAACCGGCCGAAATGGAGTGGGAAGGCATGCGAGGGCGAAGGCTGAGCGTCCCAACAGAGCGGGCTCCTTATGTAGGGCCTAAGGCCTAGAGTGGCAATGCACGCGTGGCCGGAGGCCGAGAGTCCCAGCAGAGCGGGCTCCTTATGTAGGGCCGAAGGCCTGATGCAGAGGGGCAAGGCATGCAAGTCCAAAGGCAGATCATTCACACAGAGCGGGCTCCTCATGCCGATCATTCACACAGAGTGGCAAGGTAGCCAACAGAGCTGGCCCCTCATGTAAGGCTGAGGTCCGAAGGCCCGAAGCAGAACGGCAATGCACGTGAGGCTGAAGGCCGAGAGTTACAATGCCTAGACATATAAACCGATAGACAAACAGACATGAATTCTTAAAACTGTTGAAATGTGTTCTGTTTCGATGCCAAGGGCCCTCCAATCGCTCCATTGATTTATCCAGCCGTATTGCATATATGTACCTACTATGTTGTATTATATGTATACGGATAAGCAAAGATCCAGGGGCCTTTCAGCTCGAAGTACTAATTTTTCTATGGAAATGTTAGTTTAACTTGTTTGTTCCAGATGTCACTGGGTGCTATCTCTATCACACTTGCGTATTGAAGTGACAGGGATGCAGCGGTCGTGCGGTTAGTTCTTAATAAATACACAACGGCGCTATGATCTATGTGGAGTATTTCACTGGTATCTCTATCTCAGTATATATATTGTATTTACTTTGTGCATAGATCTAATGTGCTTCAACCGTCGATGTTGACGATTGGGCTGCCCAGCCCAAGTGATCTCTTATATCAAACAGTTATTATTGTGTAAAGGATCACCAATTACGTAAAAAATAATACACGACAAAATTAAATTGTACACCGACGGTACAAAGACTGCATTGAAGCAGCTGTTTTTGTATTTAAGCATATGAAGACACTCAATTCCAAAGTATCGCAAATTTATTATGATTTACACGCAATAATAGACCTAATTGCTTTATTTAGGTTATGCTCAAAAATAGCGTCATCAATCAGAAGGAATTATGATATTTCGGCTCTGACATTTCGCAACGTCAGCTCGTTTACAATACGTCAAATTCTGCTATGGCTTAAGTTAAATTTATTGACACGCCGTCATACTCCCAATTGGCTGAAACTTAAAGCTTAGAATGGAGTATGAGGATTTAAATCACTCCGTTTCATAGACCATATTTGCACCCTCGATTTCATCCCTTTGGGGGTGATTATCGGGACAAAAAGTATACTATATGTGAATCCAGATTATATACTGTTAATATATAAAAAATCACCTTGATCTGTTCAGCCGTTTTTGCGTGATTGAGCAACAAACATCTAAACATCAAAACATCTAAACTTTCGCATTTATAATATTAGTGGGATTGAGTTATAAGCATCTTTTATCTGTACTTGTGCAATCATGCAGGGTAAAAAAAAATCACATTTTATAAAACATTTCAAAAATGACTTTAGTTATGGTATAAGTGTAAGCAAAGAAGCAATTATAGTAAGTTTAATAAGCTTTCAAACAACGCCCTTACACGAACCGATTGATAAAATAGAACCCGAGATTTTGACATAAATCGACGACGGTCGGCCGCCATCTTTATGACGTCACAGCTATGTGTGTTCCCCCATCCATGGACTAAAACAGGTAGATTCGTCTTCTAGAGACAACAAGGAACACATCCATACCTGTTTTAGATATGTAGAAGAGATGTCGACGACTTTTTTAAAACTGGCCGATTGCCTCCAGACTAATATAAAGTTTAACATGTTTAAAGTTAAAAACTTAAGAAAAGCCCATCTTGCACCACCACCACCATATCAGCCCATAGACGTCCACTGCTGGACATAGGCTTCCCCCACTTTCATGGGGTGTAAATGCCATATTCGCCACGCATGGCATGCGGGTTGGCGATCGCAGTATCTCCACCGCATTCCAGGGATGCTGCTGCCCATCCCCCGGTGGTCTTGGTCGTAGTTTTAGGACATACCCGGGTCCATCTTGCACATATGTACATTCTTGTGAACTCTAATTTCCAAACTATGAAGTTTAAAATTCAGAAACACATTGTACCATACCAGATTTGATCTGATATGTTTCAAGCATATGTAAACATAAATATTATATATTTCTATTTTTAAATCAATTTAAATGCAATGGAGTTGCAAACGTTCATAGGCTGCGGTAACCATTAACTATCGGGTGGACTGTACCTACGTGTTATCAAATACCTAGAAATTTAAGAGTGTATTATTTCACACAGGCCTTGAGTACTGGACGTGGCTAAAATTTATGACTTTACAAACTTAATTTTAATAGTGAACCATTAGAAAACAAAAGATATTTTATGCAAAATTTGACAATTTGAGAGTATTTTAAAATTGGACTACTTGAATATGAATCGCATTATCAACTTGCTAAAGGTAATGTTACAGAAAAATATTTCTATCGTTAGAAGAAACAATTAAAAGGACAAACAATAATTTGCAGTCTAATTAAATGTAGACTATTAGAAGTTAAACCAAATTGAACTTTATTTTTATAGCAATACGTATATGGTCGAATAGTTGTACCTGTTTCAGGACAGTACACGTGTTGTAAGAAGTGTCAAGTGTTTATATAAGTATCGTGGGACGAAATTCACCAAATAGTTTAGGGCCAGCATAGGGCTTATTTTATAAAAGGAATAGAGTTTAAAATAGTAAAATTATATGTAATCAAAAACTTGGTTTTACAGCTTCAGACGCTAGTTGCGGGGAATAGTGCGGGAAGAGGTGTTGGGGTCCTAGGAGCCATGGACCCTGGTTCATGATCATTCTTGCTTTAGATTTTAGACTGTTCGGACGGTTTCTCTAGAGAGGTATTAGGTCTTAGTTTAGGTTACCTATGTTGTGTCTGGACCTGGATTATGCTAGTATATTGTTTACTGGTTTAATCTTTGTTCGGATATGATATAACGTAGCTTGAATGGGGTTTTAGATAGTGTTTTTTGTGTGTAAATTCTCTAATTTGTTTAATATTTAGTGGATACATTTTAATTCATTACTGTAGAGTTTGTAAATTTTGTAGTGAGTGAAGTTCTAGTTGTGTGATTATTTTAATATCAATATTTTACCTTAAAGTTTGAGTGTTCTAGCATTTGTTTTAGTTAAAATTGGTTTATTTAATTCAGTGTTTTCTTATTAGAATTTTCTGAAGTTATATTTACTATTTTAATGGGGTTAGAAGTCTAGAGAATTGTCTGAATACCAAGAAGAGTCTGTCTTGGCTTTTTTAAGATAGAAAGTTGGATCACCTTGCGGTGTTAACGATAGACTATTCATTTTAAGAAGTGTCTTTAATTATTAAATACGTAACTGTCGATATGGAGTTGTCGACTTGCACATCGTATTTTACTCAAGAGACGGTTCAAACTCCCTGGTGCCTTGATGATTTGGAATGTCATACCAGACATTTTAAGTTCTCAGGTTACTCAGACCTATTTATCTATACATTTATATATTCACACTTTATACTCTCAGTAAGATTCGCTGTCCCAATCCCATTTGCGAGTCTCACTGAAGCACACGAGGAAATAGGGTGTCAGGTTTAGCAGGGCAATCCTCACCCGACTTAGATTAGCTTTAGTCTAGATGTTTCATTGCACCATCGAAATGTCTTTACGCGCGTAGCTTAAAGGTGGGACCCGGGTCCCTAGCTTGCAAATATACCGGTAGAATAGATGGTTAGTGTAGCTGTTAGGGCTAGGCCATATTACTAGGTTCCGATGTATTTAGCTTTGGGTTATATTCTTATGTTATTAAAAAGCCATTTATTTTCTAATTTTATTAACTAGGAAAGTTTTATCGGCTGTTGATATTTTATATGGCTTCATTGGGGTATTCTTGGTGCTTAGATGTAGGTAAATTTGGGGATACCTGGGGTCTTTTATTATAGTGAGCTAGACTGATAGTGGGGATAAGGATTATTGTTAGGCTAGGTATATTACATACATGTATATACGACTATGACCAACTTATTTGACAAATAGAACAGTGTTAAATAAATTTTGTTCCCTTGTACCTATTCATACTGGTAGTTTAAATATTGTGGGATCAAATTAAATTAAATATCCCACAATACATTAAAATACAAGTAAATTCAATACAAATTATAAAAGAAAATATTTGAGTAAATTCACTCTCAGCAGTATGTGATTGATTTTATTCTGGTTTCTTCGGATTCTGTAATCAAATTGAACTCCACATTTCAAATTACTTTCGAAAGGGAAAGAGTCCTTTTGAAATCTACTTCATCAAAAATAACGATGATTCTTTTATCTTGATTAGGTCAAAAGACGGCCGTGGTTATTTTGAATGTACCGCAAATGGGGATTCGAAATGCTACATCAATAGTCTGGATAAAATTATTTCATTGTTTACAAATTTAAATACACCGACAAATCAAATTAAATTGCAGAATACTAAAGAGCTAGAGTAGATCTATTGCTGCTGCTCCTACCAGTATTTTGCTATTCTGTAAATTGTCCCTTTGAATGTCCTCTCAGTAAATACTGAAGTCAAATAAATGACAAAAGTGACTGAATAAATAAAATACTAAAGTCACTTAAAAGAATAAAGTTCCTTCAGAACTATGTGGCGGAAGCTTGTCCAGTCTGGGAACGAGAGCTACGAATGTGGCGGGGAGTGGGCCACATTTATAACCACAAAAATAATAATTTTTAATTATGTTATTAACATTGACTTCAGTTGACTAGTAATTTAAAATATATCTATTGACTTACATTGATCTTATACTTAACAACAGTTCAACATCAATAGGAAAATTATATTTGATTTTATATACTTTTATAATTGTTTAGGTATTAGTAGATATTTATTCTAGTAAGACTAAGTAGGTAACTCTCTCCATGTGAAAAGGACTTTGGTTTACTATTTTGGACACGACTTTGGGTTCTACATACACACTAGCGATCATTTGGCCAATTTACTGATCCAATTCAAGATATTAACTTAATTTTTATGTGTAGAGAACAATAAAGAATTAAAGTAGACATTTATAGAAATTCTTATTAGAAAATTAGTTAGGTTTAGTAAAGGTCTAGGTAGCCTAGATCTGTTTAGTCTCAATTGGTTGATTAGGGTAGCTAGGGAGTTAGGGGGTTTAGGTAGGCTAGGAGGGGGGGGGGGGGGGGGGTCGTGACAACATCCATACCAGTTTTAGGTAAATTAATTTTGTACTAAAGCAGTAACGCTGCTAACGAAAATTTCAAATTAAAAGGAAAAAAGTTTAAAGTTTAAGTTCAGTTTTAGGTATATATAGAAGGGATGTCGACGAAAATCGTGAAAGAGACGACTTTTTGCAAATTTGCCTATAGACTATATAGTTATATTTCGCGTTGCGTCAGGGATTAAATAAATAAATAAATAAATAAATAAATATTAGGGGACATTTTTACACAAAAAAATTGAAAAAGATGTCGTGTCCTCCACCGCGGCGTCTCTGTATTTCTGTGTCCCTACACGATAAACTTAAAAAAAATATTAATGGATTTTCGTATGGTTTCCATATTACGGTTTTCTTTTAGTATTAGCTATCATACCTGGTTTTATTTGAGCAATGTCATTCAGCTTGTGTAGAAGTAACCCCTTGTTGTTGTCTTGAAGTAGCGGAAGACAATCTTATAAGTTCTGACTCTATTATACCCACATATTTAAAAACAGTATGACATCATCTTGTGCAATACATGCTCTAACTGTTGCCTCCTGAGTCCTGAGCCTAGCCTAAATGTTACAAATGGACGGAGTGATTTAAAAGGACAAGTTAGGAGTGTTCATTAGAGTTCAATTCATTGAGGTGAAGTAAAGGGGCTAAAATTTAACTACAAATATCAATAATATTTTTACTGCTCTTTCCTCAAGACCTGAATCCCACAATCATGGAGTCACGAGTAGAATATATTAATATTACTTATAAAAGGCATAATATATGAAGTACATGTCATGCATATATGAAGTACGAGTATAATGAATCTAATAAATTACGTTACTTCTCATGCTCTAAAAGTTCGTCTTTATGCTAGGCGACATAAAGTCGCTTTTTATGCTCTAGAGCAAAAAGAAAAACTCGCCCTCGGCCTCTGGTACCGCCGCTCGCGGTCGACGAGCAAAGAAGTATAGATTTGATAACATAACTTTAATTTTATTAATTATTTGTTTAATGTTCTCGCAATCGAAGTGAAAAGCAGAGTATATAACTTGTGTTTAAAAGCCATTTTATCCTCTACTTTATATCGACCCTCGCCTGTGGCTCGGTTCCATAAATTGTCTTGGATGAAATAGCTCGTTTATGCACTTGTCGTACAGTCTACTATTATTTCACACCTCACACAAATTAATCATATGCACTCGTTCGCACGCAGCGATAAGGAAACCACGCGCGCGCCGCGTTAACTACGTGCATAATTTCTACCTAAACATTCTCGCGAGATAACATCTATTTAGCTTAAAATAAGCTACTATGGTGAACTATAAGTGCTCCAAGTGCTTAAAAGTGCTCACTAAAAAGCAACCAGGCCTCCAGTGCAGCAAATGCAACAAATGGATACACGGGAAGTGTGCCGACCTATCGGTAGATCAGCTCAACACATTATTTACGATGGAAGCTGCCGACTGGAAATGCCGAAATTGTGTTGGAAGCACCAAGCTAAAGCGAACCTCGTTTATAATGCCCGACGTCGAGGAAAACGAGAACACTGATACGAAAAATCTACCAACCCCCAACTACACGGAAAAAATGCTCAATGATCTGAAGCGAGAATTACGAGAAGTCGTCCGTACTGAATTGCAAAACACACTTCAATTCTACTCAGATAAAATCGACGACTATGAAGTAAAGTTAAATGACTTTGAAAAACAATGCGTGGGCCTAAAAAATAACTGCAAGAACCTCCTATTAAAAAATGAAGTGCTGGAACAAAGGGTTAACGCCCTAGAACAAAACCTCATTAACAACCACCTCGAAATTGTTGGCGTTGAAATACGGGAACAAGAAGATGTCATGTCAATAACCAAAACCATATGTACCAAAATCAACCAAAACCCTGAAGATATCGTCCATGTGTACCGGAAAGAACCTAAACGCAGTGCCAAGGCCAACACAAATACCACGACAGCAGCCGCTTCCACGACCACCACAGTAGCCAGGCGAACACAGGAACCGATTGTCGTGAAGCTCCGAGAAGGTTGCCGTGGCGCATGGATAGACGCCGCAAAAACAACTAACATGAGTGCCAAAGATATGCTGAAAATGGAAAAGGACTCAAAAATAATACTTCGCGAGTCGTTAACACCCTTTACGGCATTCTTGAGGTGGAAAGCTAAAACAGCGCTCAAGGAGTCCGGCATGTACAAATACGTATGGTGCAAAAACGGACTGGTATATGCACGAAAGGATGACAAAGGAAAAGCGTATTCCATCCGTTCCATAAACGACATAAGCCGCCTAGCAGGAGACAAAGAAAAAAACCAGACACGGATTGATTAATAAACTAACAACTACCTACAACACATAAAAAAAAAACGAAATGGATACAAATTTATCGAATATCATTGAAGAAAATCATGACACCTGGAATGAGTTTGTCGACAATATTCCACCTCAACAAAGTTCTATCATAACCTTACACGTGAACATTCGATCTATGATTAAAAACTTCGCGCAACTAGAATACATAGTTACAAATAGCTTAAAAACAGTGCATGTTCTAGTAGTGACCGAAGCAAATATTCCGCACGAGTGTGTAAACGGATTTTCATGTCCGATTTGTTCACATCGTAGAACAAAACGGATTTTTTTGTCCGGTTTGTCCTACGATGTGAACAAAATCGTAGGACAAATCGGACTACATCAGACTGTTCGAGTTGGAAGACTATGAACTTTTTCCACAACTACGTACCAACAGAAGGGGCGGCAGAGTTATAGTATATGTCCATAAAAGTGTTTGTTTCGAAAGGCAAGTGATATCAACCCACAACTTTGAATGTATTTTAGGTAAGATTACAACAAACTCTAGCCTTAACATGCATATATGTGCTGTATATAGACCGCCTAACTTAAACAAAACTCTGTTTGTTCAAGAACTATCAAAAATTGTATCCCCCCCTCATAGTAATACCAATTACGTTATTATCGGTGATATAAACATCGACTTGAAACAATCAAACACAACAGTATCATATTACTTGAACAAACTAACCGAAAAAGGTTTAGAATCGGGCATCAGTCAGTACACACGTATAGAACCAAGAGGCAACAGAATTACTAAGTCGTGCATCGACCATGTGTTTATCCGTTGCTGCCCGCCGACGGGCGTTGGTAACTACACAAGTCAAATAAAAACCGCAGTGATTAACCATGCACTCGCGGACCACTTCATAACAGGTTTTGCTTTACTAGATAACTTGCACACGTCGACGCAACCTAAATACGCACATAAAATAGACAACAAAAAGCTGATATTGGAACTGCGTGCTGCTGACTGGAGCCCGGGATTAATCCATGAAGACCCGAACGACGTACTTAACTTCATTATTGATAAGTTTACATTAGCCTATGAAAAATGTACATACAAAACAAAAGTATACCCAAGTAAGAGGAAAAGTGTAAATTGGAGAAACGATAAAATAATAAAAATGTGTAAGAAAAGGGATGAATTGTACAAAATATGGTATCAAGATCAAAGTAACGCGCAAAAAAGGCTCCTATATAATAGGTATAGAAACAAAACAAATAAATACATAAATAACATAAAAAATCGTAATGTCAAAAATGAAATACGCGAAAATTTCAAAAATCAGAAAAAAGTTTGGGATATTGTAAATAAAATATGCGGGAAAATCACAAAATCCATCGACGAAATCATTGTAAAAAAATTCAAAAAATATAGTATCAACGAAATAGTCAATAAATTTGCTAATGAATTTAGAGATAATGTCAACAAAATATGCTCCTCTTGTGAAAAGCCAATTCTTACAGAAAGTTCATACGCACAAAATTCAATAGTTTCAATAAACGTAAAAAAAGCCAACGAAAAAACCGTTCATTCTATCATAAACAAATTAAATGTAAAAAAAAGTCCAGGTATAGACGGAATACGAGCAGCGGATATAAAACATATAAACTCGGAAATTACCCCTATCATTACCCACTTAATAAATACCTGTATAAATACTTCAAACTATCCTGACAAGCTAAAGATCGGCATCATTAGACCAATCCATAAAAAAGGCAGTCACGGCGACACTAATAACTACCGACCCATTACTATATTATCATGCCTGGATAAAATAATTGAAAGATTTTTTGGCACACAAATCCATAACTTCCTACATCAAAATAACATTATTAATCACAAGCAGTATGGCTTTCAGAAGGGAAAAAACACGTCACAGCTATTATGTAAATTCACCAACGAAGTTAATACGTACCTAAATGACAAAAAACATGTACTTGCCTTATTTATTGACTTTAGTAAAGCTTTTGACACACTAAGATACAACACGCTATATACTAAACTTCTGCAAAATGGTATACAAGGTCCCTTTTTAGAATTTATAAAAAACTACCATACAAACCGCTTCACAACTGTCAAGATTGATAATACCTATAGTAACAAAATCCCTACGGAGAGAGGCACAGCACAGGGCTCAATTTTCTCGCCGACCGAATATCTTTTATACGTAAATGACATGTGCAACATATTTTCTGAAGGTTCTGTATACCAATTTGCAGACGATACCTGCCTTGTCACAGCCCACTCGGATATAAAAACAGCTGAAACTATCCTACAAAATAATTTCAACTTACTGTGTGCCTGGGCCCACGACGCAGGTTTAGTCATTAACTACGATAAAACTAAAGTTATGCTTATACACTCCGCTTATAAAAAATGTTACATAACACCGAGAATCATAGCGCACAAACACCAGTGCCTACACGACGAAAAAACGGGAATTTGCGAGTGCGAACCCCTGGAGCAAGTTGACAAACATACATACCTTGGCCTTATTATAGACAACACATTTAACTGGGGTCCACACATAAACTATGTTTGCAATAAGCTAAGATCCGTACTGTCCCAATTATCTATTTTAAAATACAAAATAGCTTTTAGCACCCGCCGAATGTTATATATGTCACTAGCAGAGTCAATTATTTCCTACAGCCTAAGTAGCTATGGTCGAACTTACAAAACTTACTTAGATAATATATATAAAATACAATTAAGCCTGGTAAAAACAATTGTACCTAATTCTATAAGGAAAATGCACAAAAACGACGAAACAAAATTATTCGAGTACTGTAACATAATAAATGTGTATGATAAGTTCAAAATGACGCTAGTGTGTGATGAAATCTCAAACTTACCTAAGCTTAGAATTAGATCTAGATCGCAAAAATTAAGAAATATTAATATACCTAAATATGTGTTACCATCTTACAATAATACCTATGGAAAAAGAAAATGGGAATTCATGTTACCCTATACGCTAAACTCATGGCCTAACGATGTAAGTCAAAACATAAATAACAATACACATAAGTGCAAAGACATTATAAAAACCATGTTGTTACAAAATCTAAGTGCACGCTCGAGTTGTTCACAAAGTAAACAACTCTGATGAACTAAATATACCTTCTTCCTTATTTTGCCAAATGTTAATTTACTTTATTTTTTTTTCTTTCTGTATTGTAAACGAGCGACAACGGCGGCAGATAAACCGTACACGGTTTTCGCTCGCTGTTTTTTTATTAAAAAATGAAATAGTCTTAAGCGTTTTGGATAAATAAAAAAAAAAAAAAGTTACAGACAAAATCATATTCAGTTAAAAACATAACAGCAATATGATATGTTACTTATATGTAAAAGGCAATGAAAAGGCATGATATAATACAATACTGACAGCATCCCGTCAAGTGAAAAAATCTCTGTGACATTAGTAAAAAGAAAAAAAACTGTTTATTTCATAAATACGTTATAGTTTTTACATAAATTCAGATTCAGATTGATTTATTTGCCTTAGTACAATTCATTAAGAAATAAATAAAATACACAGTGTCAGCTTAACTTATCGATAGTTACATTGTTGTTCTAATTATTAAATATTAAGTAATTACTTATTCCAGTGCATAGGCGAAATATTCTTTTATTGTATAAAATGGTCTATTAATAAAATACTCCTTCACCTTTTTATCAGAAGTTCTGATGTCATTACATTGTTTTATATCATTACTTGATTGGTTAAATATTTTAATTGCAATATTATTAAAACTATTATTGAAATGGACAAAGTTAGACTTACTAAGTGCCAATTTATTTTTGTTTCTTAGATTAAAATTATGTATTTCTGTAGTAGTACATTTTTATGCAAGTATACATAGACACAAATGCGGTAGAGATACATCGAAGTGATTGTCAGGATTTTGTGATCTACAAACATATTTCTATGCGCAATCGGTATGCCTTTAGTTCTTGTTATAAGTCGTATAGCCTTTTTTTTGTAGGAGCAGTACAGAATTAATGTTTGATCCATTACCCCATACTTCAATGCAGTATCTAATAATACTCTCGAAATAAGAGAAGTAAACAGTTCTTAATATATTAGTGTCAGCTATTTTTGAAAGACTTTTCAATGAGTAACACGCGCCCGCCAATTTCTTTGATACTGCTTCTACATGGTTAATGCCATTTTAAATAAGGGTCAAGATCCACTCCCAAGAAACGGATACATTCAGACTTTTATATGGGGACATCACAAATGGGTACTTAGGACTACGGCGGAAGATAGTGTAGAAACTTTTGTCACTGTTAATTCTTAAACCATTATAAGTGAACCATGCCTCGAGTTCATTCCAACATTTTTTTATTATTACATTAAATTCATAGGCAGTATTCGCACTCAGGATAATGCTGGTATCATCCGCGGTGTACCGCAGGTAAGATAGCCAGGTAAGTCATTGATGAAGATGAAGATGAGGAAAGATGAGGAAACGCAAAGGTCCAAGCAAATCTTAACTACTAATCTTAATAATAAAATATTTTTTTAGTAAGCTCACGTCAAAGAGCAAAATACTATATACCGATCGCGCGCCACCAAGTTGGCACGAAAGTCGCTTAAATAAGTAACTTTATTATTTCATCATCCATGTATGACGTCTGATTAGAACTTGGGTCAATTATAATTATTGTTTTAGAAGTTACTATCTATACATAAAAATAGGTCGAGACTCTAAACAAAAGCAAAAAATTGTCAATTTTTAAACAAAATGTGGTAGATATACGTTGAGCGTGCTGTTCTGTTGATACTTGATAGTTAGAACACTTCCTGGTTATTTAATTTGATGATAACTGTTGTTAAGATCGTCGGTGTTAATCACGCGTAATAGTTGAGACTCACTCTAAGATAATTAGTCTCTCAATATAATTATTATAATTACGATTGAGACTGTTTGTTTTCTAGGGTAAAGTGAATGCTTCAAGATTCAGGAGATGCTCCTTTTGGCGATGGACAGATTAAGTAAATCATCTCTAAATCTTTGCGTGCGAAATGCCTTGTAGAAATGGCGGAAGACAGCAAAAACTGGACGATATC
Organism: Notocelia uddmanniana; assembly: GCA_905163555.1. Taxonomy (NCBI): domain Eukaryota; kingdom Metazoa; phylum Arthropoda; class Insecta; order Lepidoptera; family Tortricidae; genus Notocelia; species Notocelia uddmanniana. The sequence continues at coordinate 4,109,012 of LR991063.1, read as the reverse complement.
GCGTAGTGAGATCGCGTAGAATATATGATCTTTTTTTTATATTTTAATTTTATTCTAGAAATTGTCTAGAATTTTATTATTATTATTTATGTTTTGACGATCCTATTGTGAATTTTACTACAAAATAATTTCTTACTTTGACATGTCTACAACAATACAATATTTATTTTAAAGAATAATAATAGCATCAATAAATTGCTCTAAATAATTAATTAATATATATGTTAATACATGTTATAACTGACGATTCTAAAGTGCTTGTTGCTAGGCCTATTTGAATAAAGAATATTTTGACTTTGACTTTGACTTTGAGGGTTCCATTATACCTATACCTAGATATTTTTCTACCAGGAACAAGATTTGTTTAGTGCTTGCCACAATAAAAATATCGACAATTCTGTTATCAATAAGTACATACTACTGCAACGACAAGACGTACATAAAACCGGCTACCTACCTAGATGACGCGTGTACCGATCTTATACAAAATCAACGTAATCCGTACACTTTTGATCCAATTTATTTTTATAAATTGCAATGTAATTTTCTTTATATAGAGTAGCCTGAATAAAACTTTCAGGGTTCATTTTTTTTTTGTTTAGCTTGATTGTAGTATAAGAATACAGTTACAAAAATATTTAAGGAAAGGGAAGTTTATCAAGTCCATGTTCTGTGTCTACTACAAAACATTGTACTGAAGTCACGTTTTATTTCTTCATAGTTGGGCATTTTCCCTGACGTACTAATTACTGTACTTGCGACTAGCATGCCTGATGGTGACGGGGGCGATGAGAACAACTTCGACACAGGCGATGGAGGTAATGCTAGGCATGAAGACACTAAGAATTGAAGTGGAGAAGAGGGCCATGGAGCAGAGGTACAGAATGAAAGCATGTAAAGAATGGAGAGGAAGCTGTGCGGACAAGGGCCACGCGCTTATACAAAAGGAGGCGCTATCAAAGCTAGAAATGCTGATAGCTAATAATGACCTAATTAAGCGACAGGAGATTTTTGACAAGAAATATAGAATACACATAGGTGAGAGAGACAGTTGGAAAGTAGAAATCGAGTACCCTATGACGATCTGTTTCACAGATGGATCAAGGAGAAAGTCGACAAAGCTGGCGGGTGCTGGCATAGTGGTATCCAAAATGGAGAAGAGAGTGTCTATATCACTGGGCAGATATGCCAGTGTGTTTCAGGCAGAAGTATATGCGATAATGAGGTGTGCGCAAATAGTAAAGGAGAACAGACAGCAGACTGGAAGGGTTGTGATATACACTGACAGTCAGGCCGCATTGAAGGCACTAAACAGGGCAACCGTGAACTCTGCTCTGGTGAGAGATTGCAAGAAAGAGCTCAATGAGATAGGAGAACACCCAAGTGTTACGGTGGCATGGGTGCCAGGACACCAGGGAGTAACGGGAAACGAGAAAGCAGATGAGCTGGCAAAGGAAGGGGCGGAAAGGGAATTTATGGGTCCAGAACCGGCCCTTCCTTTCTCGGCTGATGTCACAAAGGGGGTCATTGAAAGGCTAACAGAGAAAGAGGCGGAGAGAGAATGGAGGGAGGCAACTGGATGTAGGCAGGCAAAGATTTAGTAGTATTTAGTAGTGTAGAAGAGTAGGCAGGCAGGTTAAGATGTATTGATTACAGAAACATCATTGAATATATGCCTCTTTGTCGACATGATGAAGTCAATCTCGTTTTTTGTTGCACCATCGGGACTCATCCAGGTCCACTTCCTGTGCTCGCGTTTTTTTGAAAAAGGTGTTCATCATGTAGAGTCCCTCCTTCTCCAAGAAACCAGCCAGTAGTTGGCCCCGGTGGTTCCGACTTCCAACTCCAAATTACCTCACTCTCAGCTCTTCGCCGTCTCTCTTGCCCAGTTTCGCGTTGAAATCCCCGACGGTGAAGTATCTATATCCTCATACATAGCCTCTACCTCGTCGTCGGAGTGTGCCGAGGTCGGCACGTACACCTATATGACCGTCAATGAGTACCTCTCGGACACTCTGTGTATAAGGTACGCCACCCTAGCCGACACACTCTCGATCTTCACCACGTTGGTCACGAGGGATTTGTGGGCGATAAACCCGACACCTCCCTGGGACTGTTGGTCGCCCTCCCGGCAATAGAGCAAGTTGCCGGACTTCAGGGTTATCGTGTCCTCCCCCTCTCTTCGGACTTCAGATAACCCTACGATATATATCCCAACGCAACCTGCTCAATCCTTCTTCCAGTTCCGCTACCTTTTCGTCGGTCCGCAGTGTTCGTGTGTTATATGTTGCCAGGGCCAGAAGTCGTCGGTGGTGGTAGCCGGACCTTTGCCGGAGATTCTTCGCACCCCTGACCCCGCTAGTACCCTGGCGGCTACCAAAGCCAGGGCACTGGGGGTCACCGGAACCTCGGGGCTGTGGCCTGTCTGTAACCACTGTCATAGTGGGTAATTGCTTGGTCGTAGTTTTAGGACATACCCGGGTCCCGGGTTCTTTAATATTATGATTTCTTTATACATATGAACTAATGAAATGTAACACACCGTGGAACTGGACCGAAGCACAATAAAAGGAGCTAGATTAAAGGTAATAACCGTTTAACATCATCCCAGTTGTTGACGATATTTAGCCCTGACTTACCCACTTAACTGCATACTGACACCAGCGCTCTTGCTTATGGTGCAGTGTCAATAATACTGAGATAAAACCGGACATCCTCATGTCATCGGCTATTTTAGCATGAGAACGTCCAGCAAATGTCACTCATATGAGCTCGAAAAACACCGTCGTCAAATCTTCCCAACACTTTTGTTGGAGCAAATTCAACATGTAATTTAGAATGGAAATTAATAGTCGTTATTGCCAACAACAAAATTTCATTGTTGCCAACATGACTGGCTCAAATTACTGTATCAGCCGCGATATCTAAACGCGGCCGATTGGTTTTACGGTTTTGGCTGCATTGGCACGTTTTACTTGCTTGCGATATGGCGACCTAGGTGTCGATGCGCGGAGCGCGCACCATAGTATATCTAATTACTCGTAAATCCTTTGATATCAATAAGTAAATCGTGTAATCATAACGTGTTTAAACGTTAAATAAATGTCATTCCATTCCCAAGTTTGGATAAGGCCAGTATACAGTATGGGGCTCTTCAAGAAAGGAGTGTATACAATTTTGTAAGGGTCGGCAACGCGAATGCGACACCTCTGGAGTTGCAGGCTTCCATAGACTGCGGTGACCGCTTACCATCAGGCAGGCCGTATGATTGTTTGCCACCAACGGGGTAATAAATAAATCTTTATACAAGAAGAATATAACCTAAATTTTCCCAAGTATTTGTTTTTACAGTGCGTCACATATATACCAAAAAAACACAGCTTAAATAATAAAAGGCTCGGCAAATGTAGGGAACATTAGTATCAACGATTATGAGTAAGAAAAACAATAAAACGGAAGTTTAAAAAAAGTACGACTATATATTCTTTAATAGCGGCAAGTTAAGCAGGTTCTAATCTATTAAGAGAAATGTTTCAAATAGCGTGTAAATAATGATCGTCAGGGATATCAGACACTTCCAATAGCAACTTGTCGTAACTCGGGAACGCGCCGTAAAATCGGAACGCGCGCTCGAATTCGCGAAGACTGCAGCAGTATGTGAACCCTTGGTCAACGTTACGCCAGCGTCTGGAAGAAAAGAAAAGATTATTTATAAAAAAACCGATTGACCCCTCATTACTCCTAAAACTGCCCTTCAAATAGCGCTTATAACTTTGTGACATCAGTTATGTAACTAGGCCAAATGAATGGCGAGCGTGCTCAAGTTAAGGCACCTACAAGATGGTCGGACATCATTAAGAAGTCGTATGGGGATAGCGTGCACCGTGGGGTCCACATGGGTCATGATCGCTCTTTTTAAAAAACTTATAAACGATTACATCATGGATAGGGATGTTTGGCAGTGATAGCGTCCTGCACGGGTAATCTATCGCGAAAATATGTTTTCTACTGTAGCATTGTTATTTCAGTTATTTTGTAGTAGCTGACACTGTAATTTATATTTAACTATACAATGTATATTGTTTTGAAAAAATTACACCTCGCCGAGTTTCTTACGCCGGTTCTTCTCGTGGCAGAGGTATATTTTTCCGAACCGGTGGTAGTTTATTGACGTTCATAGGTGCATGTAATATGCCTAATTTGAAGAATAAACTACTTTTACTTTTACTTTACTTTTTACTTTTCGAGATTAGCTACACACGGTCGCGATCCTCAGCAATTTCCATATTTATACCAAATTTCAGCTTTCTGTGTTAAGCGGCCATTAAGAAAAATTCCTGTGACAGACAAACAGGTACAAAAGAAGATTTTACAGAAGACTGCAGCACGGAAATCCTCAAATATTATAAAAAGCACAAAATAAAAGGCACGTAATAGTGAGTTTATTATTTTCGTGATAACGTAACTTTGAACTAACTTCAACTTCCTTCTGTTCAACGAAAAAGTCACATCGATAGCTCTTGAAGCCCTTAATCTCCATCACTGGTTACGTTTAATTCACTTGAATCCCTACATTCTGTATAAATAAATCATCTCCTGGTAGGATGAGATCGATGGAAGTTTTATAATTTAAAAAGACTGGATTACATAAATGCTGGATTAAACTTTCGAAATTAATTTACTAGAGACTACACACACTGACAGAAGCCGCATCCTTTTTGTGACACGGTGAGCTGCATCAATTTTCTTTGTCGTAATTGTTTTGTCCCCTTAGCTTCAAAGGAGCCCGGCGGGGTCCGCTTTGTCACCTAATCGTATTACTTGACATATGCACTAGTGTTTACTAAAGCAACCGCCTTCTGACCTTCCAACCCAGAGAAAAAACTAGACCTGTTGGGATTACACCGGATTCACGATGTTTAGTTTTACCGAAAAGCTACCGTCAAATATCAAATATTTTGTACAAAGTTCCTTTTGAAAATCCCAGTGCCGGTGGTACGAACACGGGGTTTGAACCTACGACTTTCAGATTTTAAGGCTGGGTTGCACCAAACCGTCTGTAATTGTATGCTGTGTTCGTTAAAATTTCAATGTATGGAAAGTTTGACAAGTTTCTATGGGATGACAGCTGCCGGCGCCATATTTAACGATGATCAGTCTGTGATTGTAATTCGGTGCAACCCAGCCTTAGTCGCGTACATTACCGCTGGTCTGCAGTGGGTGTAACTAGTCACAATTTTTTTTTAATTTGAATATAAAGTTGTATGCAATTACCCGCTCTTCATCCATTCGGCCTTTTTGCAGACGTCGGTGCACAGCATGTAATCTCGTGCTTCAGTTAACTGCAGGTCAGGCACGTTCACATGGACGATGGCCAAGGAAGCCTTCGTGTATGAGTCTTGTACAACCTGTAATCGTAGACTGAATTAGTGCATGAATTGTAAGTTCTAGGAAAACTTATGAGGTTATTTAAGAAAAGAGTGAACTATATTTGAAAGGCCATCTCTGACCGGTTACCATCATTATGGGCGTACGCTTGTTAAGCATATCGTTTTAAAAAAACCTATTTATTTCAATAAAATATATTTGAAACACTTGAACTAAAAACGTACCACCCACGCCACGCCTATTGTTTGCCAACATTGTACCGGATAAAGATTGAAAGCGTACATTATTGAGCCAATCTCGTTACAACTTGTATTTCGAATTTTTGACGGTTCAAGTTTTAGAATTACTGTTCACAACGGGGTATTTACCATGTAAGTATGTTATATTTATTGAGTTCCCGATATCAAGGTTCAAGTTTTGTTTATAAAGACAGTATTATGTCACATTTTTGTTCAAAGTTTTCTCACCTTCCACAGGTACTTCGGGACCTGTACGTTCTTTCCACTGCTGCTGAGAACTACGTTCTTCTCCTCATAGCTGTCGTCAGGTAGCTGGAGGGCTTCCGCCGCGCCGGTAAATATATTAAGAGGCCGATTTGCTGACGTCACCAAATTTCTGACGCGACGTTCCACTTCATCCCAATTCTGCGAAAAGATTTAGTTAATGAATCCCTGTAATGATAAAATTGTTAAAAATATACAGGATGTTTTTATTGATTTCCGTTCCTTCTAGCACATAGCCGTGTATAGCCATAGAAACGAAGTAGCATATTTAGTTTTTCAAAATTCAAGTTTTTTTTTTCATTTTCATACAAAATAATTAATTATATCACCAAGGGTGAATGAAAACCGGCCCTAAGAGTTAAGCAAAAGTTAATGTCATGTATGACAATAGTATAGTATACCGAAATCAATCGAAAAGTTACCATATAAAAGTTTTACCAATGAATTGTATTAATGGTTAGTTAAAAATTGTTTTTACTCCGGCCAAGAATTTTTTGAATATGATTAAAATAAATGAATGAAATGTGACATTAATTATGTAATTTTTATCGAGATTTTTTATGATATTTTTTTTTAAGTTAAGTATTGATTTTTAAGTTGAATATATGTATAGTTTGTTTTATTTTTTTAAGGTTTTAAGTTATTATTATTGTAAATTATTGATGTGACTATGATGACAATGTCAAAACAGTGCTTATAGTTTTTTTAATTTTTTTTTTATGTTTCACACATATAATGACATTGTAAATTAAAAAAAATATATATCTTAATTTTGCATGTCACTGCGTGACGAGAGAGATGATTATTATATAACATGTCTTAATAACATCTTTTGTACCTACTCTATCTTATGCGAATAAATAAATAAATAAAGATATTTTGTACTATACTAGGGGTTTCAACGAAAATAAATGAAATGAAATGAAATGAAATGAAATGAAATGTTTATTTGCTTGAGACATGGTTAACAATTAGGTGGAACAACTTTGTTAGGATCAGCACATCTCGTCAACATTTGGACATGCAAAACTTTACAAACTTATGACTACTACTATGAAATTCTTGAATATCTTCGAAATGGTACGAATTGGGATACTAGTGTCTTAGAGAAGATTACTTTATTTTATCTTAGGACAGTGCTCTCGCAATTAACGGAATTCAATAAATACAGCCTGTATAATATACCGAGCATTTTCATTGATTTCCGTTTTTACGGGACATAGCCGTGTATAACCATAGAAATTTAACCAAAGTTAATGTAATATATGACGATATTCGAAATTCGAATGACACAATAATGAAGAACAAAACCAATATCTGCTATTATTAGTTGGAGAGGGTTTACTACAACGAAAAAAATATTCTCTATTGTCCACATAAATATTCAAAGATTCAAAGATTCATAGATTCAAAGAGTTTTATTTGTCCATCATAGGTAATAACAATGTGTTAACAATATAAAATAGTGTTGTATTTATAACTTAGCATGTCATGCAGCATAGGTGTTAGTTCCAACATTTAATTAATATCTAGAAAAAAAATGATATTAAAAACACTAAAATTAACTGTTATTTAAAATTTCGTTTTTTTTATGCTACAAAAAAATTGACCCCATAGGGACCACACTAAGGGATAGTCAAGTTCAATCAATATGCCTGAAAATAAACAAATATTTACAAGCACGCTCAACATGAGGACATTTTTTTATTCAGTTAAGAGAGTTCTGTCATTGGAAAAAGCCAGCATACCTTGGAATTACAGGTGCTCCAGAGAGGAGCGACATTTAAGTGAGTATAAGTAGTAGCCTGTGCCCTGCCCGGTGCTACATCACGAGGATTCACCAGCATTTTCTTTGCGAAGCAGCATCCGTCCCGATGGAATTCCGTATTTAAAATCGATGTGATCTCCGCATTCTGATTACTGCAATCGTATAAACTATCCAAATCTACGGGAGATCCGTTGTCAAACCATTCAGTATTGTTGTTCACTACTTCATTTGCTAATGATGGTTCCATGTACAGCTTAGTGTAAATCGGGCTCTTTGATACCCTGTCTACGCAAACTTCGTAAACTTCTTGAAATGTTCTGTTTATGTCAAAACCAATCCTAAACATCTCAGTGTTTCCTTTTTTACATCTGCGTCTGGCGCTTTTGACTATAGGCTGCCATTTATCTCTGCATTTTAAGTCAGCGTATAAGAACCGCCTGCCCGAAGGCTGTTCAAATAATTCCTGCTCCTTTTCGCAGGTTAAGGTAATGTCTGGTGCGCGTATGGTGTCAAAGCTTGAAGGGCAAGCAAATTTTACGACTTCATCTTGAGGTATGTGAATGAAACCATCACTGATTTTGAATTTAGCTAGCTTATAATCGGGTGTTAATAGTAGAGGTTCGTTTCCATTGAATTGTTTGGCATCGAGTAGGCATTCTGAAACGAAAAGGAATAAATAACATAAGCATATTAGTTCGTTAATTACCTCGAGGTATGCGGTCAAATTCGATAAGTCGCGTAAGACGTTTTCTGTAAATAGTAATATCGTAACGGATGTTGAGTTCCTCATTTCAAGAAGCACATATTTTAAATTAGTAGGTTTTAGATTATTTCGCTGCTGGCGTCCATTGGCTGCGGTGACCGCTTACCATCAGGCGGGCCGTACGCTTGTTTGCCACAAACGTGGTATAAAAAAAATATTCGTCTAGAACGGGTAGGCAGTAAACTTGAAGATTTTACTTATGGTGGTAGATTACTCCTAAGGAATAATTATAAAACGTTTTTCAAGGCGTACGCAGGGTTAATTAAACTGACAGAAGAAAGAAGAAGAAAATAGTTTATTAACGCAAAAAATCGAAATATACAAGCTAAACTAAATACAGACACAGAATAAAATCACAAAAATAAAAACAGTAAAGTAAAATAAAGTATTCAGGCAGCTAGATCTACTTAACGTAAGTTTCACACGTTACATAATCAACTAGCTGGTGCACCATAAAAAAATCGAGATAGAGTTCAACTGCATCAGTTCAGTCGACTTCAGCTCAGTTTTCCAATTTTAAAACCATATTCTTGCGATACTGACAACTGTTTAAAATATATGATAGATTGCTCACCAAATGATGATATTACAAACTCCTGTTGCACCGTCCCGTATTTGTTGCTGACAACACAGGTGTAGCGCCCTCTGTCATTGTCATTGTTCATTACTAACTCGTATTTGAATTCGTTAAAACTTATCTCTCTGTCATCAAGGTACCATTTCACCTGAAGATTAAAGAATTGTGAATACCTGTTTTATATGACACAAACAATATAACTATGACAGTCAATGTTACTATTTGGGTAGTGTGATATCCTTCCTTGGATTCTTCCAAGGAAAGTGCGAGTGGATGCATGATAGGCGGGATAACTTACATCAGATCTTAATCATGAAGTCATTTACCAATACAATAAGCTGGACCAAGTCAAGAGTATGTTACTCTGACCCCTCTTAAAGGACGTACCTAATAATAAACAAATCTCCGAGAAAGTAATACAGGGGGAAATTCTGCAATGTGTCACTGTTCATTGCAGTTCTGATTCACTTGATTTGGCAAAACCTTACGCCAAAAAATACCTCTCAGAAAACTTCAATAAAACTTACCTCCGGCTCCGGAACTCCAGTAACCGTACAATCCATTAGCGCAGTTTCTCCCAAAGCAAAGGGAATGTTCTTTTCGTCATTGAAGGTGAACCGCGGTTTGAAGCCGACCTCGACTTTGGTGGACCCGCTCTGAGGCGGCCGATCAACGAAGCTGACGCGACAGGTGTACGTGCCAGAGTCTGACTCGGTGACGTCACGCAGTTCTAGTATGGACGAAGATAGGGCTTGACCGTCCTGGAATAATTTACTTAATTCATGAATAGGTTAACACTAGCACTGCATGATATTTAAAAATAAATAAAAAAATACTCGTGTTGTAGGGTAAATGTCTACACACATGGCGGAAATAAAAACTTAAAAAAGGACAAATAAACTCCTACTCAGGTTCGTTTTCGACGGACTGTTACCAGTTCAATCTTGATTCTTAGAATTTTGACTTTAAGGAGACATCCTGATTTGTCGGTGGGGAGGTGGTACGTCAGCCCCATAAGTAGCTGGACACTTTGTGACTTTATCGCTTTCACTCGTTATACATTTAGTAAGACAGTTTAAACGTGACATTTCAGCGACAAGGTATTACAAAAATGTTCAGCTCACTGTGAGGCCGACCGTACAGTAAAAAACAGTTTTCATTAAGGCGACTTCCTGACTTGGCGGGGCCGGAGCGATATGTGATAGGTACTGCATTCATATCGGTTGACACTGATAGCTGACAGTTTTCTTATATCGTACCGCCTCCTCATCGACAAATCAGGAAGGCGCCTAACTGTCAGCTGTCAGGGTCAACTTTCAGTCAAGTCAATATCGCTTTTCAATGCGCCTTTGCATTTAAATGAGTGCTTCGGGGCAATAGAAATGCAGCACTGTAACGTTTCTTCGCACTGACATCATCTCGTCTAGGGAGGAAAACTCCAAATCAGTGAACTCACGTCACAGAATGAAATACCACATATCGAAGCTGTCAGTCAAGTCAGGAAGTCGCCTTAATTTGAAATTAAGTAAATTCAATGTTGCTAAATCAGATCTTTGTATGAACTTTATAGTTAGTTCATTCAAACATAGAAATTGAAGAATTGAAACAAACCTTGAACCACCGCAGTTTGTCTGTTTTCTTTTGCGGAACACTACAAGGGAGTATAACTGAAGTCCCTTCCTCCAGCTGGATTTCATTGAAAATAAAATCAGGAATGGGAGAATCTGTGAAAATCAAGTGCAAAAAAATAACTAAACTAGCAAATTTAGTCAGTCATGAGTCAGTATAATAGCTGTAAAACGTGTCCCTACCGATACCAAAGAAACAAGTAACAAATTTAGTCGCACGAATACCGAAAACTTAAAATTATTCACGCAATAGATACAATGAATTAATCAGGTGCTGTGTCTATAAATAAATCTAGCCATGGATGATGGCTCATATAGTGATCTGATCATGACGTTTAGTTTTGGTTTTGGTTAGTAATAGAGTCAAATGAAATCAATGCTCCCTTATTCTGCACTGCCAAGAACAAACGGCAGAGATAAATTAGAAGATACGATTGACATTCAGCCAGAATTTAACTTTGCCTATTTAATTATTATTTGGTTTGTTGTGGGCCTTTTCTTTGCTGCCTCGAACAGAAATTGATCCATTGTGACAGCTCTTAAAGTTTAGTTCTTATACAACCCGTTGCTTGCAGGATTTTCCAGACTCTGGGCTACAATTTGTTGTATTTCTGCTGGTTGCTCATATTAATGACTCCCTAGGTGGATACTCCTTTTGCACAAATGTGGTCCACAGAAGCATAAGATGTGAATGGCTGTTTCTTCCGACTCTTGGGAGAACCTGCATGCTGCAGTTGGTTTTAAAGCCATTTTTGTAAGATGTTTGTTTAGTTTGCAGGTTAGTCTTTTGAGCTGTAGTACCCGTTTGGACATTGTACAATGGCAAACTTTGCCTAACATAAATTGTACTTACCAAGGACGGCAATATTGAAATCTTCTTCTGTTTTTCCGTATTTATTAGAAGCCCTGCATGTGTATATACCTTCCGATTCTTTACCGATATTCTTAATAGTAAGACTACCATCTTCACCGATCGTAAACCATTTGGAACCTAGAAGCAAAAAGAATAGAATCATGCAGTAAAGTGGATTATGTTCCTCGCAAAAGCCTGACTTGCTTTACAAGCGGTACATTATAAGTATAGCTATCACATACAATACATACATCGGACCGAACACGACTCTATGGCGTCGCACTCTTGTACTGACTTTTTAAATCACTCTGAAGTGTAAAAAATATCTGATCTGATTGACATACTTGGATGCCTGTAAATAAGTAACAATATGATCAAATATTGCAAATTTTCACCCAATTTCGTTAGTCATATCAACTTGAAACTGCTTTTGTAGGGGTTTCAGTTTTGGAGCGCTCCTTCAATTACTTAGCATGATAAGTTTCAATTCCCCGAATTAGGAATATACTCGTATATGAATTATATGATATTACACTAATACAGTTTCTCAAGGTTGATCTAATAGTCGAACCGAAGCGTGAATAGTGGAAACCTTCAACGGATAAAGGATGATTCACAGTAGGCCGTTCCGTGTCCGGGCCGGCCCGTTTTCTTCTAGAGAAATACGCCGGCCGTTACGTTTGCTGTCATGGAAAACGGGCCGGCCCGGACACGGAACGGTCTACTGTGAATCATCCTTAAAAGGAAACCATCGAATAAAACCACGAACGTGCACGGTTTGTCGGATTGACGGATTTATCTCGCACTATGGCACGTTTAGTTTTAAGGCAAATTACTTAAAACGACTACTACCACCACTACTTTATAAAACATGTCAATAGTGTGGCCTTATACCTGAAGCAATCTGGTATCCTCCATGAATCCACGTGATCTCTGGTTTAGGGTTTCCAGTGTTGTTGCAGGGGATCCGCAGTTGCATGTCATCCACTACGCCCTCAAACTCCTTGGTCTTGTAGTGAATGGTAGGAGGTGCTGTGGACCAATAGTTCATATTATTATAATCACAGCAAAAAATACAAAAAAGAAGTGCTAAGAAGAGTGGGTAAGACTGTTAAAACTATAGAAAACAGAAGAGGAAAAATGATCTGTACTTTATATGACATATTATAAATAATGTCATAGAAGCCAAGATTGAATACAAGCGTGGAAGGGAAAGACCAAAGATACGTTAAATTAAACAAATTAAGTAAAACTCTTAAATTTGTGATGAAAACTGCTTACTCGCCCTTCTTTCTCGAGACAGGACCAGTTGAACTCATACGTAGCTGGACACTTTGGTACTTTATCGCTTTCACTTTACCCGTTGGAAATTTAGTACGACTAAACATAACGTTAAAGCGACACAGTACAAAGGTCCTTGTGAGGCTAACAATAGGAACCAGTTTTATATAGAAAACTCCCGTGAGTTTGAGACATTTTTCTCTTACCCCCACCATAAACCCTGTGTCATCTTATCCCACCTCGCTATAATAATAGGATATTGTATTTCACGTGCCTAGGCTGCAAGCATCCAATTCGTAAGTACTTTGCATGTACTATTTAGGCAGGAGAACAACATTGTTTAGAACGAAATTCGTATCATTGAGACAAAATGCAAGTACTATTATCCTTTCTTCCCTTATGTGTCGTAAGAGTCGACTATGGGAACCAGGTTGAAGTGTGTTGTGGGCGATGAACTAGCAACCTGTCACTGCAATATCACATTTTCTCCATCTATAAATCTGCAATTGCTAAAAGTGGCACTGAAAATTATTTTTCATGTGCTCTGCCTACCCCTTTTGAGTTTATGTATGCCTACTATTGCAAAAGTTAAACTATTTTTGGTCATCTCTGCTGTCGATATTTTCTTATGCTGCTTCATCGGTTTTAATATAGGGGTAGAGTCCCGACTGAGGGAGGGTTTCAAGCCAGGAAGTCCGTGCGACATCATTAAGGTCACGCCTAAGAACAAAAGATCACACAACATCCCAGCCCCGCCAAGGCAGGAAGTCACCTCACCTAACACTGAAACTGAGTATGTGATATTCTTGGATCCTCTCGAGTTGGTAGCAACACACGTGTATTCGCCACTCTGCTCCAACTGTATACTCTTGAACCTTAGCCTTCCTGTTGCGTCGCTCGGCCTAAAACAAATTAACATAACTCCGCTCAATTTGCAATTATCCACCATATCAGCCAATGGACGTCCACTGTTGGACATAGGCCTCCCCCAATTTTATGGGGGGTAAATTCCATAATCACCACGCTTGGCATGCGGATTGGCGATCGCAGTATCTCCACCGCACTCCAGGGATGCTGCTGCCCATCCCCCGGTGGTTTGGTCGTAGTTTTCGGACATACCCTTTTTACAGTATTTTATCTGCAATAGTTGAATTGTTGATTCTTGAAATAATAACCACTCATAAAATAAACGTACCAGTGTCCGACACTAACCCAGTGCTTGACGCTTTCAGTTTTATGTCAAAACAATGGAGGTGAACAAGTGTCAACTATACCGACTTACGATCACAGCCTGATCAACGCTAAATATGGTGCCGGCAGCTGTAATGCCATAGAAACTTGACACACTTTCTAAACATTCAAATTTTAACGAACACAGCTTACGATTACAGATGGTTTGGTGCAACCCAGCCTAACCTGTCATAATATTGGGAAGTCTACGTTAAAAAAGTTCGATTGAATTACAGGGGCAACAGAACTAAATTTACTTAAGAAATGAATCTCTTAGTGGTAGCCGTACAAGCCCGATTTCAGAGAAATACTGCAAATCGATGTACAGTTTAGCCGTTTGGCACACGCATACTAGAGGTCAAAACAAATTTTTTGACCCGCAGTTCCTAAAAAAAATTCCCTTAGGGGGGAGTAATGAGACATTTTACTTTTTGTATGGAAAAAAAACTCAGATCTTGAGGGACGGTCGGGGGGGATGAGGAAGACAAAGAATTTATCGTTTTTGATCGTTACTATCACTTAGATAACACCAATAATAAACAATACAGCACAGTTTAATATAATTCGAGTAGAACTGTGCCATTTTGTAACATTTAATAACAACATAAATTATTTTCAAAATTGCTTTCTTGGGGTTAGATATCAAGATATAACGTATCATTTGTGATACGTCATATCTTGATAATCTAACCTAATTAGTTGGGTATATCGTATCTGAAGGAGTCCAACCTTGATATTTTATGTCAAAAACTAAACTATACCAACTGATGAAAAGGCGCAGTTAAAGGGGTTAAAGGGTTAAAAAGGTATTTTCCGTTGGATTTATGGATATTACGTATCATTTTATGATTAATATGTACCGTATCTGCACTACAGTTCCATAAGTCACCTAAAATAGGTATTGAAGTAGAACTGTGCCACTTTGTAATAATGAAAAATAAATACTTAGTGAAATTATTTTCACAATTGCTTTTTTGAGGTTAGATATGAGGATATCACGTATCATTTGTGGTATATTTTATTTAAAAAAAATCAGCCATATCGTGTCTGGATGAGCCCAAACTTGGTATGTTTCGAAAATTATTTTTGGTTTAATTAAAAAATATGGCTGAAATGTAATTATGTGGTATACTTTTAGAATTGCCTTAAGAAGCCCTTTCATATGATACAACACACGATAGGTTTCTGAAAAATACAAAAAGTAAAATGTCTTATTACTCCCATAAGATATTTTTTTTAGGAACTGCGGGTCAAAAATTATGTTCTAGTATGCGTGTGCCAAACTGCTAAATTGTACATCGATTTGCAGTTTTTTTAAGCGTACAGCTTACACTATCTGAAGCAGTTTTAACTACTTGGGTATAGATGAAGTTCAGTGATAATGATGCAGAAAACTGATGAAGAAGAACAGGGCTTCAGCTCTGTCATTCCATACCTTCGTTAATATCAGTTTCATATGGGAAGTCAAACAGGTGTCCATGATATCACAACCGCTTGCGTCATGTTTAACATTAACATTATCAGTCGTTAGTGTTTTTTTCCTAATCACTCACATTGTTGAAATTTTGCATTACTTTAATTTTAGAATAAGATGTGTGTTGTTATTCATTTTCTTAAAATCAAGAATTTTCCCATGAAGTTGGAGTGAAACTTACGCATATTTCCTAGGTGCGAGAGTTGCGTCGTTGCTGCGATAAACCCACATTATTCGCGGCTTAGGGGAGCCATCAGCTCGGCACGGCAATGTCACAGACAAGCCTTCCATCTGCTCTATCGAACTTGTCTTTGGAGACTCGAGGACCGGCAAAACTAAATAATAAAAAAACATTTGAGTATATGACGAATCTATTAATCTTCAACTGCGTATCCAAAAATGTAAATTGTATATACTTGTAAGCTCATATCAGAAAGTCATTCTCACCGTTGACATTAAGTTCGATATTGATTTTGGCTGCCCCGAGGGGGTTTCTCGCTTCGCATTCATATTCTCCTTCATCTGATGAAATAGCTGAAAAACTGAAATAAAGATCGTCAAAACTTTGTTCTTTTGCAGACATATTTTATTCTTGGAACTGAAGAAAAATCGATATCGATGAGATATACTCGTAAGTAGGTAATTTGCGTTTCATAATCAAAATAGAGTGAACAAAAACATCAGAATGTGCTAACCTGCCATTTGAAATCCGTACTTTCTAAGAGAGAAGGCCTGCGCCTAGGGAACGGAATGTACATGTGCCTAGGGCGCTTGAAGACTTACCCAAGAGTCCCATCTGTGAAGATACTATGCCGCCCAATGCTCCTGACAGCTTCTCCCTCGAACTTCCACGTGATCTCAGGGGCTGGTGCCCCGACGGCAGGGCATCTTAAGGTCACCACGTCCCCTTCGTTCACAGTCACAGTGGACTTATAGCGTTTTGAAATTGACGGCTCATCTGAAATATTGAAAGATTGATGAGCATGTAAACATTTTCAATATGCGCATAGATGTAAAATTGATGAGTATATCTTTTGTAAGATAGTTTATGGTTACGTTCAGAACACATAATGTTTAATCTTTGCCTCCTGGCTAGATGCTAGCCAAGAGCAATCCCATTCTTAATAAAATAAAAAAATAAACACATAAAAAGCCGAATTAAGCGCGTGCCCCTAATTCCAACTGATACGAAATAGCAACAAGTGTTAGACTGTTCTGTAGTCAAATAGCGTCCATTAAATAAAAAAAAATAGCAAGGCGATATAATCTCTTTAAGGGAGCCCTTGAGTAGATAAAAGTAGCGAGTAGATACAACTTACATTCTACATTCAACTCTATCTCATGGATGTCCCAAGAGATGATATTTTCTGCCTTGCACCTGTATGTGCCCGCTTTAGCAATGTCAACTCTGTCAAGATGTATGGTGTCCGTTATCCCGTACAAACCGATGAATTCGGAACCAGCAACCTCTTTATAATACCAGTGAATAGTCGGCGTTGGATAACCTTTTAAAATCCTGAAGAAATAAAACATAAATACATAACTCGTTGATGCTAATATAAGTTTTTGAAATTAACATATTAATATATTAAAGTACAATGAAACGGGTCACTCACGTCTTTAAGTTCGAAAATCGCTCGACATGTTTCATACCGGTTTGCGGTTCTTAATCATGAGTAAGTACTTATCGCGGCGGTGGCGGTTCTTTTAGCACAAAAGAGTGAGTGAGAGCTAAAAGAACAGTCGCCGCGATAAATACTCGTAATTAACAACCGCTATCCGGTTTAAAACATGTCGAGCGATATTCGACTTTATTAAAGACGGGAGTGACCCGTTTCATTATACATTAACATGTCTGAAACTCACGGGAGCTTTCTATACATAATAATATACTTAGTAAAAATAGTGAAGGTAATAATAGGTAACACAGAAGTCATGTTTAATGAAGACCATATTTGTCAATTTGATAACCCTACGAAGGAAGGATCCCCGGTTCGAATCCCAATATATGCATCTATTTGATGATGATGAACTTGTTACTGTTTTTGTGCTTACATGTCCTTTATCTATTTAAGTATTTATTATTCTATATTAATATCGTCGTCAGGTATCATTTGTACTTCCCGCGAGTATTTCTGTTTGTACCCAAATATTTATCCTATTAATTTAAATAATCATTTAACTTGTGACTTATTATTAAGCTAATAATGACAAAACTTAGTTTGACTTACGGGCATTTGATATCTGTCTCGGAATTTTTCAACGCGTTAATGGATGTAACTGTCTTGTCTATTTCTGGGGCTTCTGTAATTAAAATGACATACGTAAGTATTAGCACAGCTCATTTATTATAGTTTAAGGCTGGGTTGCACCTACTTACGATCACAGACTGATCAACGTTAAATGTGGAGCCGGCAGCTGCCATCCCATAGAAACTTGTCAAACATTCCATACATTTAAATTTTAACGAACACAGCTTTCCATTACAGACGGTTTGGTGCAACCCAGCCTAACACTAATAAATTCAGGATTATGTACCTACTTATATTGCCGCATGACAAATGGTTCAAAAATATCTGAGAAACCACCACCACCACCACCATATCAGCCCAAGGACGTCCACTGCTGGACATAGGCCTCCCCCAAATTCACGAGGGGTATTTGCCATAATCGCCACGCTTGGCATGCGAGTTGGCGATCGCAGTATCTCCACCGTACTCCAGGGATGCTGCTGCCCATCCCCCGGTGGTCTTGGTCGTAGTTTTAGGACATACCCGGGTCCACCCCGGGTCCGGGTCCCGGGTCGGGTCTGAGAAACCTTGAGTCAATAAACATCATAATTCTTATAACGGTAGCCTTGGTCCCTTATCGTTACCGCCATAAGGTACCTTTATCCCTGGAACGTCACAATTGTATTCACATACTTTTGATCACTTTGTCCACATTCCGAACTCGAGTAGATTACATTAAGGTTATTGCTTACCTACACCACTAATGTCCACTTTAAAGCTGAAAACTCTTCTTCCCACTGAGTTCCTTGCCACGCATAGGTAGTTA
Source organism: Notocelia uddmanniana (assembly GCA_905163555.1). Taxonomy (NCBI): domain Eukaryota; kingdom Metazoa; phylum Arthropoda; class Insecta; order Lepidoptera; family Tortricidae; genus Notocelia; species Notocelia uddmanniana. The sequence continues at coordinate 4,090,490 of LR991063.1, read as the reverse complement.
TCGGCTATGTAGGGTTCCATAGACCGAATGGTGAGGGTGGAACCATTGGCTGACAGCTGTATATCAGCATTTGGCTTGAGTGGACCTCCGCCCTTGTACCAAGACACAGTTGCTGGTGGGTACGCATCAACCTTGCAGGGAATTTCGACTGACGCCTGATATTCAATGGTGATATCTAAAAAGACAATAGTTATATTATACCCGCCTAATTCGCCTGTTTTTTTTTTTTTCAATTCTTGTAGGCCTAAGCATGATATGAGATGGGGCGCGCCCGAGCTTCAGCATTGGCCGACTCGCTACGCCAGTGGCAGGAGGAGCTGAGATCAGCAGAATTCGGACTTTTAACGGTAGGCGCGATACTGCCACATCTGGAGTGCTAGATCGACAGGCAACACGGAACGTTGACGTTCCACATGGTGCAGATGCTTACTGGCCACGGATGCTTCGGTAAGTATCTGCACCGCATAGGAAGAGAGCCAACCCCATGCTGTCACGCGTGCGCTGCGCCTGTTGACACAGCGCTTCATACGCTGGAAGAGTGTGCCGCGTGGGTGCCTCAGAGGGTGGTCCTATAGGCAGTAATAGGCGCAAACCTCTCGCTGGCCAGTGTCGTCAACGCCATACTCGGCAGCGAGGAGGCATAGAGAGCGATGGCCTCCTTTTGTGACGACGTAATGTCGCAAAAGGAGGCCGCGAGAACGATCCTCTTGCAGATCCGCTCCATCGGCGACAGATGCTGCCGTAGTGGAACCATACAGGGAGTCGGGGCATACTCTGTAAGCATCGTTCCACAAGACTGGAGGCGCTCGCCTCATATTGTCTCGGCCTACTAGCCGGTGGGCCACCCGCCGGGACGTACGCAGTTGAATGCCAAGAGCGATCCTGCGGCGCCCCAATACATGGCGGAGTCGGACTTCGATGGTGGTTTTAGACGGTAGTCCAAGGCTATCTAGCCGCGGTTAGTTCGTCATACCCGTCCTCCCCAACAGGACGGGATGCGTAAGCGCATTTCCCCATCGTTTTAAAAAAAAGGCCTAAGCATGATACAATGTATGGCACTCCGGGTTCGTAGTGCGAGTGACACATGCCTACGTCATCACTGCTGTCCAGCCTATTGGCGGTGGTTGGCGGTCGTAGTGTGAGTTTGTGTGTGTACGCTCTACAGTGACGTAGGCTTGTGTCACGATCCGGAGTAGCCAGATATTGTTTCCTTAGACCATTGGGCCTAACTTACCCAGTGAAGCGAAGTATTTACTAAGAGTAATACTTGAGACCGTGGCGTCATTTTTTCGATTATATATAATTTTTTGCTGTTTGTGTCTTTTCGGTACATCTATTGTCTTTAGCGCATCTTTCATTAGTACTCTGTGAATCACATTCGGTATATACCTATAGGTCTGGAGCACTATCGTTAATTTGTACTTGTGCAATAATGCGAAGCCTTCCAAGGGTTAAGTATATATAAAAACATGTACATGTGAAAAGATCATGGCAGTAAATAGTATATGCAATAAATTAAAAAGAAAAACTATACTACAGATAAGTAGAAATTACTATTTAACGAGTAATAGCCTAACATATAGGTAATAAATATAACTGGAAAACAACCGCTCGAAAAAATTCCAATGATCACTGTGATAAAGTTGTTGGTAAGATCAAAATTATTGTAAATACAAGTTGGAGAGCTTTTAAATCCTCATTAGGTAACGGGAGTGTGCGCCTACGACGGAATATTAGGTACATTGCGCGTGGCTCGACACGTATGGCCGGTTTTTTCTCTTTTTGGATTTCCAACAGACTATTAAATTTAAATAAATAATGATATTACAGTCTTTATTCGGCCTTTTGTAAAGTATTATCTAACCAAAGCGCCCTTGCCTAGACTAACTAAACGGAATTTTAATTACTCGTTTTTGAGATATGCACAAGGATTCTTCGGATTCCAACAGCATTGCCTCAAAAGCATAGTTAAGATGAGCTTCAATAAGCCTAAGTCCAAGTCAAGAATACTCATGCTCGTGTCAACCAATTCGCGGCATTCAAAAAAGACTTACCCTTAGGTTCCGCCACAGTTCTAAAATAGTTGAGCTGCTTTGTGTGAACCTGGATACTAGCGCTGCCTTCTCCTTCACTGTTAACAGCTTTGCAGGTGTATGTAGCGTTTTTATTTACATCAGGTACTTCCACCACACTAACATAGTGGTAGGGAAGTTCCACGGGCGATTCCTATAATTAACACCAAAGTATCATGAGCACAAAACCACAGTGTACAGTGGAACCACATTGCCCGGAGAACCGTTATCCAGTTGGGCCAGCGAGTTCTCGAGTGACCACGTAACCGGACATTGTGATATTCTCTGGGGAAGGCTATCTATCAGCGCACGTTCTACGGCAGATGATGAAGATGACAGTGGAATATCGCAAATATTTGGAGTGCTTTAGAGAAGCACCGTCGCTTATACTGTTTTTCACGTAAGAAGAGTCCGGTGACAGCTGTCAACCCAGTACAAATTATGTCATTATACGTCAAAAATGACATAATTTGTACTGGGTTGACAGCTGTCACCCCAGTGTGTGTGTGTGGGACTCTTCTTACGTGAAAAACAGTATAGTAAGAAGACTGCAGCCTGGATAACAACTACTACTCTTTAGAGGTTTATGCTAATGTATGTATGTCAATGCGTAAAGTTTAGAACGAGCGTTTGAACATATTATAAGTAACTGTTATTTTAGCACACTAAAATATGTAGTCTTAACGCGTCGAAAACCTACGCTATTACCCTACCGGTGGTAAGGACTCCAGAGCTCTATTTCATTATGTGTGTGAGAGTCGCATTGTTTTAAAGTGAGAAACACAGTTATCAAATATTTCTATAAAGTTTGGCAACTTGAGTCTTTTTCAACCTAACCTACTTTACTGCTTGCAATTAGAATATTTAAGTCGAGGTCGCGGTTCTAACCTATTTAACCTAATTTACTGTTATCAGTTTTTGATAAGAGCTCACTTATTCGATATTCGTTTAATCCAATTAACAATAAATTATTTAGTGAATTTGCGAAGCATCTGGTTGATCAAGCTGGTGACCGAAGAGCTAGCGACTTCCTCGCTCAGCGTATCATAATTGCGATACAGTGAGGAAATGCCGCCAGCATCCTCTGTGCAATGCTTCAAGGGCCTGTTTTAGATTTAAGTTACTTTTAATTTTATTTATATTATTTGGTTAAGTATTCTTGTATATATTTTATTAGTTTTTGTAACTCACAAAATGGGAGAGGGAAGCAGATGCGTCATCAGATTGCCAGATCACATCAGGCTTGGGCCAACCGCTGACTCTGCATTTCAGTTGTAGCGCCTTGCCGTACGCAGCGGTCACTTCCGGTTTACATGTCACCACGGGAGCTTTTGTCTTCACTGCATCTGAAATATTGATATAGTAGATTGTTAACCAAGGGTTGAAAGCTTCAAGGTTTCACGCGAGTTGTACTGCTTTTCATTTCGAATGCAACGAAGCTAAAGAAATGCCAAATGTATAAAAACAGTTGAATCCATTTTGAAATCGTTTAAGTGTTTGATTTGGATTTTAGCAGGAAGCCGATCTTAAGTTATATCCGAAGTTATACTGGATTCTTATAATTTATTGAAAGTGTCATTATTTTTGTTTATTTCCGTAATTTTTAATTAAAAAAAGTAAGCTTCAAAATTTACAACAATTGAATGGTAGTTTGATTGTAAGTATAATTTTCTGCCAATTTGAATTATTTTAAAAATATATTCTTTTGTATTCTAAAATAATTGCTTAAAATGTATTAAATTACCATCAAATGGCAGGCAGTTTTGATTTAGTATTTATTACCATAAACTACAATAGCTATTAACTCATAATAATTATTAATGAAGGCAAAAATCAATACAATTTTACGGAGGTCGCTGTGCAGGTTACTGCAATTGCTCAATTTTTTTATTGCTTCTCAACCCCAGAGTCGAGAAATCTTATTTTCAACACGCTTTTGAGGTCAAAGATGACCTACTTTCAGAGTATGAGGAATGAAGAAATCGTAGGTGTTTTTCAAAATTATATTAACACAAAAAAAAAAAACAAAAGTTATTTTGTCTTCAATTTAGGCTATGAATGTCAATAACCGACTATCGGTTTGGAAAAATAAATCTCTGCCTCGAGAAGAACCAGCGTAACAAACTCGGTAAGGTATCATTTATTTCCTAACAATATACATCATATAGTTTAATTAAAAATTACAGTGTCAGGTACTACAAAATAATAATGCTACAGTAGAAAACCTTTTTTTCACCGACTTCAATAGAAGGAAGGACGTACTCAGTTCGTCTGCATGTTTGCTTGTTTTTTTTTTTATGTATGTATGTACCCCGATAACTCTTGACCACGTTGGCCGATTTGGATAATTCTTTTTTTGTTTCTAAGCAGGTACCCAGAAATTGGTTCCATATAAATTTGGTGAAGGTCTGATGATGGGATCTAGGAGGACTCGAGGAAACTCCTCGAATTTGATTTCGGTATTTTCTGTAGGTAACAAAGCATTGAATCACGGAAACCACAAATTGCGGCATAGCAGGTACAAAATTGAAGTCGGTTTGTTTTTGGTATAAATTATTTGCATTACATTACCCATGCAGCAGGAAGCTATCACTGCCAAACATCCCTATTCAGGATGTAATCGTTTACCTTAGAATATGCTTTTGTAATAAATATTTGTTTTACTACAGATTTAAATTTAGAATTGGTAAGTCCAGTAATGTGTTTTGGGTCTTCCCAAGAAGGAGTTTTTACTTATTATCACATGTTTAAAGTGTGTTATGGGCGACGGGAATAGCTAATTATTAATACAGTAAATAAATAAGACATTTTCTTCATGATAAAATCCAGAAGCGTTTAATGTAGAACTGAAATTAATCTTCAATGTACTACGTCTCTTTTGAAAACACATCATCTGTACCTTAAGTTTTGCGATGACGACATTTTCAACAGTGTGATAGCTATAGCAATGTCATAAGGTCTCGATATAACAGGTTGAATCGTGTCATTCTTACCTTCTTTATATTCCTGTGGCTGGACAGGCGTTAGAGCGATCCTGGTTAAGTTGAATTTTGTTGTGACATCGTAACCTATTATCTGAAAGAGCATATTTTATTTATATGTCTGGATAAAGATATATCATTATAAAATCTGGATAAATTGTATTTTTGAGGTCATATACAGTGTGTTACCGGCATGCGTATTCTTTAAGCAGGGTATCGAAACGTAGTTCCTAAACCTGACCATGAACTTAGTTTTATGGTAAAACCTAAATTACAATTTCCTTTGTTTTCGAACAAAATTTACATTGCCTGCAATGTAAAGCCAAGTTAATTGTCAAGACAGTACAAATGACAGCTCTTCATGTTTTGTTTACTACGACGTCATTTTAAGCAAGTGCACCTACCTACTACATTGAAGGTGCAAATTTAAGAAGTTTAATTGTATAGTTAATTCAAATAATTATGATTTGCTAATTAATACATGCAAACAGTTGCTAATGAAACATACTATTGTCCGTTTTGAAAAAAGCCCGCTTCCCGGCAACGCACTGTAGACAAAGCGGGAGTAAAGAGATAGGCACAACAGATTTTTATGTGTTAAATAGGTCTGTGTTTGATCTTGTTCTCACATCATTCGGGCAAGATATTTATTAGTGCAAGCTTAATAATCTGGGTAGAATACATTAATTACCTAAAGAAGGAATAACGTTTGAAAGTCACTTGGAAAAGTCACTATTTGCGACATATTTCGGCAACCTTGACAAAACTCAACCTGGTGAAAATAGTATTCCGAAACATGATTTTTTTAAGTGTGTCAATCTATAAAATGACGACATTTTACCTAATCTGAGGATTCATTGAAAATAAAATTCGAACAAAACTTTACGAGTTAAAATATTTAGGTACTTATACTTACCGATTTTTCAAAAAGTGTTACAATTCCAGGACCTAAACGAGTCTCCTACACAATGGCAAACAAGCATACAGCCCGTGTGACTATTTTTTGATGGGAGAATACGTTGTTTTTTTATGTATGAAATAGGAGGCAAACGGTCAGACGAATTGCCTGATGTTACCATTTTGATTTGATGATGATTAGCGCCGCCCATGGACATAATACCAGAAACGTTGGATTAACCAATTGTTGAATTAAAGAACGGCTTTTTCTTACCGCAACTTTGAACAAGTGACCGGGTGGTGTGATCTGCTCTGTGGTATAAAACTGTTCGGCTTTATCGACTAGCTTCAGCGGTGCTTCCAGGATGACTTCATCATTCATGTCCAGGATCTGAACGGTGTGCAATTCCACGTCTGTGCCATCTTCAGTGGACAATTTTATGGAGAGGTGAGATTTTTCTCCTGAAAAAAAAACATAGGTTTGCGCTTTATTATTCAGTGTCTACTTAACTGACGCTAACTACATGTTACCTAAACCATAAAAAACTACCTATAGGTATAAACACATCACTCTACTTTATGTATAATCTAAAAACTCTGCCTTTAGACAAATAAACTTTTAGCAGATTTTTGAACAAGACAAGCACGAGTAGGCTACAGCCCTCGTGTCCTTTTCAGGGGTTTCACCTGCAAAACGTGATTGTGATAGATTTTTTACGAATAATCGTCAAAAAACCATTTTATAGCTTGAAAAAAAAGAAACAAATTTCGCTCCTCCCCTCGTCAAAAAACAATTAATATACGAAAAAGTCGTTCTTGCATTGTACTGTATATCTTTACTTTTTTTTTAATTTCCAACAAATTAAACTGACCTAGAATCTATATAAAAAATTCAACAGTACATGCTGAACATTTTAACTTGTATACTTGTGTTGGGGTTTGGTGGGATATACCCTCCAAACGGGTTCGGTATTACGCGCAAAATTATGACAATTGAGGATTTTAAATGATTCTAAAACTAAAGACCAAAGAGGCATCGTTCATCCACTGGCTTGGTGGGTCGAGTACATTAAAAAGACCGCGTGTCACTCCTGAATGAGACTAGAACGGAAACGGTATAAGTAGCGTTCTCGAAGGGGCCGAGAATGGTAATGATGGTGATAAATATCAAAATTCAAAACCTAGCACCGGTTGTCTGACGGTATCCGTGATGGCTGACGGCATGACGATGGAGAACCCGTGCTGAAAGTGTACCGAGGTGGAGGCAGACACTAAAACGTGCATCTCTTCTTCGCTTTCCACTTCTATCGTGTACGTATCAGGTGTCACGCCTACCACCTTCACCACCTGGAGAAAAAATGTATGCCATTATCATTTCAAATATCTGACTAGCCTTTTGCAAGCTCGTATAATATGCTCGTATCGTCTGTCGTCTGCGACTTCTTTCAGTTTCCCACCGTCTAAGTCCTCCAAGACAATGCACGTACTTTCCAGCCCAGCCAGCTTTTTGTCCAGCTACTATACCCATGAAAATGTATAAAATAATTGTATAAAGATTAATTACTATACACATTAAAAGTAATAAAGATTACAGGTCCTAAGATCTATAATAAATTACCCAACGCCTTCATAATGGAGGAATGTATTAATTGGATGATTTCTATAATACTAATCTTAATATTTTTACATCAAACATGTAATATTTCTGTAATATTATTAATAATTGAGTATGAGTATACTTACTCGTTAATCACCTTTAGGATCAGTTACAAGCGCCTACGTAAAATCGAATAGCAGATGTTTACGTAATTGAAAAGTTGAAAGACTTGGCAATGGTGCAAATTGCAAAATCAGTTAAAAACTTTTGTATCCAGACTAAGTTTTCTCTAAATCGGTTCATCGTTTGGTTATCTAGATTTATATGTCGCGGAATGAAAAGGTCACTTTTTGACTTTAACGGCATTAAAATACATATAGTCAAAAAGTGACGAACCTAATCAATCGGCGACTGTACGTACAGCAATCTCACTCAGCCTGGTAACATCTGTAGTGGGCCATTTTTTGCCTCTGGAGTCAGTTACGTCGATTAATGGGTTTCTACCGGACACAGCTATAACCAATTCTTTCATGTCACCGTCCACTGCGACCTGAAATATGCAATGATTGTTGCCCTTAATTTTTTGAGATAGTTTTTACTTAGTTCTACACGTTGATCTGAGGATTCGAGGTTTCGTCCAATAGAACTATCTGGCTCGATTTATAGTTCTGCCAAGTTAAACTTGTCATACTTATGCATGCCACTATGAAACTATAATCATAAGAAAAAATAATTATTATTTACTTCCAAGATGATTGTAATACGGTATTTGACTATTTTTTATGATGTCATTCGAACCAGTTTTTGGTGACTATCAAATGTCTATATGGGACCAAGTACATTTAGGGCACTATGTATATGCTATTATGCTATTACGTGCACTGAAATCGTAAAAGTAATTATCACTCTAAGTTTGACGCTCAAATTTGAGATCAAATCTGGTGTTCCTCAAGAGCATTCTATCTCGCATAAGTGCATTCTACTCGCTGATGACACAACGTTCAGGGGCGGGAATATTGACTCATGAAAGGAACGTAAATAATGTATTGGCTAACATAAAAAATTACATCTAATAATAATTTCAATATCACTAAGACAGACGATTCGTAAGTGCTTGTTACTAGGCCTATTTGAATAAAGAATATTTTGACTTAACATTTTTATTCAATTTTGTTCATACTAGTATCCCAATTCAATCAATTATGATAATTTTTCTTTAGTATAATGTGAAAATAGTAATTTTCTAGAATTATATATTGATCAACACCTCAATCAAAAGGAACATGTAAATTTTGTAAGTAATAAATTGGAAAGGTTTGTATATGCATTAAGAAAATTAAGAAATAAAATGAGGTCCGATTTTTTGCCAACAACTCAGAGAGCGCGTTATCAAAATATTTTATGCCAGCCCCGGTGTCACGCAGCTGTGTACTAGGTATGTGTATCGTTTTATACAACAGCTTATCAAACCGTAAAAAAATACCGAATGCTACGGATACTGATACATCTTTAAATTATAATATTGTACGTTTAGTTATTCGCCATAATAAGAAGAAAATTAACAACACTTAACTAAATTTCAAATGTGACGCGCTTACATATTTATAATTTATATCATAGGGATATCTTGATATGTTTGTCAAAGTCTGAATGGTATACTAAAATATATAAAACAAAAAGCGATATCGCTCTCTGTTAAGACAGATCGTATCGCAACCTTTCCACCCTTTTTAGTTGTAATCTGATACATCTTTCAATTATCAACCGACTTCAATAGAAGGAAGAAGGTTCTCAGTTCGTCTGTTTGCTATTTTTTAATATGTACGTTTAGTTATTCGCCATAATAAGAAGAAGATTAACGACGTTTAACTAAAGAAATATGTATTCAAATGTGACGCGCTCGCATATTCATATGATAGGGATATCCTGATATGTTTGTCAAATTCAGAATGATATAATAAGATACATAAAACAAAAAGCGATATCGCTCTCTGGTAAGACAGATGGTATCGCAACCTTTCCACGCTTTTCAGTTTTAGTGTGATACATCTTTTAATTATAATATTGTACGGTTAGTTATTCGCCACAATATTATATATTGAAAATGAAAAAAAAAAAAAACAAATGTGGGCCAGGAAAGTTTTTTAAATTAAGAAATCCTTAAAAATAAATTCATATCTTTTGTTACTCTTAACACCACAGTTCTTACAAAGTACTCAGTTGATATATATTTATATTTCTGGTTTGCCAACTGAGATGATAACTGGAGTTAGTTTTTTTGGTAGATGGTACTATATAAGAAATTGATAACTACGTTCAACCACATGTGCTTCATTTGTATAAACTATCTAACCAATCTGTAAGTGGTCATTCATCTGTGAAAAAAAAAAAAATATATATATATTGGGGGACAATCTTACTCAAATCGACCTAGGCCCAAACTAAGCAAAGCTTGTACTATGGGTACTAGACGACGATATACATACTTATATAGATAAATACATACTTAAATACATAGAAAACATCCAAGACCCAAGAACAAATATCCGTGAAAAATGCACAAATAAATGCCCTGGCCGGGATTCGAACCCGGGACCTCTAGCTTCGGAGGCAGATTCACTACCAACTAGGCTAAACAGGTCGTCACTTACTACTAACGTCTCACCATGCGACAAAATGTCTGTGTCTTCATAACTTACACTGTATCTTTTTAAGAGTGCGCACTGCGCGTAATGGAGAAAAAATACAGCGATTATTAATGTTTTCATACAAGCCGTAAAAAACTCAAAAAACCGCTGTATTTTTTTTTCTTTTACAATTTCTATCAACAGAAACTAATTTCCGACCTAGATATGATCCCATTGTGTATACTAAGTTTCATGTTATTCTAGCATGGCGTTTTAATATGAGAGCGTAAATACGTTTGTATGGAGAACCAAGCGTACTGCGCCCTCTTAAGTACTACTTACATTGAAAGCACTGTGGCCACCACCGAACGTTTTGCTCGTCAGTACATTTTTCCGGCTCTCTATATTTAGTTTCACGTACTCCAATAACTGAAAAAGTAACAAAAAAATCAATCAATTTTCCTACCACGTTATCCAGATTTGATTTAAACTTATGGAAAATTCCTAATTATACGTAATATATATTATTATTATTTTGTTTAAATTATGTAATTGTACGATGAGAGACGACCCGTAAGGCGATCATATTTCTTAAATTTATTGAAATGTCCCTTTTTATTTTTTTTGACATATACTTGTAAATAGTTTATTATTGTTATGATAAATATATATCCACCTAATTCGACAATGTTTAAAAACTGACGATCACAATATAAATTCCTTTCAATTGACTATGTGAAATTTTAAGTGACATTGTATATTGTGATATAATTAAATATATCTATATCTACAAGTATCTATCATGGGATGTATAGAGCTGTCTTACGAGCACCTAAATGTTCGAGTCAAGCTTTTAAGAGATATGTTGGACATATATTCATATATGTTATATTTTGCTTTTTACACATTTAATTTGTGACGAAATATTAATTGCAAGTTCAAGGGTAATTTGAATTGATGATTTTGGAAAAATTTACGACTATTACGTATAATTTTCTAATTAACTGACAATAACAAGGTATGAAGACTATGAAAAATAGTTTTGTAGATTTGATTTTATAAAATAACATATAATTGAGCTGAAATATTAGCAAGCTTCTCTTTTTCTATAATTAGTTCCCATCATTAAATTTAGGATTTTAATGAAAAAAAAAACCATTCGAACGTTGAGAAACGTGCTCTACTTAAATAAATAAATAAATAAATATTGGGGGACAATCTTACACAAATCGACCTAGTCCCAAACTAAGCAAAGCTTGTACTATGGGTACTAGGCGACGATATACATACTTATATAGATAAATATATACTTAAATACATAGAGAACATCCAAGACCCAAGAACAAAATCCGTGCTAAATGCACAAATAATGCCCTGGCCGGGATTCGAACCCGGGACCTCCAGCTTCAGAGGCAGTGTCACTACCAACTAGGCTAAACAGGTCGTCAATACTTATTCCTTAGAAGACTATCAATGCAATACCCATCATTGTTTGCAATTTGTATACGGGTTAGACGTCAATGTATATGTTTTAGATGCCTTTTTTAAACTTCTCTCAATACAAATACCAAAGCAGTTGTTGCGTTGAAGTAGACGATTAAAAAACGTATTATTAAAAAAATGGGACGTTCTTTACTAAAACTTGAAACAATCTATTATTATAACCCATAATATTACTGGTATGAATGCAGTTTCGCTGTGAGAAACAAAATAGCAAAAATGTCATACGGACTCTTAAATTCTATTAGGTATCTAAATAAATTTCAATTAAATTATTTTGGTGCACTATTTAATGGCTAGTCTACGATTACACTCACGAAAATAATACTACCGGGAAGTTAAACGGGAGGCCTATACTCACCCTTAAAATTTCATTTCTTTCCAAATGAAATACTTGCCCATTCGTGGCTTTGGCAAGTTTTTTATACACCTGATAACCCGATGCACTTCTGTCTCCGTAGCAAACGCCCGTCAGTACGAAAACAATCTAAAAAAAAATAGAATTAAATGATAATTATTCGTATAATTTCTTTTTTTTTCAATAAAACGTCGGTGCCGACAAGCATACGGCCTGCCTGGTGGCAAGTAGATACCGTATAGCCTGGACACTTGCGACTTAAGGATTCGGTGTCTTACCAGCTGGAGACATATGCAGGTCTCTCATTCTCATCATCATCATTATCTGGAGGAGCCCCAACTTGGTGTGTTTTGAAAATTATTTTTATTTAAATTAAAAATAATATTGAAATTTAATGATGTGGTAGGTATATTTTTTTAGAATTGCCTCAAAAAGCCCTTTCATAGTACCACCCACGATAGGTTTCGATTTTTTTTCCTATACAATATAAAATATGACTCAGCACTTCTCTCCTAAGGGTTTTTTTTAAGAACTGCGGGTTAAAAAAAATTGTTTTGACCTAGTATGTGTGTACCAAACGGCTAAACTGGACATCAATTTGCGGGTATTTTTTGCGTTTACCTTCCACTATTAGTCCGCTATAGCTCGCTGCTGAGCATAAGTATCGAGGCGTATGTATGTATTTGTATATGGTCAATTTTATATCTTATTGAACAAGTGTAAGGATATATCAAACGGCACGTTTACCTAAACTTAGCTCTTACAACGTACCTGACATCCCATCTTTTGGCTGAGCGCTACAACTTCGTCATACATTTCAGGGTCTTTTGCCGATGCATCTGTGAATACATACAGCGAAGAACCTTCTCTGCTGTTCTGGAGGGCCAATTCTATTCCATTCATCGCCATTTCAGGGCAATCATGTCCTCCGTCTACGTCAATTGTATTTAAGGCATTCTTAAAAACATTTCTGTTCTTGGTTTTTGCACGCAGTTTGTTTAACTTCTCTTTAACAGACAAAATATTATTTATTAGTTTCATATTGATTTAAATGGGATACGGATCATACACAGTTGCAAAAATAAATGTCGTCTCTCGTGTGTCGTTCAATTGTCAACGGCTGATATGTATAAAAGTTATGTTTTTATAACACGTGTTTAATGCAAAAATCTAATTCCTATATAACCTAAAACTAAATACAAATTGCAGGCCCCCCACACGGTAGACAGATGACCTGGTAAAGGTCGTCGGTGTCCGCTGGATGCGGGTAGCGCAGGACCGGTCATTGTGGAAGTCTTTGGAGGAGACCTATGTCCAGCAGTGGACGTCTTCCGGCTGATATGATAATGATGATGAAATACAAATTAACTAATATATACATTCCCCGAGGTCGCTGCCTTGGGGGGGGGGGGGGGGGGGTATTGCCCATAAGGTTGGCCACATTTCCCTGCTGGATAAGCGATACCTATCCGTTGACCGAGAAGTTAGCCGTATTTTCTATTTTTTTTAATGGCTTTAAATACCCTATGGGCGTCCGGGCTCCAAGGGCCGAGAGTTTCGACCGCGAAGGCCGAAAATATGTGTCTATTTGTCAGGCTAGCATATTTGCGACGCCAATTCCATAAATTTATAGAAAAGGAGCAGTTTCAGGCAGAAAAACGCTAACCTAAATATCTACAGTTATGACAGTTATGGTGGGAGGTTGTAACTAACCACCCTTTATTTTCCTTTGTATCTTATAAAATAAACTATTATTTTTTTAATAACAAAACACATATTGACATAAAATATAAAAAAGGTATATAAACAGCCATACCTGCCTAGAAAACTTTAGAGATATAATTTCGGAGTTGCAATTTAATCCTAGAAAACTGAAGGCTAAAAATAATCGGGATTGCAATAAAAAAAACAATTGCATTTTTTTACGTGCAATCAATTATCTTCAACGCCAGTGTTTTTGAAAATATTTCAATTTTCTATAGTAAAAGATAAGTTGAAAAATGCGGGAATTTAAATTAATTATTAAATGAATAATAAGTATAAATTTAAACATACATTTTTTAAGATCTAACAACTTACTTGGATCATTAAAAGTCACCAGAACAAAGTCTTCAATCTGGGAAGAGTTATATTTCATCACGGTATCAAAAATTGCATCTGCACCTTCTTTCACTTGTTCTATATCATCGCTCATCGACCCCGTGTCATCAATAACAAACGTTAAACTACTTCTTATGTCACTGGATCCCACAGTCACATTTATTCCTAGAAGGAATAACCCTAGTCCCAAAATAATTAGTCTCATTTTGAAATTAATGTTCTAAGTATAACAACAACGAGTATGTCTGCTAGTCAACAGTTTCAATTTGTAAGTGATAGTTTTTTTTCAACCTGCTTATTATAAGGTAACGATATCAGTTTTCTGTCCAATGTCGCAATGTCATAACTACCTATAAAGTTCAGTAACTAAACTAACAACTAATACGTCTTATCTCTTTTCAATAAGGTTTAAAATTAATACTTTGAGCTTGTCTTTCTTTAGAAGCTGCCACTTCATTTGCTTTAGATAACAATGACCTGAGATACCAAAGGGGCAATTCTGACTGTAAGTTATCACTCTCGTCTTCTTACTAACTAGCAAGTACATATATGTAAGAGAGTGATAGCTAGTTCATTTATCATACCAATATTGGGTTAATATTCAGTGTTGTTGTTATATTAGGGATTCCCAGAAATTGTACGTCTAGGTGTTTTTATGACCTGACCCCGAGCTGGTACTTTCTGGTAAAAGATGGACATAATTTTTTATTCACTTTGAAATTATCTAACTTCGCAATTCTTATTTGATGTACATTCGCTGTATTTGGCGATGCGGACTCGGTGCGGTTTCAGTAAGCTGTCGACTGTCGGTGTCTAGTCAGTACAGGTTCTATTCTGCGCGCATACATGGATTCGCGGATATGAGACGGTACTCTTGCAGTACTGTTGCTTGCCGCCAATGTAATACTACTGCGTACATGTAATACCGGCAGTTTACTGAAAAGCAAGGAAACCTCGGCGACATCAGTAAGCTCTCTGTAAAGTACAAAATACCGCATAACATTAAGATTTACAATACATTACAATTCTGGTGTGCTTTTCAACACGGCTAGCACAAAACCGATTTAATAGTACTAATAAGATATTTATTCACTAGTAGGTACATACATCAATTCAGTTTATCAAAACAATTTCAGTTAAGCGTAGACAAATACATCTTCCCTTTCAACTGTTTGTATTGTAGGTACTAGGGCTCAAGGAGTTTCGTTGTTTCGGAGCCTATTCAATGCAAACATATTTTTTTTACACCTTGGGTTATAGTATTGGAATTTTAATAAGGATCCCAAATTTTTTGGAAATATATTATATCCCATGTCACTTGGGGATAGTGTAGCTTTCCAACAGTGAAAGAATTTTTCAAATCGGGGCAGTAGTTTCGGAGCCTATTCAATGCTAACAATTTATATATATGCCCTATTTTTTTGTGAATAAGTATAATATGACCAATGTCACCCGGGAATAGTGTTTAGCTTTCCAATAGTGAATGAATTTTTCAAACCGGTTCCGTAGTTTGGAAGCCTATTCAATGCAAAGATTTTTTTTACACCTTGGGTTACATTCTTGGTAGTTTAGTAAAGATCCGTAATTTATTGGATATATAATATGTATAACCTATGTCACCCGGGGATAGTGTTTAGCTTTCCAATAGTGAATGAATTTTTCAAACCGGTTCAGTAGTTTCGGAGCCTATTTAATGCAAACAAACAAATAATCAAAGCTTTCCTCTTTATAATATTTTAAATATTGTATAGATAAATAATATTATGGGATATTATTAACACAAATCGAACTAGTCCCATAGACCATGGATCTCTAAAAAATTAGGCATTTTGCCATTTAGGTGTTTTCGGTTTGAGCTATTTCAAGGAATTGTGCATTTCAATCTTTAGGGATTTAGAGAATATGACGTTTTAGGTCAAAGTCATAATGAATTTCGTTCATTTTAAGAATGAGAAAATTTGACTTTTAGGTATTATGAGCCCATCGTAATTTGAAAATTAGAGGTATTAGTGAATGAGGTATTATGAAATTTAGTAGTTTCGAGCTTAAGAGGGCGCAGTACGTGGCAGTACGCTCGGTTCTCCATACAAACGTATTTATGCTCTCATTTTAAAACGCCATACTAGAATAACATGAAACTTTGTATACACAATGGGATCCGGCATATCTAGGTCGGAAATTAGATTCTGTTGCTAGAAATAGTAAAAGAAAAAAAATACAGCGGTTTTTTGAGTTTTTTACGGCTTGTATGAAAACCTTAATAGTCGTTGTATTTTTTCTCCATTATACAATTTTCATGTACAAGTTTCATGTTATTCTAGCATGGCGTTTTAAAATGAGAGCGTAAATACGTTTGTATGGAGAACTGAAAGTACTGCGCACTCTTATCTAAGTAATACCGAGACAAAGTCGAGTTCTCAAAAAATGCAAGGAACTAAAAAAATATATCACCAAGATACAAAAATTGTTTTATTTATAAGAATTATAAGGCACTAAAATCAATAGAGTAATAGCAGTAAGTAGTGGCAGAATTACCTAATGCTGACATACTAATATTAATATAAACATTAAACACAAAACTTACTGGCTTAGTGTGCCCCGGAATAGGGCCTATAATTACGAATGTAACAGGAACATTTCCGAGCAAATTTGAGATAATATTTTTCTCAAATTTGCTCGGAAATGCAATGAATTTTCGTCATTACGTGCGTTATCAATGAATGAATGAATTTTATTTATTTCATACAAGAGTCCATAACAAGCTTCAAAGTATCACGTTGCAAGCGGAAGAACTATCAAGGAATTTCATACAAAATTCAATCAGCCTAGGCCGGGAAGTATTTTTTTTATGTCAAACATGGCGTCTGTACAATATGTTTTTTGAGTGGTGTATTTTTTTATTCATTGCATATTTTTGAGAAAAGCTCTATACAAATCTCGGCGAGAAACGTTGGGCTGCAGGCCGCGTATCCCTGTCCCTGACCTTGGCCTGCAACCGGCAACCTTTCGTTTCCCCGGCCTCTATAGTAATGTACTTATATGTCACCACATAGAAAGAAATGCACTTACCGGGATTCAAACCAAAAGGTCCCTTCTAGATTCATATACTAGGTGAACAATAGTTGTCAAACATTGGGAAATTTTCTTACGGACATGCGATGTGAAATAAAAGCTAAGAAATTTTTTTTTAGGAATATACGATAGAAATATGTTGTGGGTTTTACCGCAAACGTAGCAAGGGAATCAGCCAAATATTTACATTTCTGAGAGTTTGTCCCATTCCTGTGATAACATCTATACACCATATTGTTCAAGGACATCGACGAACGTACACTTATCTACAACTTAGGTTAGCTGTAAAAACATCAATAGAAAACCCCAGAAGTCAACAACTGTTATTTGCTATCAAAACAAATATCGACGGGGAAATACTCAGTATTTGTAACTTTCTCGACCAAAATAACCCTCTTTGTTTCTACAAAGAGGGTTATTACTCAGTAAATACTCAGTATTTGTAACTTTCTCGACCAAAATAACCCTCTTTGTAGAAACAAAGAGGGTTATTTTGGTCGAGAAAGTTACAAATACTGGGTATTTCCCCGTACCTTCTGGCCTAGAAGGCAATAGTAACCCTCTTTGTAGAAGCCCTTAAAGGCAATAATAACCCTCTTTGTAGAAGCCCTAGAAGACAATAATTTAGGCTGACTTGGATTGGATCGATATGTGATTGATAATTATTTTGTTCTTTAGTGATGTGAGATTTGTTTGCTTAACGAACTACTGTGAGTATTCCGTACGTATTTTTAAGGGTACAAAATGGCTGCCCTGGGGTTATTTCTAAAGAAAGTAGAGAAATTAAAGAGTCAGATTTGTATTGACTAAAATATTTTTGAATTGCTTATACGCAGTTATTTTTTTATTAACAATGGGATTGCTCTTGGCCAGCATCTAGCCAGGGGGCAAAGATGAGGCCGACGATGAAGCGAGCTCACCCAGAAGATACCTATTCACTCCTAAGAGCTTCACCTATAGGTATTTGTTTTATACAACGACGGTGGCAAACAATTTTACAGCCTGCCTAATGGTAAGCAGACACCGTCTATGGACCCTTGCGACTCCCGAAGAATCACAATGTCCCCTAGATGGGGCAAATGGCTTCCACGGTGCGCCGCCATCCTGTTCGGTGTTGAGCTTCGCGCTTCAATTCGCTCCAAGTCTTCCCGTGTTCTTCGCCTCTGCGATGATCCTCCGCCGCCACGTTTGCTTGACACGCTTGCACGCCTCTGATTTCCTTGGGGATTTCCAGTCTAGAGCTTAAAAATCGCATTAACTACCGACCCTTTTCTGACTTGAGCACTTGTAGCGTTGACGGCTAAATACATGTTCAGGTGTCTCACTCGCAATACAGCGCATTCTCGGAAGGTCTAGCGACCTTACTCACCACGAGGAACACAACACAACATACCTAAGTAGCAATTAGTCATGTGGTGTTGTTAGTGGTGTTTGGAGATAGACAATAGTTATTTGTTCAACAAGAGAGCAAAGTAAATTTTTGCTGCGAGTGTTGATGTTGAGTCCCGAGCAAGCGAAAGATTCTATAATTGAATCTTGAGCGTAGCGAGGGTCTCAAAGATACGAGATGCAATTATCTTTGCTCTCGTGTGATACATACAACTTTTCACCAAAGCGGCGAGAACATATAACACAAAGGAATAGTGATAGAGAGAATGAAGTTACTTAAACTAACCTACGATATGACAAATTAAAAAGTTAGTTTTTTTACGCTCGCAGCAAAATTGCATTTTGCTCACTGGTTTCAAGCCGGAAAAGTCCTTTCCACGCTCGCAGCAAAATTGCATTTTGCTCACTGGTTTCACGCAACAAAACCGCCATTTTCGAGACGGTGAGGAGAAACTTTCGGCTGACATGATGAGGTGAAAAACACATTTTGGCCCAGACGACAGTTTTCAGAGGGCACTGAACTAAGAAAGTGGTCTAGCACATTTCGAATTCAAAATAATACGTTATTTCGACCAACAGCATACGCTATATCAGCTAAAGGACGTCCACTGCTGGACATAGCCCTCCCTCAAATTCACGGGGGGTGCCATAATCGCCAAGCTTGGCATGTGGAATGGCGATCGCAGTATCTCCACCGCACTCCAAGGATACTGCTGCCCATCCCCCGGTGGTCTTGGTCGTAGTTTTAGGACATACTCGGGTCCGGATCATACACAATGCATTATTATTATAAAATTCTATTATTTAATTACTTAATTAAGAATTAAATTAAAATATTAATAAAATATATAAATTAAAAACGTCATTATTTTATGTTATTACTTATCAGCTGTTTGAGCTATACCTATCTTAAATTATACTTGGGAATGTGGTTGGGTCGTTTTCTTCAAATTACAACCTCCACGACCAATGTTTAGGGTTCCCTACCAAAATGGTAAAAAAACGATTTGTATGTCTATCTGTAACATTGCTAAATATCTCAAGAACTACATATGCCTTCGATTTGAAATTTGGTACAGTTATAAACAAGGCAAACCTACATGCACGAAACATGTTTTTAAATATTTGTTTTTATTTTCTGTGAAACTTTGCCGATAAAAGTGGGGTCAAAAAATCAAAGTCTTAGTGACTATATCAAGTGGCGTATCATATGAAAGGGTTAAATATGTACATTGTATGAAACAATTATTTTTTTACGGTGGATAATTTTCGATTCATTAAGGAAAATGTAAAAAAAATACCGCATCCCTCCCTCTAAGTTTACCAAGAAAAAAATAATGAAATAATTACACAACGTTAATATCAATCTAAATTATACAGGAATAATATAATGATATCTCTATATGGATTATATATCTTTTTATCATGAAAAATCCTTTTTAAACTTACTTTGTATAATGCTCCGATAGATGGAGCTGTACCAATGGCGTAAAAATAATCTCCTGAAATAATGGAGTCGGGGTGGTTATACAATAGTTGTATGGAATCATCGGTGCGCGAGTGAGACTCGCACTTGTTTAAATTGAAATTGAAATTATTTATTTCGGACCGTGATCCATATCATATGTTAGTTACAATAATAATAATTCTTAATTCCTATTGTTGGTTTTTTTTTGTAATTACAATACACACAAAACGAAACAAGTACACACAAAACATATTCCTAAGTTAGACTTATTTTATTTTATTTATTCATTAGTTGATAGTTGGTTCCTAATACAGTCGCGGTCAGTTACATAATATACTATTACCAACCACCACTCAACCCAACTACATATATAAGTAATTTCCGTGATCCTATCATTAAAAATATCCATATCCAAAAATGACGATTTTTGCGATATCTCGCACCGATAACGTTGTTTTTTTCATGGGTTTTTACGAGCCCGATTTAAACCTGGTAACGTTATTTTTTTAAATGTTATGATTGCAGTTTACATGTTAAATTAAATAAAGATTTTAGGAATATACGAGTATGACGGTATTTTACCGACACTTATTCTTTGTCCACAAGTGTATAAGATGATTTTGACACTATCATGTATACAGCGTGTAAATTTTATACTGGCGTATACTTGTTCCACTTAAAGTATCAATTAATACGACACATATAAGATAATAATTTATATATAAATAATTTAAATAAAAATAATTTTAATATAATCATTTCTGATTCGCACTGGTTCAGTCTGGAATTCTCTTCCGGCGTCTGTATTTCCAGAAGCATATGACCTCGATGTCTTCAAGGTAAGAGTGAATAGGAATCTTCTTCACTTTCTTCACTAAGGTCAAACGCAATCCCATTTACATAAAAAAAGATAAAAAAAGGGAAAAGGGCACGCGAATGATGATAAGATAATAATTTTGTTAAATAGTTTTATTAATTATGTGTAACGACTTTTTTAAATCCGACTGAGCAGCAATGTACGCGGTCCAAATTATTTTGACATAACAAGTTTGTTTACTTAATTTGATATAACTTTTAGAAACTGTCTTTTTCCCATGATTTTTTTTCGTTCGATAGTAACAATCAGGACTTCGCAACTTCACTTAATTATTAAAGCAAACTAATTTTAATACTGACATGACGCATAGGCACGTTAATTATTATGGATGAAATACATTGCGTGCTTAATTATTATGTATAAATAAATAAATAAAATTGGGGGACAATCTTACACAAATCGACCCAGTCCCAAACTAAGCAAAGCTTGTACTATGGGTACTAGACGACGATATACATACTTATATAGATAAATACATAGAGAACATCCAAGACCCAAGAACAAAATCCGTGCTAAATGCACAAATAATGCCCTGGCCGGGATTCGAACCCGGGACCTCTAGCTTCGGAGGCAGTGTCACTACCAACTAGGCTAAACAGGCCGACAACAAAAGAAACAAAAAAATCCTTACCCCTATCCTATCCCCTATCCTTTTTTGTATGAAACAAAAGAATCCTTATTTTCTAAAGAAATTAATGTAAATAGGTTCCCTAGGTCCAATCTTAATCTCCATTACAATATACGCCCGTATAAAATTTGCACACTGTATATAAAGGTTTACATATAAAGGTTCAAAACTGGCTTCCTTTTCTGGCCGACTGTACAATTTACGGTTCTAAGTTTAAAACGGATGACGTTGCAACATAGTATTCAAACACTACTCACATTGACAGTAATGGTATCAGTGGAATGAACCCCGACACGTGGCAGGGGCATAGTGAATGCACTGTGTTCAATAAATTAGGTCAAACGCTATCAATAAACGGTGATATTCCTACTTTGTTGCAGGCAAATGCAACAAAATGCATGCAGGAAACGTTAAGGCGATTATCATTCTCCTAGCTTTTTTCTGAGGTCAGGGTGCTACTTGCCATGTCCTAAGGATAAAAAAGCCCCGAGGCATTCCCATCCTCACCACCTAGATGGTTGGCAGTGCTCAACTGTGCGTTCCTCCAGAAATCTTCTGCCTCGCACAGCTAAACTGTGGAATGAACTGTCGCTTGCGGTATTTCTGGACCGATACGACCTTCAAACCTTCAAGAAAAGAGCGTACTCCCATCTTAAAGGCCGGCAACGCACTTACAACCCCTCTAGTGTTGCGAGTGTCCATGGGCGGCGCTAATCGCTTACCACCAGGCAATTTGTCTGCTCGTTTGCCTCCTTTATAATAAAAAAAGAGGATACTCTGCTTAAAGACATAGCTGTCAACACACCGAATCTTCAAGATTTGAATTTGCCTGTGTCTGCTTACGATCAGACAGGCCGTAATCTTCTTTGACACTGTAGTTGTATAGAAAAAAAATCTTATTCCAAGATTTGGCTCAGGAACGTTTTACGAGGCGCAGTCTATCTGAATCTGACCATTTAACTCAGAAAGAAAACTGGAGCTTGTTGGGATTATACCGATCACGATGTATTTTTACACCAAAACATAACTTTTTTTAAGTCCAGTGTTAATTACGATACGAACTTGGCTTCGAAACTATGACCTCCGGGTTGAAAGTCACATGCCTTTACCGCTCGTCTACAGTGGCTTCTGTTAGGGCGATTCGTATAGTTCAAATATTTGTTTTGTAGAAAGCCCTCAACGGCACTTTTGCTGTCAGAGTCTTCGAAACTGTCTTCAGAGGTGAGGCATGTCATATCTCCTATACGTGGAAAGTATCTCCACTTTACGGAAAACCGCTGCCATAATAACGACGCCACCACATGCCCTGTAGGCATTTCATATTGGTGATCCTGGTGGTCAGTAAGATTGCCAGAGTCGCACTGCAGCCGTCGATGGAACGTATGGTTGTTTGCCACAGTTGCGGTATAAAAAAAGCGGATAAGTAATTGTCAGGTCACGCGCAATGTCCAACAATATTACACACGGTCGGTTTTGAAAGAAACTCAGCTAAGCGGATAGACGGACGGACGGGCGGTCATGGTGACACTATAAACGTTCTTTGTTTGCTACGGAACCCTAAAACAATCTCGCTCATATTTCGAAAACCTTATTAACCGAGACAAACGTCCTTCCATTGCTAAAAAGGGTAAGCAGAGGACATTAAACTATTCCCCACCATTTTTAGCAGTAGATAATTTACAATACTCAATTTACATACCATTTCCAAGAGTAACCTAACGCCTATTGTATCACATAGCATTTTTTAATTTGCTACAGATCTTTTTTAGGTATCCGACCACTAACCTGTACAGGGATTGTGATCTGTTATCCATGCGCAGATTAAATATAGTTAACTCCGTGTTAAAATTGCACAAATCCCTGAAGTTTCAGCCTTCTATCTTGGCCCGTAGAAGAAAGGACAAGGTCGCTCCCATTTCTAATTTTAAGTCTGTCTTTGCTCGGAAACAATTTTGTACTATATCAGCATACTTATATAACCGTATAAACAAAGAAATTGGTATGTACTCTCTGGAATATTATAATTGTAAGAGATCTGTATTGTCTTGGATAAAAAACTTAACCTATGAAGAAACTGAGTCAATTCAATCCTTCTTATCCTAAGTAAATTAGTTAACTACTATTTAGATACACACACACACGCACGCACGCGCACACACACGCACACACACACACACACACACACACACACACACACACACACACACACACTCTCACACACACACACACACACACACTAGTTTGAGTCTCTCTATCATTTTATATAATATATAGGTACAGTGGTCTCGGCTGTGCGTTGTTGAGTCAGTCGGGACCTCTTTTATTCTATATATAGATTATCCTGTAATAATTATTTAAAATGGTTTACTACCACTTACTGTATTGGAAGAGCGGAGTCTCCTGATACGAGCATAATGTAATGCTTAATAGGAGGTTCCAACCCTTGCTTGTTGCTAAATTGTGTAAAAAAACCGAAATAAACTTTTTCATTTTCATTTTCATTTTTTCATTTTCTTTTCTTTCAGCCTGGCAAGTTCTGCGCTTGACTTCATGATAATAAAATATTCAGAACACAAAATAATCAAACCCGATACCTCGGGTTTATCAAAACAAAGTGTCTGTCTTTCGATCGATATGTAGATCGTTTGGCAAGGTCGCGCGGGAAGCCGTTGGATGCCGCTGGCGCAAGACCGGTCATTGTGGAGATCCTTGGGGGAGGACTTTGTCCAGCAGTGGACGTCTACCGGCTGATATGATAATGATTGATAGTCGGCGTTAATGAGAATAGAATATAATAATTATTTATTGTCAAAACTGTGTACGTTGTTATAATAAACATGCCATAAAATAATAAGTATCAATAGACAAGTCACAGTAACTAAAAACTGGACGATTTAATTAAGAGCAATAGCAGTTGCAATAATTATCTTATATTCGCTTACCCTTAATTTTCATCATTCATTCAGAGGGCACGAAGGGCACCAGAAACGTAGCATTCAGTGCCATACTAGCAAGTGAGCACAACATGTCGTTCAGGCATTTAGCAGTAATATGTTCTATCTTAATATGCGTCTCTGCCAAGTCTTTGACTTTCGTAGTAGACACTACACATTCCATGGAACACGAGATCTACCTCATACGGAGCCAGATTCAACCGTTGATGAAGTCTATTGAAAATATTACTTCAATTGACAATTATGTTCTTGTGCCTTTCAATGACCCGGGTAAGTGAATTCAAATGTGTAATTATTACATGTTTTAATGTAGTTTCTTTATTAATATTTAAAGCCTTTGTTTTATTATTGAGGAGATCTACCTTCTGGTAACATTATCAGACCAATTTGATCATAATCATCGTCAGCCGAAGGACGCCCACTGCTCGACATAGATCTCCCCCAAAGAGTTCCACAATTACCGTATCCAGCGGGCACCCACGACCCTTATCAGGTCATTAATCAATCTTGTTGGGGGCCTGCCCACGCTATGCCATCCGGTACCTGGACGCCACTCGAGAACCTTTCCGCCACAACGGCCACGCACCGGTTCTACTTGCTATAATAATATGCCCCTTTTACTAAACTATTTTCTTGTTCTTCTTCTCCTTTCTGCCACTTAAGTTTAGCGATTCGGAGGGAAATATCGATTACTTTGGTTCTGCTGCGGATGGCCTCATTCCTGATGCGTTCACGCAGATAAACTCCCAACATAGCCCTCTCCATACCAGCCACCAATTTGATTGTATGTAGATGTATTATTTTTAACTGTATTGAATTAAATCCAGTCCCCGCGGAGGGTACGGGTGGCTCAATTCTCGGATATCCTTGTTACATCATAGTACTTTGCACAAAAGATCTCATTGGGTCGAATTGCATCCGTAAGGGCCCTCGTATAAACAAGATACATCATAGTCAGGCAGCGAAACTTTGGTGCCGATGACAGACGTAGGACGTAGCGGCTTCATACAGAGTGTTTTTATTTAGATGATAGATAATCATTAATCACTAACAACTTATTGGCCTCTTTAGTACACGGATATTTTATTGACACTTGAGACGGCCAGTACTTATAAAAACATCATTACTTAACTGTCTTTGTCATTTTTATCAGAAAATTATCGGAGGCAATATTGTACATCGTTTTAGTATTTTTTATTCGTGAATTTAAGAAATGTGAATTTATAAGGTACACATTATAGGTATCGCTTGTCCGTAGTCGCACATGGAGTCTATGCAGCTGTATTTGCAGACGTTTCCTTCTCAGTTGTTAAAAATGAAATAATGTTTAGCTCCTGCTGTCAGCAAAATTTAACAGCTAAACCAAGTAACATAGAAAAACATTTAAAAACTAAAAAGCACATTGAAAGAGAAGGATCAGAAATGACACATCAAGACTTTTATATGGATTTAACAAATTTCTATTATAATACAATAAATTTTTGACATTGCTATTATATCGGCATGCTAGTGACAACTGTTGCATCTGTCAAAGCGTGGTAAAGGTTAATAACTATGTTGTGTATAATTTATAAAAACACCCTGTATGCCAATTTAGTTGCGTCATAATGATGTAATCGGCACCAAAGTTTCGCTGCCTGATCATAGTACTAAATTAAGTGATTCTGAGCGTCAATTCATGATATGACAAGTGAAATAACTGAAAGTTGAAAAATAAATGATGTGTGAAAAGTGGATAGGACTATGTACCGTTGAACTTTTTAGGCTATTCACTATGATGGTGATAAATTTACAAAATGAGGCTAGTGTACTTTCTTTACGAACGAGATCCTGCACGTTATATGGTTGTATATGGAGATTATGACAGATGATTTCATGATCGAATCTCAGGTTGGTAAATTTAGGACAGCGATTTAGAAGGTGATCGATATATTGTAAGGTGCTTCCATTACACGGGGAATGGTCGTCGGCTGTATGATTATATTACTAAATCATGGTGTTTTCCATATAACCCTTTTCATTGCACTTTGATTCCCATTAATGGATGCTCTTTTTGCATTTTTTTCTCTACGAGGCGCAAATCTTACGTCATTGTGACAGAAAGGTGTTAATGAGGAGTCATCAATTGAGCATTCTGACGACCTGTTTAGCCTAGTTGGTAGTGACTCTGCCTCCGAAGCTAGAGGTCCCGGGTTCGAATCCCGGCCAGGGCATTTATTTGTGCATTTTTCACGGATATTTGTTCTTGGGTCTTGGATGTTTTCTATGTATTTAAGTATGTATTTATCTATATAAGTATGTATATCGTCGTCTAGTACCCATAGTACAAGCTTAGCTTAGTTTGGGACTAGGTCGATTTGTGTAAGATTGTCCCCCAATATTATATTTATATTTATATTTTTATATTAAGTCGCAAGTAGGCTAGAGGTGGAGAAAATATGATATACCTACGCAGCGTGGGTAGACCCCCACAAGGTGGACTGATGACCTGGTAAAGGTCGCAGGAGTCCACTGGATGCGAGTGGCGCAGGATCGGTCATTGTGTAACTCTTTGGGAGAGGCTAATATGATGATGATGATTTATTATTATCCAGCAGTGGACGTCCTAGGGCTGATATGGTAGTGGTCGTGGTGGATTTATTATTATAATAAATAAAATAAAAAATAATTTATTCAATAACACAAACAAGTTACAAAAGAGATGATACATGCACAAATATAGTATGTCTGCGTATTGAAAGGGTTCGAGACTCAGCGAGACCGCTGATTTTCAGTCTCTACCCATGGCCTTACAACTAAGTCTTAAGCCTAATGATAACTAACGAAGCGAGTTAGTATTAGTAGAATATGAATAGGTAATAGATATATTCATCAATGGTTTTCAGACGTTGGTCCCGTCCAGATACACACCAAAGCGGAGCCATTTTTAGACTCCGTAAGATCTTTGACAGTCTCCGGCGGCCATGATATTCCAGAGAACTCACTTTCTGGATTAGAAATGGCTCTGCAAAAAAGCGGGCCCGAATCAGACGTGTTCCTGTTCACTGATGCTTGTGCGAAAGACGAGACAAAGTTTAATGATATTGAAAGGTTATGTCGGATTACCCGCAGCAAGGTATGGGGTTTTTCTCTCTTCGTTGTTTTAGAACATTGTTTCTGATATGAATGCGTGTCTCGCCCGGCTTCGCCTTAGATTTGAACCGAATATCGACTGCTATGCAGATTTTACAGAATTTGGTGCTGGAGAATTATACTAACACGCCATGCCTACCTACCATATATTTTCCAGTGTGAGCTTCAATTTTATTGACATGTTTCAGGTAATAGTATTTATGAGCGGATCTTGCCCTTTTGCTGAAAGGAACACGGTTGGAAACATGGAGACGTACTACCAAGTAACTAAAGTGTGTTTCGGAAACGTGTTTCAACTGGATTTAAACAATTATGGTCATGTAAGTTTTATAAAAACATCCAAAAATAAGGTAAAATTTTGCATTGCCATTCAGAGTAAACGTTTATTCACAGAAGGCCGTTCCGTGTCCGGGCCGGCCCGTTTTTAACCCCCGACGCAAATAGAAAAGGGTGTTATAAGTTGAACGTGTCTGTCTGTGTATCTGTCTGTTGTATCGTAGCTCCTAAACGGATAGACCGATTTTCGTTTAGTTTTTTCGTGTCATAGATAATTTTATCCCGAGTGTTATTAGCTATGTTTCATGAAAATCTGTTTAGCCTTTTTTGAGATATTGAGCTTTGAAATGAAAATATCGAGGGTTTTTCGACGGCTCGACCCGCACGTCTATGGTCAACGCAAATGTTTAACGGCTGATCTAGCTACGACTGAGGCTCAGACGCAGCCCGGTCACAGAACGGTCTAGTGGGAATCATCCTTAAGATTCGCCTTAATGTTTATCATGCACAGTAGACTACAAAGAGATGTCAACAATTTAGAACCCTATTATTAACGTATCAAAGATTTAAATTTCAACGACAATTGATTTCGTCGAACAATCGATACAAGTTATTTTAAATCATGGTTTTTTGGGGTCCAGTGAACAAGGAACCCTTATAGTTTCGCCATGTTTGGCCTCGGCTTAGCTCAGTACCAGTTACTACTACGTACCTGTAATTAACTGTTAACGTACGTTAACTGTAATTTGGTAATATGGTCATACATATCAGTCCCATTGTCCCGGTCGGTTGTCCCGTATGTACACTTAAAGTGTACACTTTTAAATATCACTCATAAATATATTTTTTAAAACAGCTTTCATGGTACATACTGCATAGAAAACATTCTTTCACATTTATGTTTTGGTGGGATCATACAAACATGTTTCATCAGCATCCTACTGTGTCTAAACAGGCACACACTTGGCACTTCTGCTTGGTTGGAGCAAATAATGTGCTGAATGTGTAAACAACGTGGTAACGAGTAAAGAGGCCCGTGGACTTTGCTGACTCTTCATTGATTTGATGATTGATGCTCTTCATTGATGTGTTGACAGTTTTATGTTGAAGATAAATCCCTCACTTTCAACTCAGCGCACGCTCAGTAGCTTTCAGTAACGTTCTTCTACCAGTCGTCTACTCCAAATATTGAGCGTGATGACATCTTTTCTAATATTTTTTTGTTTTTTTTGTAGGCTTTCACTTTCATGAGAGAAATTGTGCAGGACGGATACAACGATGTGGCGACGTTCGAATCCTTCTCAGGTGTACGGCGGCTGCCAGTAAGTATCAGCCCAATCGAATGGATCTCCTCTTTTTTATGACATGATGAATCGCCTGATGGTAAGCGATTAGCACCTCCCACATAAGTGCGTTGCCGGCCTTAAGATGGGAGTACGCTCTTTTCTTAAAGGTTAGAAGGTCGTATCGGTCCGGAAATACCGCAAGCGACAGTTCATTCTACAGTTTAGCTGTGTGAGGCAGGAAATTTCTGGAGAAACTGGGGGACTGCTCACTCTGTTTTGGATCAAAAGAGATACCTCTCGCCAAAATTATAAGAGATCTGTGCAATAAGGCGTTGTAGAATGATATTAAATGATCCTCACGTAGTAAAGAAAAAATATCAGTAAGTAAGCCGCTTGTTCTACATTGTTCGAAAATTTCGATAGGAATTGTATACTTAATTAAAAATTCGCGACGTTAATAGGTATATAGGTTTGCTTGAAATAGACTAGGTTTTTACAAGTCGGCGGGATATGACCTTTGCGGTTTTAGTGTATTTTGAGGTGTCATGTTATTATTAATTTTATAAAGACAACCGGTACGGATTTATGTGATTTAAACGTCTTTGGTGGTAAATACAGATATTGAATTATCTGTATTCGCTAACATCTCTATGATGGGAAAGCAGCAGTGAACGGCAACCACTAAACCAGGCCACCTCCAGGTGGCCTGGTTTAGTGGTTGCCCCCTCAAGGGGGCCGCCGACATAATATTTACTTGTAGCGGCGTGACAAAGGGTAAAATGAGACCCTATTACTTAGACTCCGCTGTCCGTCCGTCCGTCTGTCTGTTGTTGAAATTTTCACAGATGATGTATTTCTGTTACAGCTATTTTAAAAAGTTGCTCGTTGCCTTCATCAGGCGCTGGTTTTCAAAAATTGACCAAAATACTACTTAATTTTAATTAACGTTATATTATTACTTAAAAAAATATGATTATATAAAACTACAAAAAAAGGTTTTAACAAAGTGTCTAATGTTGTATAGGTAATAGTACGGAACGCTTCGTGCCCGAGTCGACTCGCACATGGCCGGTTTTTTTTTTAAGTTTCAGGTACTAAGTTTGACTAGAAGCGTGATCGTGGCCGTGTCAGGAGAGAAGCCTGTTCTACAGTTGTTTGACGAAACCAGGCAACAACCTTCCACCGTACAGCTCATCGAATCGGGGCATTCAAAGGTAAAATATCATCATACCATCACCTTCCTACCGTTTACGAGTTGTATTCTAAAGGATCCTGCAGTCCGCTTTGACACCTTATCCTTAGATTTGGCGTAGGCAATCATTTTAAGTAAGTGCCTGTGATCTGAACTTCCAACCCAGAGGGGAAACTAGAACTTTTTAGAGTTTTTTGGTATCAAGCCGGATTCCTCGCGTTATTTTCCTTCACGGAACAGTACGTAAGTATCAAACGATATTTTCGTCATAACTTTTTTTTAAACCCAGTGGTATGAGCCGACGTAAGAACCCCCGATTGAAAGTCTGCCGGACCTCTCGGTTGCAGTTCGCTTTACTAACCATGATCTGACTGGTTTTTGACCATGTCAGGAACACGGACAGAAGTCCTCAGACGAGTTGTTGATGGTAAAGAAGGATATCTAATGAGGCGCGACATGCTTCCTGTATGTGGCGACCCTGCTGGTGGCGAAGTGCATCTTTTACGTCGAACTGCAGAAAGGCAAGAGAAATCAAGGTAACCATTATCTGCGGTGCAAAGATGTTCTGAAACGTCACATGAAGTGGACCAACATAGACCTATCCACCTGGGAAAGATTAGCCGATGGCCGTTCAGAATGGAGGCAAACTGTGTTCAGTCGGGTGAACGATTTTGGAGATAGGCGATGCAAAGAGATATGATATTGGGATGCGGACTTACAACGAGTGTAGCTGCACATTCGTCGCAAAAATTGGCTTTGTCATTACCTCAGCAGTAGAAGTCGCTGTCACCTAATACGGTTAGGAGACGGTGAACAACGACGATGGTATATTGCCATCATCATACATTGTGTGTCGTGTCCTGACTAAAATACAGTCCATTAGTTATAAACGCCGTCTTCTGGTGCGAGTGAAATTGTTTATTTTTGATAAAAAAAAACCGCGTAAGAGCAAGTGAGGTACAAAGTCTCGGAGAGGCTTTAAATTAAAAAACTTTATTTCCGTATTACAACGTTGCTACCTACCTACTAAGTTGTAAATATTTACGGATTATACCGTATCTAATTCGCAGGTCGTCCGGATTGTGGAACCTCACAGTGGTCAATATAGAGCCTTGGCGTGGTCTCAGAGGATGACTTCTGTGACTATATACTCGAGAATGGAATTCCCACTTGACATTGGATTCTCGCCGCTGTATCCAAGAAGCATCGAGGCGACCACGTCATCGCCGCTGCCTGGTACCATTGTCTCTTTATTTTGTTCTTCGTACTTACCTCCTTGCTTTTGGCAATTCTGGTTGTCAGTCATCGTGAGTCGTCGGGAGTTTAACTCAAATGTCAAAGCAAGCAGGTAGCTATCAGAATTAAAAGCAGCCTTTTAGAAATGAAACGAGTTTCCCATGTTGGATTGAATAGATGTTGAAGCAGATAAATTGATACGTTAAATTTTAAATACAGAACAGCCAGCGCGGCAGCGGCCTGTTGCATACTTAATTACTTTACAATGCATGTGCTCGAAAAGTGCGTTTTCTAAGCAGCCAAGCTGTGCGGAAAGTACCACTTTTCCGCACTAGTACTTTTTACTTTTCAATTTTTTTTTAATGTTTTACTCCGTCGTCAGTTCGACGTAAAGAGTTTTTATTATTTGAATAAAGTTTTACAAATTAGTCAATTATAGATTTACATTCTTATTAATGGTACATAAATGTTAATACTTCGTTAAAGGTATTATTAATCATTTTACATTTATATTTTTACCTATAAATAAATTATAAATATTCACTAAACATCCTTGGCAGAAAGGAGGCATAGGCTGTGCCTTCCCGCTTTAGATTTTGCGCATGCACAGTAGTAGATATCTTGAGCGCGCATATATTTAAAAACAGGCGGCCATTTTTCATTTTACTAATTTCTTGTTTACTTAGTTCGAAGTCAATCTGTGTTAATTTTGTTAAAAAAACAATTGAAAGTGACGAATCGGATTAAAATAACTTCATCAAAAGTTGTTCAAGAAGCACAAAATGCCAACAAAGGTCCCTAGCCGGCTAAATCAAAATTAAAAACCTAAATATTTACAATATTTTTACGGTGAAATCTAAAAAGTTACTGTTGCATTTCTAAAACAGTAAAACGATGGTTTTGAGTAAAATTGTATAGCAATCTATGTCACGCAGTTTATAAGTGAAGCTCCAGACAATAAGTACGAGTGTCATTCTTATACACGAGCGAGTGTAGCGAGCGAGTTTATAATGCGACACGAGTCCACAAACTTATTTTCGACGAGTGGATTTCTTATACACGAGCGAGTGTAGCGAGCGAGTTTATAATGCGACACGAGTCCACAAACTTTCCGCACTTGTAGCATAAATAACTATTTCAGTTCTGTTACTAATAAAACGGGTTGAAAAGAGTTTTTCGCTCATATTATAAGTTACAAGCTATTATTCAATAGGACCCAGATCCATTTTGAAATTCTTCTTAGCAGATTATCGTGTCGAACTGTAAATATTATAATTGTGATAATTTCCTCCTTCATATCGGATACCCGTGAGTCGGGGGTCGGGGCTAGCGCGGCGCCTGCGCACCGCAGTAGTGAGATGGTTGCGTTGAGAAACTGTTGAATTTTAAGTTAAAGCCGCGCACAGACTGTTATTGTGTTGTTAAGTTGCTATCGCATCTTATTATTGTCCTTTTAATTTTATTTCTTGTACTGGATGTAACTTTATTGATTTTTTGTTTCTTTTCCTGTTTATGCTTGCTATTTTAAGATTATATTATTTATGTGATATTTTTATTTTGTTCTTTTTTCGTTTGTGCGCTGCCTGCCGTGGTTCACTCATGGTCCCAACGTAAGACCA
Organism: Notocelia uddmanniana; assembly: GCA_905163555.1. Lineage (NCBI taxonomy): Eukaryota > Metazoa > Arthropoda > Insecta > Lepidoptera > Tortricidae > Notocelia > Notocelia uddmanniana. The sequence goes on along the minus strand of LR991063.1, from coordinate 4,057,229 downwards.
GCGCTGGCGGTCACGCCAGCTACATGCTGAGTTGGGACCATTTCGTAACATATCTTTTTCTTTTTGTTGTTATTTTATTTGTAATTGTCACGAATAAATGATTTTCTATTTCTATTTTATATATTTAATGTAACGTACGATATGTAGATCCAATTGTCAATTTTAATACAGAAAATGACATTTAGATTTACCTTACGCACGCTCGAAAACGTTGCGTAATTAGCCTGCTGGGGTGCTACCGCGAACTTCGAAAATCGAACTTCGTATCGTGCCGTCATATAGAGTATAACACGAGAGTGAAAGGGACGGCACGACACGAAGTTTGATTTTCGAAGTTCGCGGTAGCACAGCTGGTCTCAATCTATAGGTCCACTATTTATTAGGGACGGCGCGGCGTATGTATCCGAACATTCCGAACAAGGGCTAGAGGAAGACGAAAAAGCCCCCCGCAACCCGCCGCCCCGTCTCAATTAAGCGGTCGACCTATAACTTAGATATTTTCAAATATTATATTTATATTTTATGCGTGTTATTGTGGCAATCTTTGGGGGAGGCCTATGTCCAGCAGTGGACGTCTTTCAGCTAATATGATGATGATGCGTGTAATTGATTTGTACCTTGTCATTGATACTATTTCACTGATAAATAACATTTTCAGGACGAGAAAGTTTTATTTTCGTTCTTGTACCAAAAAGTTACGAGTACAAATTAAGCACATTGACTATACACATATTGAACAAAGACAGCCAGAAGGTGCTTAATTTAATGGAAAGCAGTGTGAATGCCCGAGTGTACATCACCCAGGCCTATTTTGAACCTGGGTGTATATTCAGGATGACAGTAAGTTTTCTTAACCATAGATTCATTTTATACTCGCTACGCTCGATGACTTATAGAGGATTGGCCTTTGACACAAGAAAACTACTCTCCGTTTTCTGTATGACGCCCGACGCCAGTTATCTATCCTAGGTTTTAGATCTTTGACGACTCACTTTTGCGCTATATGGTCGTTTGGACGTTTTTTCCTACAACTACATGATTGTTTCCCATTCCCTGCTAGTTACCGAGCCAGTAAATACGATTTAGCATCATTTAAAACTTCCGCATAATTTTATATTAGTGCCTATTTTGGCGTTCTTTATAATTGCCGAGGCACTTGTCTTACCTTGTTGTTTTTGTTATAACTGGTAAAGTTAAAAGAACACTGAAAATTTCAAGTGTTATTATTTTTAGGTAGATGGGATGGACAGTGTTTCCTCCGAGCCGGTACAAATAATCAGCAGAACTATGGAGCCTCAAAGGGAAGGTAGTAAATAAAGCAATAACCAATTTTTTGTACAACATGAAGATGTAATTCAAACACGCAATCAATAAAGTAAATCGAATGTTATAGATTAACCACTAACCGATATGAACAAAGTGGTTAAAAACGTACGCGATATATATAGGTACGATTGTTTTATTTGCAGTGTCAATACTATCGTTAGAGAAAAACAGGATTAGAATTTTAGCTATGCTGCAGTTCATAAGCTGATAATGCGATCATTTATGCCCTAAATAAATTGATTTCAGTTTCATATTTAGCCGTCCAATAGGAAATAGGGTGGTTACTGCAAAGAGCTTAGTTACTTTATGAGGGCCGATGACATTTGAGGAGTTCCGTCAATTCATCAAGCCATCAAGTGGCTGACGATCAGCCTCAATATTAATTTATAAGTTTACTTAATAAAGTATTTTGTTACTGTGTCTGTCCTGAATGTGGTACGCTTAAATAAATTAATCAAGAACCCCAAACCCTTGGTACCTCTGTATCTGTTCAGAACTGAGAACCTCCTTCCTTCTATGAAGTCGATTAATAATTGTTGGTTTCCAAAATTCCTGTATTTTTTTTTCTAAATGTTTGATTTGTTCTTTTGCAGTTACTAACATATCTAGGTCTGCGGCCTTTGTCGAAACCATTATTCCGGAGACCTCATTAACTAATTACAAGGAAGACGCAACAGTGGCATGTAAAGTCACGGGATATCCGCAACCGACTATCTGGTGGGAAGATGAAGATGGTCAGAAGATGTCAGCCGAGGTACTTAGTAATAGAAGAACATTAGTGTGTAGTGTAGTACCTCGTGAAAATATATTTTAATTCGTGACAAAGAGTAGTGTACCTTGTTAGAGTAGCAGATAATTAATGAATCCCGGAAACGCAATCCCATCTAAAACATAAATGTGGAAATGGCAGCCAACTTCAATATGCGATGCGTGGTTGTCGTCTTCACCGAAAAAATAATTGAGATCTAAATAAGTGCCAAGTTCCGTAGATTATCTGAAAAGGTGCCAAGTGTGGTACTAGATTGTATACAGTAAAACTAATTTACTGCGGCTTAATGCATTTTGAGCCTTAACTTGGCAGTTTTCTTGAATATCCAACAGCTTTCATGGTATTATAACATACTGCATAGAAGTCAGTCAGTCAGACAGTCTGTGGTAAAAATGCCGTTTTTTGGACTTTAATATCTCAATAACTTTTTCATCTATACGTATTTATATAATGTTAATTTTAGCGTTAAGATCTATTTTGGTGAATAGATATTTTTTACTATATTAATGTTACCTAGACAATTACGTTGTGTTTGCTATTCTAACTTCAAATTAAAATGGTTTAATAAGCACTTTCTCTTTAATTTCAGGATAGTTTATTGATGTATCCTGCGACATACATTAGTTACGTCAAAATACCGAGCCTCACACAAAACAGAACAATTACCTGCAAAGCCAGCACCTCTAGTGGGAACGATTCGAAAACTACACAACTGTATGTGTATAGACCATACGTGTTTAAAATGATACGGGAGCCGGAAGGTACAATCCAATTCAAATACCCTTTATTGTACACGACAATATATAAAACCAACTCAGAACATAACCTAAAGTACCCTCACATCATTGAAAAACAATACACACCGCAAGAGCATCAAGGGGAAGAAAGCGAGAAAGAACATAGATGCTTAATAGAAATACGTTAACATTAAAGAAAAGACAGTTTGTATAGTTACGCGTTACCTTTATAACAAATAATATCATCCACTAGAAAGAAAAAACAAAAGACTTCAGTTTGACACTGGGAGAAATTATCACTCTTTAAAAACTGGTGAAATAGATCACATTGTTGAAATAGAGACAGCATTGTAAATAATTCTCAAAACTGAAAATATTTCTTGTAGACACTAATAAAACGTATTTTTTTTTCCAGATACAACTATAGAGTACGAAACAGAAGGAAAACTCTACTGCGAGGTAAATGCATATCCCGAAGCACGAATACGGTGGTCTCATAATAAAAAAGATATAGTTTTTACCACAAATGAAGCTGACGGTGATTTCAGTCACTCTGATGAAATGGAATATTTACAAGAAGAAAATGCTTTAGTAATCACCAATATGACATCAAAATATGTTGGTACTTATACTTGCGATGTAAGAAACGACGCAAACGCTGTGGCATTTCAGGTTGAGGTTGGAATATCTGGATTAGGTATGCTAATTTTCTTTATTGACGATCATTATTCCATACGTTTTTTTTATACAACGACGGTGGCAAACAAGCTTACGGCCTACCTGATGGTAAGCAGACACCGTAGCCTATGGACAATTGCGACTCCAGAGTAATCACAAGTGCGTTGCCGACCCTTTATTGACTTGGGGATGCGCTGTGTTGAGAGCGAGGAACCCCTAGACCTCTCCAGCTGTCAAACTAGAGACCCCTGACTTCCAACACAGCGCATCCTCGGGAGCTCTGGCGACCTTACTCACCACCAGGAACACAACACCACATACCTACCTGAGGAGCAAGTAGTGATGCTATTATGGCTACGGTCTTCCCCAGTCTGGCTGCTCCAAATTTGAGCGAGATGAAGTTATGTCATAACTACAAGATTTCTGTGCTTCATAGTCGTATTGATTTTTAAGTATCAGATCATTATTTCAGAATTACCAGTACTGGAAATGTCAGAGACCCTGTTGACTTCAAGACTGGGCGAAGGTGTAAAAATTTTATGCAGGTTTGTATTAAAATTATTCATGGAAATAACATAGTAATAGCTGAATTAACCAAAAACATGACAACCACAAAGCTATATTGCAAAGCACACGAACGTCCTACGAAGTGTTATATAGTGTGGTTACTTTTTCCAGAAGATTGTATTTAATCACTTTTTAATATTTTAGAGTATCAAAAGGAAGACCTCAACCAACAGTAACTTGGAAATACAAGCCCGTAGACGGCTATGAATTCACAGACTTACCTGACGATATTGAATTAGAAGATGGAAATATCAAAATTAGCGCAGTAATGTCTAATCACAAAGGGATATATAAATGTGAGGCCGTCAATGACCAAGGAGATGACGCCCGAGAGGTTGAGTTAAGAGTTATTTGTAAGTTCTTTTCCTGAATCTACATAATAAGTGCTTAAGGTACTGGTCCCACCGCCGGCGACTAAGCGATAAGCTCATTCAAAAACACTCGCTTCTTGCCCGCTCGCCCACTCGTTCTAGTATTAAATTCTACTCGTTTATCGCTCGTCGCCGGCGGTGGAGCCAGTGCCTCAAAGAGATAAATTCAGTAAAATCCAAGATTTTGTAGCCCTGATACAAGCACTTCATCTCTATTCATGATATAACAATAGGAAATGGACTTATATTATTATTTTACGCGAAAACACAAAATAATAAAAATTCATCGATAGCGGCTACGCTATTATTTATCTATTATCTCATTATTTGTCTCAAAACACTGTCAATTATGAGGACGGGTGATTGTTTAACTCTTCAAATAATAAAATATCAATTAGGAGAAACCCTACAAATATAAATGTGTCATTTAAAACTATTTAACGTACCTTTAAAACGTTCAATTTGTTCTTTTATACAAAAGGTTAATTCACTACTTACTAACTACTTATACTTACCAAAGTCGCAATGTTTGATAAAATTTCAGATGCTCCAAAGTTTGAAAACGCTGAAACAACATCAAAAGACGTGTTCCTGGATAAGTTAGTGACACTCGAGTGTTCTGTGGACGCTGAGCCTAAAGCTACGGTAAAGTGGGAACGCGACGGAGTGTACTTTCCCGATGAAAAACATGTGGTTGATGGAAACACCCTCAAGTAAGTAAAAACGATAAAGAGAATGAAATTGTCCCCGTCAACTCACACAAAAACTTTAATAAAATTATATATTTATGATCTAGACACGCGGCAGCGTGTCCAGCCAAGTTCACCCCAGGACTGGCGGACAGCAGCCGTGTGTTATTTTACACGAACCGTTAGGACCCCCTTTTGACCCCCCAATAACTCCAAATCTATGTAACATAAAAAAAAAAATTTGGTACGTTTAACTATTAAGATCCATTAGAACAACTGGAACCCCGAATTTCATAAATATAGGTTTAATAATTATTGAGATATTAAATTTCAAAAAACGGCATTTTTACCACTGACTGGCTGACTAGTAATTAAAAACCTAACCCACTTCCAGGTGACCTAGAAAGCTGAAATTTAAAACACCAGAAAAAAAACAGAAAACTGTGTTCCATAGATTCTCTGAAATGGTGCCAAGTCCGGCACTACATTGTTTACAGTAAAACTAATTTACTGCGGCTTAATGCATTTTGAGCCTGAACTTGACAGTTTTCTATGCAGTATGTTATAGTACTATAAAAGCTGTTGGATATTTAAGAAAACTGCCAAGTTAAAGCTCAAAATGCATTAAGCCGCAGTAAATTAGTTATACTCTAAACAATGTAGTGCCAGACTTGGCACCATTTCAGAGAATCTACGGAACTTGGCACCCATTCAGATCTCAATTCTTTTGTCGGTGAAGACGACAACCAAGCATCGCATATTCTTAATACTGAACTTGGCTCCCTTTTTCACATTTATGTTTTTGATGGGATGTATCTTACAGGACCTAGTCGCAAACTAATCAAAGCTAGTACTATACTATATTATATTAATAGGTGACGTTATATGTATAAACTTATATAGACAGATAAATACAGCCATGGCTAAAAGTATATTAACCACTCCCGCGTTTTTAATATAAAAGTCAAACTTTGAATCAAGCTATTTAAACTTATCATTTTGTAAAGAAAATTCTAATATTTTCCAAAAATACTAGTTATTCATTGACATTGAAGAGTATTTGTAGTCTTCAGTTTTCTAGCATAAATATTATAGGGACTTTTTAAAATAAATATTATAAGGAATTTAAAAAATATATATAGAGAATTTTTGACAAAAATTATACGGATTTTGAAAAAATAAATATTATACGTTATAGGGACTCCTTTTACCCAAATCGCTCTAGTCCCATAGTAAGCTCAAAAATACTTGTGTTATGGGTACTACACAACGATATATTTAATAGATACATATATACTTAAATACATAGAAAAAATCCAAGTCTCAGGAACCAATGCTTATGCCAGCCACATAAACAAATGCTCTTACCGGGATTTGAACCCAAGAGATTCGTACGCAGTGTCACTATCAGCTAGGATAAACAGACCCACAAAATAAATAATCTAGGTACTAAAGTTTTCCAGATATTATATACCTTTTTATATTTGATATCAATGTGTAGATATTATTGTAATTAAAAATGTAATATTTTTTAAGTTTCACTACCAACTAATCTAAAGTAATCCCCTATTTCATCCCTTTACGAGATGTATTTCCGGGATAAAATGTAACAGTAAGTAAATAATTGCAGATTTGTTGCACGTTACAACGATTCGGGATCGTATCGATGCATTGCTGAAAACGAGGCTGGGACTGCTGAAAAAACAACAATTGTTAATGTACTTGGTAAGAATACGAGTAGATATGCATTCACTCTATGACACATCTTAGATTTGGAACACTTTGGGTGGTTTAACAGCGCTATGGTATTGACATAGCGTGATGGGACATTCATCGACCAATAAATTTACTAGTTAATGTGCCAAATCGATTTCAGAGCCACATCATGATGCGATTATATCACTATAAAATTTCTGAAAGCACTTATCCGCCTTCTTCTATCTTAGGTTGGGTTGCACCAAACAGTCTGTAATCGTAAACTGTGTTCGTTAAAACTTAATGTCTGGAAATATTGACAAGTTTCTATGGGATGACAGTTGCCAGCGCCATATTATTTACCGTTGATCAGTCTGTGATCGTAATTTGGTGCAACGAAGCTTTGGTTAAATATGCAGTTTGCAATCATCGCGTTGATTTCTACCTTCAACATACCAGCATCGGAGAACCATTATGTAAGAACCCTTGGCGTACATGATAGTAAAACTGGTGACCATGCAAAATTTTTGTATTTAGATGCTATTGCAGAACCCAAGCTCTTTTCAGGTAAAGGGGAAAGCGGTAGGATGAGGTAGATTTTCTTTTTCTGCCTTGACTATTTCCTCTTGTATTTATATGCACTAAATAGAAATTTGGGTTTACAGTTCGTCCATACATCACTCCAGTCTCAAAGAATATCACCGTGAGGGCCGGCAATTTTCTCAAGCTGTCCTGCCACGTCGAGGAGGCAGACCCTCCGCCCAGCATCACATGGAAGTTTATCAGCTTGGATTCCAAGTTGACTGTATTATTCAAGTAAGGAGCTTTTTAATCTGTATTGTATTTGTACTCATGCTTTATTTCTGTTTTATCTGCAATCATTGCATTCATTTTTAGCAGATGTGTTGCATGCTGCATACTCATGCCTACGCCTATATTTTCAAAAGAGGTTGGCAGAGCAAAGGAATTTAATATTAATTGCGACTTCTAGGAACAGGCTAATGACGGAGATAATGTTATATTACAGTTATGAGTTAGGCTAGCCCATCACATACAAGTTAGTCAACCCGTACGATGCTCTCCGAAGCTATGTACTGGTGAATCGCCACTTCTATATCACGCCATTACCCTCAGCCCGACTCTGGTCAACCGCGTTTCTTACGATAAGCGTCAGATAGATAATAATATAAATGAAACAGCTATCTACCAGCTAATAGTTTTGATGACTTTGAAGGTATTGTGTGCTGTTTCATCCACCTCACTTTACTTTTTTTAATTTGTAATTCCAGAGGTGAGAAGATCTTCTCATCGGAGCACGTGGTACCGCGAGTGACGCGGGCGCACGCAGGGGCGTACCTGTGCCTCGTCGAAAACCGCGCTGGCTTTGACGTTATTGACATTACTGTACATGTTCAATAAACTTCTATAATAATTATGTAATAAAAGTACTTAAATAAAGATTTTTCCTTTATTTTTCATACAGGTGCCAATTTTAGAAAAGGACGTGTAGAATTCTCAAATTTACTCACAGCATATTAAAGTGAAGACGGTAATTCTACATCTGAGATTTTTCCCTAGCAGTTACCACAGGTATTAAACAGGGAAAATCCCGGCTGTTACCATTTGTGACAAATCGGTAATTACGGATGGGAATAATCAGATTAAAAACGGGGACGCCCAAGAATCGGTCACGTCTCCCGCAGTCCATTCCTTATTTAGTAAATATGAACCAATGCCTTTACAATCTTGATACTCGTATAGCTCTCAACGGGCCCAAACAGGCTTGCGTATTGTTAACTGATACATCTCAATTTAGTCAGGTTTACAAAATTATATCCCTTTTCGTGGTACGCTAATCCTCCTACTATAGGAGGGAGGATTTTTTCGTCCATTAACATCTACGCAATCAACCAATCGTAATAATCGCTTAATTTGACAGACGATATGTCTTAACCTTATCACAACAAATGTCCATTTATAAATGTCAAATGGTTGAAGCTATAAATTACAATGTATAGGTAGTGTAGATGCTGTATGGAATGTATAGAAATAAATACTGCGTCGGATTCAATCTACAAGGTACGTATCTAATTTAATTGGAAAATACGAAGGTCATGGGTAAACATGATTTTTACGAACGTAATGATCACTTCATTATCCAATTGTTTTTTATTACATTAGATAGGCATAGAGGTCGCTTGACCCTAGAGATAACCAAAATATTTTGTTAGGTACCTAACTACTAACGTGTCTTCAGCGGGTGACCAAATACTAAGAGATGATTACATGGTTTTATGTATTCCCATACGGGAAATACGTGATAAATACGTTTCTACTCGTCTACTACAATCTTTGAATTAGAACTTCATAGCATAGACCATTACATAAATTGCAGAATAGGGTAGTTTTCTCATGTTGACTCATAACATATTGCCGTTATATGGATAGTAGGTATACCATCAAATTAACACGATAAAACGAAAATTACAAAATAAAATCAGAACAATAATAAAATACGAGACCTGAAAGTTTGTAAATATTAAATATGTATATTTTATTCATCTAAAAGATCAATAAAGGCTACCAACAGAATTCACATAATTTAATAAAAAATAATATTGGGGGATAATCTTACACAAATCGACCTAGTCCCAAACTAAGCAAAGCTTGTACTATGGGTATTAAACGACGATATGCATACTTATATAGATAAATACACAGAGAAAATCCAAGACCCAAGAACGAAATCCGTGCTAAATGCACAAATAATGCCCTGGCCGGGATTCAAACCCAGGACCTCCAGCTTCGGAGGCAGTGTCACTACCAACTAGGCTAAACAGGCCGTCATTCCGCCTTCTTCAAATTTTATAACTATATACAGAATGCAGTATTTCACGATTAAAATAGCAATGTTCTTGTTTTTCCATTCAAAGTTAGTACGGGGCTCGTGCGTTGTGACGTCATAATTTTCTGTAAATTAGTATGGAGCGTTTTTGGTGTCCGGGCGAAAAATATCCACATTCGACTCTCATTTGCGGCTTTTGTCGTGTTTTATTCGTAGTCGGTTCCATCCTACCACCACCATATCAGCCCAAGGACGTCCACTGCTGGACATTGGCCTCGCCTTCATGGGGGGTAAATGCCATAATCGCCATGCTTGGCATGCGGGTTGGCGATCGCAGTATCTCCACCGGACTCCAAGGACGCTTGAGGAGACTGATACAATCATGTAATATAAAATATGTAAAGTCATCATAAAACATTTCAAAAATCGGCTGTAAAATCGATTCGATCAACCATTGGTTAATAATCGCTTCATTTGACAAAGAATACGTCCTAGCCTCATCACTACAAACGTCAATTCATAAATGTTAAATGTTTGAAGTAACAAATTACAAGGTATAGTGGCTCTGTGAGCTGTAGATGCTTTTTTTTTATTCAAGAAATATTTAAAAAAAATATACACTCCTTTCTTCAAGAACCCGATACTGCTATCCCAACGTATTGGAAACCATGCCGCAGGCAGACCTGTAGGTAGTCTAAAAAGGCGTATTATTTTAATAAAAAAGTTTTTTCTTTGTAACTTCCTAATACCTCAGTACTTTAAAATACGAATATGTATGTCTTTCCCGTAGTTAGTTAGTCGTCCTAGTATATCTAAATTATAAACAATGATTCAGTTATTGGTACCACAAGTGACCTTAATAGTACATTACTACAGAGGCCGGGACAAAAGGGGTTGCCGGCCGAAGACATATAGACGGCTGAGCGAAGCGAGGCCGGATAGGTCTAAGGCCGGCAACCCCATATTTCCCGCCGAGGTATGTATAGTGCTTTTCTCAAACATGCAATGAAATAAACAACAAAAAAAACAAAGTTTTATTTTTAATACGCATAGTGGCAGAATGTCATGATGCCTGTGCCACAAATTTAAGTGGAATGGAAATTAAAAAAGAGGACTTTGCAGGCCTAGGCCTGCAAGATTTGTATGAAATTCCATTAACTACCTCTTGTCCTAGCCGCACCTGAAACGTCATACTTCGCAGCCTATTATAAGGAACATAACATCAATATTTCATTGCATGTTTGAGAAAAGATATTTTTGGTTTTCATCTGTTGAAATATTTGTTTTTGGGAGTTGTTTGAAGGAGGAGAGAATAAGGTTAAAGTTCACCAGATTATAATGTGGAAGTAATAGGCATAAATTCCAAATATAAATTTTGTTATGATTTCTTGGAAATACTTACATATATTCCCATTAGTATACCCAAATTCACAATAATAGAACGAATTTGAACCGTAGACATAAATGGAAATTCCATTCTTTATTCTTTGATTTATTCTACAGTACGGGGACCTTCAAGAAAGGAGAGTATTGATTCTTAGGGATGATTCACAGTAGACCGTTCCGTGTCCGGGCCGGCCCGTTTTCTATGACAGCAAACGTAACGGCCGGCGTATTTCTCTAGAAGAAAACGGGCCGGCCCGGACACGGAACGGTCTACTGTAAATCATCCCTAAGAATCAATACTCTCCTTTAATGGGTTCATCCTTTAATGGGTTGCGGTTGGCTACGTGCATGTGACACTCCTGGAGTTGAGAAGTGACCACTTACCATGTGGCGCGCCGTTTATTTGTTTGTCACATACGTAGTATAAAAGTAATAAATTATTTTTATATAGGAGCTATGAAATCCGCGGAATATTAATAATTCTCAAGAACTTTGAAGGGTGTCTGTAGCTGAGCGACACGCGACTTTTATTCTGAAAGGTCGTGGGTTCGAAGTCCATCCCGTGCCAAGGGGCTTCTCAAAAAACCTACCTATAGGAAATATCATTTGATATGTAACAATAGCTTTACGGTAAAGGAAAACATCGCGCGGAAGCCAGTTTAATCACAACAAGAATTAGAATATTTTCTCAAACATGCAATGAAATATTGATGTTATGTTCCTTATAATAGGCTGCGAAGTATGACGTTTCAGGTGCGGCTAGGACAAGAGGTCGTAAATGGAATTTCATACAAATCTTGCAGGCCTAGGCCGGCAAAGTCCTCTTTTTTAATTCCATTCCACATAAATATGTGGCACAGGCATCATGACATTCTGCCACTAAGCGTATTTTTTTTTGTTGTTTATTTCATTGCATGTTTGAGAAAAGCACTATACATACCTCGGCGGGAAATTTGGGGTTGCCCGCCTTAGACCTATCCGGCCTCGCAACGCTCGGCCGTATATATGTCTTCGGCCGGCAACCCCTTTCGTCCCGGCCTCTGTAGTAATGTACTATTGTGTGCCTGATGCAAATAAATAATTTCTATTTCTATTTCAGAAGACCAGAATGTCCGTAAGAATATCAAAATATGTTTAGTGATGATTATGATCCTCCTGACCGATTTCGGCCACAGCGACTGTGTGATCTGGTTCAGATATAAGTAATTATTATGAACATGTTACCCAAGTATGTCCTAAAACTACGACCGAGACCACCCGGGGGATGGGCAGCGGCATCCCTGGAATGCGGTGGAGATACTGCGATTGGCAACCCGCATGCAAAGCGTGCCGATTATGGCATTTATCCCCCATGAAATTGGGGGAGGCCTATGTCCAGCAGTGGACGTCCTTCGGTTAATATGATGGTGGTGGTGGTTAGTCCACTTTGGCTAGTCTGGGGCGTTAAGTGGCTAAGTGCCCTATTAGTAAGAACTAACGGCACTGTAATCTCTGTCGCTCTAATATGCAAGTGCGATAGAGATAGCACCCAGTGAGATCTGGTGCAAACAAGTTAAACTAACATCTCCTTAGAAAAAATCTTACTTCGAGCCACAGACTAGCTTCGAGCTGAAAGTCCCCTGGAGAATAGCGCCTGGATGCGTTCAATTGGCAACATTTCATATTTTGAAGTAGTATGAAATCTTAACTCATTTCGTTAATTTGTTAACAAAAAACCCCAAATAATTTTTTAAATATTTTTAAAGGTATTAGTTTTTTAAATATTCACGAAAATGCGAAGAAAGCGTACATCGTAGTAATGACGTCACCACGAATAAATTGTGACAGTCACAGCGCACAAAAAGAACAGCAGTTCACTTTCTTTAGTGAATTTGTCTTAGTAACAGTGCTTCTGTGTGATTTGTTACGCTGTGACGCCTTACTTGTCACTTACTCTCTTTTAGAATGAGGAACTTTTAAAATTGATTTATTTATATGAAATTAGGATATTTTCGAGAATTTAAAAATGTGTTTTTTACTTAACTTGTTATCCTCTATTTGATTTTATCGGAAAAAAGCCTGATTAAAAAAATGAAATGTTATCACGCATTGGTGCCTCAATATTATTATTATTTTGATTGTATAAAAAAATGGGTACATATTATGTGTGAACTTGGCTGTGCCACACAGATCGTGACCCATCAATGGTTCTGCCGGAAGACCAGCGCTGACTGCTGAGTAAGCACCAGGCAGGTATTTCATGGTAGACTCAAAAAAATAAATAATAAGTCTGCAATTTATTTCTGATTCCAGCTCGATACTTATTATTGTGTTCCCAAAGTACTTAAAGTTATCTTCTTGCATTCACGATGCTTTCATAGAAGTACGCCCAAGATAATGTAAACCAAAGTAATCAATATACCAAAACAACCTAATATTAACACTAGAAGATAATTATGTTCAACAGTGACCACACACAGTTATCTTGAAAAAAAAACCTCATTGCTCAGAATTTCCCATACTTATCTATTTCGTAGAAAAGTTGTTAATAAATCAGTTTTTGACGTGTTTCTCCTCAAGAGCATATATTCTTTACTTCAAAATTAGACTTTACGTGCTTTTAAATAAGGTGTGCTGTTCAACGGGCACGTGCTGTCTTTAGGGTTAGTAAATTGCAGTTGGTTTTTTCGTGTTTGCGGGTATATAAACCAAATTCTTTAAAGAAAGTTCAGACATAAGAGTGTTGCCCGGCAAAGTAATCAGTCAAGATGTTGCTAAAATCATTTTTATTGTTTTCGTTTTTAACAATTCATGTATCATGTGAAGAAAGGGGTAGTTTGGCGTTTATAATAGACAATACTGGGTCTTCTGTGGATAATATAAATGGGGTTAAGTCAGCCGTTATTACGATGTTGGATATCGTTCAGACCCATACTTCAGCAGAGATCGAAGAGATGGTTTTGGTAACGTTCAATGATCCAGGTGAGTAAAATTAAATTTAGAGGTTTTGTTTTTCAGTACTACACTGTAGTTAAAAATATATATAGATTACGTAATTAATTATCTACGTAAGTAATTATTATTATTACGAATAAATAAATATATTCCTTGTATCTTTGTAGGTATTAAAATTCACTTGCATTTGAATACTTCTTCCAATATTTACCTCCTCGAAATTATTTTCAGTACAGCATACCATTCCCAAGTTATATTTTTTGCTATACAGTGTCTACAGTGCAGTCTCAACTGAAATTACCACAACATACATAAACCTTGATAGAAGTATTTGACGGCGCATCAAGAGAATCGGCTTGATGGCGCTAGTATCGCCTACTTGATTTCCGAACGAAATGTCAAATGACGTAACACCGAGCGCTAGGGAGGCGGCCATAGTGAATGGGACTGACAGTTGTCATTCGAGAGTCGCCATGATGCGCTCGCGCCTTACGTGTTGCGGTGGAACGCCATATTAATTATCATCCATTTTGATCTGTTCAAATTATAGTGATTCTTGTTCGATTTATCTGTGGTCTGATTAAACCATAATCAAGCTATTCGGTGCAACTATTATTTTAACAAAACCTGGTCTCCTCGCCCGTCTACCCACCGACATGAATTCTTCGGATAAAAGGCCGTGCACATAATGATCACAATTACGTGTCTTTATCAGAAGTGGGATCCCGAGGGCCAGATAATCAGGGGACCAGTAATGACACCGTCGGCCCCCCTAGCACAGACGCCGGAAACGCAAATTTTTTCGGTAACATGGAGGCACTTCTATCTCGCCTGCTGGTGGCTACACAGAACACATCTTCTGGTCACACTCAAGCAATTCTGATCAAATTTGACCCCGATGAAGCGGACGCAGACATACAAGGTTGGTGCAATGTAACTGAAATTGTAGTGAACAGCCGAAATCTTGTCGGGCCTGATTTATTGCTTGCTTTAACGCATGCCCTAAAGGGACGTGCCGCTAAATGCCTGACTTTGCTGAAGATCTCTGACTTAACATGGCCGCATATAAAACAAACTTTGCTTGCCAAATTCAGTCGTCAAATGCTGATGCAGGATTACTTTGACGATATCCTAAAGTTTCAAATAAGTAGCAAAGAAACCGCTTCAGAAGCAGCCGCCCGTCTATGGAATCTTATCGAACGTATTCCAAGGGTTGAAATGAGTGAAGAAGTCATAACAGGATTCGCAATTTCGGTGCTGTCTCAGAGAGACCCGTTAATCCGCAGAGAATTAAACTCACATGTACTTTCCACAAGAGCTCAGCTTTGCAGAATTCTTGGTAGTATATCATCGAAGAGACGTCACGATGACCATGAAACCAATGATAATGATACCAAAAGACCTCGTTTGACCAGCGTGACGGACACACGCTTTAATGGGACATGCCACTTTTGCGGCAATCGTGGACATAAAATTGAAGATTGTCGTAAGCGTCGTGAAACATTGAAGCCGAAAAGTGTTTTAAAACCGTGGGACAAGGAAAAAGAGAGGATCTGCTTCACCTGCGGGAAACTAAGGCATTTCAGCGTTAGCTGCCCTGACGGAATAAAGAAACCAGCGGGTGAGCCGAGCACGCGCAAGGACGTCCACATCTGCGAGCGGCGGTCAACGAGAGGTACTCTGTCGACGTCGTCTGGTGAGGTTATTTCGTTCCTTTTTGACAGCGGATCTGCCTGCTCATTAGTTAAGCGTAGTTTTAGCGACAAGCTTCCTGGCATTAAGCGCAACGAGTCAGTTAGCCTAGTGGGAATAGGAGGGGATAATGTTAGGTGTACTGATCAACTCATTAGCACTGTAGTGATACAAGATATTTCATTGCCGCTTCTGTTTCATGTAGTGCCTGACAACACCATTTCGGAGGCAATTATTATAGGTAGAGATGTACTTGAACTAGGTATTCATGTTGAGATCAACAGTGATCTAGCGCAAGGAATCCAATGTTTGCGAAAATGCACGTGCGTTTGATTTAGGCGAAATCGATACAGATTTGGTAGGCGCGGAAAAAGAAGCGTTGGTAGAAGTCTTGAAAAAGTATAGCGAATACTTTATAGAAGGTATCCCGACACGCCGCGTTACGACAGGTGTTTTAAAAATTGACCCTATAGAACCTCATAAAACCGTTCAGCGTCGACCGTATAGGCTATCTGTTGCGGAGAAAGACATTGTCAAGGGTAAATTGGACGAATTGTTGAAAGCCGGTGTTATCCGCGAAAGCTCCTCTCCTTTCGTTAGTCCCATATTGTTGGTGAAAAAGAAAGATGGATCTGACAGGATGTGCGTCGACTATAGGGAGCTTAATAGAAATACGCGACCCGAGCACTATCCTCTTCCAAGGATTGACGAACAAATAGACCGGCTCACCGGTGCCCATTACTTTTCCTCCCTCGATATGGCTTCCGGTTATCACCAGATACTAGTAGACCCCGACTCGATCGAACGTACGGCTTTCGTAACCCCGGACGGGCAATACGAGTACTTAGCAATGCCGTTCGGTTTACGAAACGCCGCCTCGGTCTATCAGCGTTGCATTAACAAGGCACTAAAATCACTTAAAGATACCGTAGCTCTAGCGTACATGGATGACGTGCTTTGTTTTTCGTCCGATGTAACTGAAGGCCTACGTCGCTTGGACGTTGTTTTAGCAGCTCTATCTGAAGCCGGCTTTTCCTTCAATATCCGCAAATGTAAATTTATGAAAACTGAAATCGACTATCTTGGTTATGCGATTAAGGCTGGTGAAGTGCGACCTAACCCGCGAAAAATTCAAGCGCTCATCGACGCACCGACTCCAGTCACAGCTACACAGGTTCGACAGTTTTTAGGTTTAGCGTCTTATTTCAGGAGATTTATCCCCGGGTTCGCTACTCTTGCCGGACCACTCTATGCGCTCACCAAATTAAAGGGGCCCATTACCTGGACAGACGAACATAAGGAGGTCCATAGGAAGATCGTGAAAATATTAACGACCGAACCCGTTTTGACAATATTTAATCCTGATGTCCCAATCGAACTCCATACAGACGCGAGCTCAGAGGGATATGGGGCAATCTTAATTCAGAGGAAAAATAATGTGCCGCATGTTGTCGCTTATTTCAGCCGCCGCACCACCGAGGTGGAATCCAGATATCATTCGTACGAACTGGAAACTATGGCGGTGGTGCGTGCCGTAGAGAATTTCCACCACTATCTTTACGGGAAACCTTTTCTGGTCTTTACGGATTGCAATTCAGTAAAAGCCTCTAAATCTAAAATCGACTTAACCCCACGAGTTCACCGTTGGTGGGCTGACCTTCTAGCTTATGATTTTGACATCGTGTACAAAGAGGGTCGTAGCATGGCACATGCCGACTACTTGTCCCGAAACCCCCTCCCTTCATCGAATACAACTGCTGATGGCAACTTTAAACCTGATACAATTAGAAACACCCGCTGCAAAGTAGTTAATTTTGTAGAGCTTCATGATAGCTGGCTCCAAGTAGAACAGAAACGCGACCCTGAGATTCAGGATTTAATAAGTAAGCAGGTACACAACCAGCTTCCTGAAGGGATCGCTCATACTTATGATGTACGTGATGGCATCCTTTACAGGAAGGTTGAGCGTAATAAAATAAGCTCCTGGCTCCCGATTGTCCCACGATCTCTTATTTGGACTCTAATAAACCATGTTCACAGCGAAATTAAACATTTAGGATGCGAGAAAACACTTGACAAAATTTATGAGCAGTACTGGTTTCCGCAAATGGCGAAAAATGTCCGCAAGTTTGTCGATTCGTGTATAGTTTGCAAGGCATCTAAAGGGACTTCAGGAGCTCAACAAATAAGAATGCATCCCATCCCTAAAATTTCCGTACCATGGCACACCATACACATTGACCTCACGGGAAAACTTAGCGGTAAAAGCGATCGGAAAGAATACGCATCGGTCATTATTGACGGTTTTACTAAGTACGTTCTGCTCGAGTATACTCAGTCTCTTGATGCAGCGTGCGCAGTGCGAGCCCTCCGAAAAGCAGTGTCATTATTTGGAGCACCAAAAAGAGTCATAGCTGATCAGGGCCGTTGCTATATCAGTTCGAGCTTCAAAGAATTTTGTAACGAGTACAACATTGAACTTCACCTGATAGCGACTGGCTCTTCTCGGGCTAATGGTCAGGTGGAACGTGTCATGCGCACTTTAAAAAGTCTCCTTACCATCATAGAAAACGATGCGAACAAGGTGTGGCGTGAAGAACGAACTTGACAACGTCCAATTAGCACTGAACAGCACACGATCAAGAGTAACAGGATTTACTCCAACAGAGCTCATGTTTGGAATACGAGCTCAATCACTAGGCCTTTCCAAAACAAGCCCCAATCTGAATTATCCCGAACGGGCCAACTTAGAGGTAATCCGTAATGAAGCTACGTGCAATATCCAAAAAACAGCGCTAGCTAATACAGAACGTTTTAATCGTGGTAGGGCTCGAGTTAAACCCTTCTCAAAAGGAGATTACGTTTTCATTAAAAGCAGTGAACGAAACCAAACTAAATTATCCAGAAAATTTCGCGGACCGTTTGTAATCACACAGGTTCTTAGTAATGATAGGTACGAGTTGAAAGCTATCACTGGTGGTAATCGCGTCTATAAATATTCACACGAAAATCTGCGCTCAGTACCAAAGGGTTTCGAGGGTTTGGTAGAAGTCGCTACTAGTTTGGTTGACAGTGAGGAGGCCGAGACGGCGATTAACGAGGAACGAGTAAACCATGACGATAGCGACAGTGATACACTCTCGGCATTTAGTGACCGCACCATGACCGCCGCCGGCTCAGACACACTCGCCGGTTCAGATGATGAGGAGCGATTAGTCTGTAACAAGGGAGGGCGCACAAATGAATGTGAGTTAAGTCAAAGGGAGTAGCTTTTATTAGGATCTTCTAAAAGAACGTGTAGTTGGCATTAGTCATAGTTATAGGCGTGAATAGTTGGGTGGGGCAGAGCAACTAAGCTGTCTTCGGTTTTGGCAGAAGAGGCCTCGCACGCCTGTGCCACCTGTTTCTTAGTATTGACTGGTCGAAGAGGCTTTATGCGCCTGGTCCGCTTCACGTGTGTGTGTGTATGCGTGTGTATTGCAAAGCTGGTCGAAGGGGCCGCAAGCGCCCGGTCCACGCTTTAGGGTGACGGTGGCTAGTCGAAGGGGCCTAGCATGCCCGGTCTACGCCACAGGTGAAGGTAGGCTGTTCGAAGGGGCCAAGCGCGCCCGGTTCACGCCGTACATTGATGTGAGTTGGTCGAAGGGGCCTAGCATGCCCGGTCCACGCCGTAAGTGAAGGTAGGCTGTTCGAAGGGGCCTAGCGCGCCCGGTTCACGCCATACATTGATGTGAATTGGTCGAAGGGGCCTCAGCATGCCCGGGCCACGATGAGAGTAAAGGTATGCTGGTCGAAAGGGCCCCGCTCGCCCGGGCCACGCTAGAGGATACCGGTTCCGTTTTTGAGATGTTAATTATAGGTAATGTGTAAGAACAGGCTTTGCAAGCCCGAACTTGCAAGTGGTTGAGCAATCGCTCACTCGCTTCACCAGTCAGGAATGGTCAAGCGAGCGAGTAAGAACTAAAGTCATGCTGTTCCTTTCAGATGCTCCACACTATGGCGGCTAATCGCACGAGGCCGTGCGACTGTCAGGGTTGGCCGTGACGGCGCATCAAGAGAATCGGCTTGATGGCGCTAGTATCGCCTACTTGATTTCCGAACGAAATGTCAAATGACGTAACACCGAGCGCTAGGGAGGCGGCCATAGTGAATGGGACTGACAGTTGTCATTCGAGAGTCGCCATGATGCGCTCGCGCCTTACGTGTTGCGGTGGAACGCCATATTAATTATCGTCCATTTTGATCTGTTCAAATTATAGTGATTATTGTTCGATTTATCTGTGGTCTGATTAAACCATAATCAAGCTATTCGGTGCAACTATTATTTTAACAAAACCTGGTCTCCTCGCCCGTCTACCCACCGACATGAATTCTTCGGATAAAGGCCGTGCACATAATGATCACAATTACGTGTCTTTATATTTTTAACATAGTTTAAATCCAATAACTTCTTCATAAATTGAAATAAGCTCCTAAATGTTGCTCCGTTACATTTCAGAAGTCGCATTAAGGGCGCGAACTTACGACACAAAAGTCTTCCGTAAGGCTCTTTACAATATAGTCGCTGATGGCGGGAACGACTGCCCGGAGATGTCCCTCTCTGGCATCAAGAAGGGACTCGAAGAGAGCCGGCCCGGGTCCTACCTCTACGTGTTCACCGACGCCTCCGCGAAGGACTACGCCATGTTCGAGGAAGTTAAAGCCCTGTGCCAGACAAAAAAGAGCCAGGTAGGCGTAGAATCTAATCAGGCGTGTTCGAGAGTCTATCAGCATTTGATGAATCCAGTTTGCAATTTTCTTACGCCCGTGTTAATCACATTGTTCTTCATCACATCTGCGAGGAGATAAATAACTCCAGCCCCAATCCTTATTGATAAATCGGGCGTCCTTGCTAGAGAAGTGCGCTACTACAATATTTAAATTTTTGGATCTTACCACACAAATAAGAGAGTAGAAAAGTGATACCCCACTTTATATCATCTAGACACACGGCAGCTTCTCCAGCCAAGTTCATGTCAAAAGGAATTGGCAAGCAGCCGCCGTGTGGTATTTACACAAACCATTCGGAGCCACTTTTGGACCCTCAATAACTCCAAATCTATTTAACATAAAAACATGAAATTTGGTTAATGTATTAAAAACCTTTGAGTACCTACCTAGTTCATTTATACTTATTATTTTTTATTTTTTCTATTTATTTATTTATGCAAAGAGGTATTAATAGACAATATCTATTTAACATTGTACCTGCCATTTACATGCTAAATTATTTTTGGCTTTTCAGATCACTTTCATCCTGACCGGAACATGCCAAGTCAGCAATCCTCGAATGAATGAGGTCTATAACGACCTGGCAGTGGCTTGCGGTGGTGGAGTTTTGAGGATGTCCACGAATGATATAGGACAGGTATTCATTTAATAATCAACTACAACAACATCATTAGCCTATATTCGTCCTACTGCTGGACACAGGCCTCGCTAATTATCAAAAATGTGAATAATTGAACCTAGTTCTAAACATATAGTTAGGTAAAGGTATCTTAATAGTTAGGTAAATACATCATGTATTATTGGGACCTGGGTATATCATAAAACTACGACCAAGACCACCGTGGGATGTGCAGCAGCATCCCTGGAGTGGGTGGAGATACTGCGATCGCCAACTCGCATGCCAAGCGTGGCGATTATGGCATTTACCCCCCATGAAATTGGGGGAGGCCTATGTTCAGCAGTGGACGTGCTTCGACTGATATGGTGGTAGTGGATGTATTATAGTACGCCTGAAGCGTAACTTTTAAAAACGCCATAGAAATCGTCACTTTTTGTACGGGAAAATGACAGACGTACGAACGAACTTTTGAAAAGTAACGCAACTGCCCCGCAGAAGAACGGGACGGCAGTATTTAAACGGGCGGGAGAGCTTTTAGCTCTCCACAGACCTTTACTCCTCCTGCCTTGTCGCATAAAACACTTGCCATGTGATTTTTTATAGCAAATATAACAAAACAATGATACCTACAGCCAACTTATATTTGGTTGTCACTGTCCTTAGTATAAAGTTTCTTTATCATTGTGCTCCATTTTATACGGAATAAGATCCTAGCTGTAATACTGTGAGCAACAAAAAACTTATTTTTATTTTTTCAGATGTACGCATATGTAAGGGATTACATGAATGTTGCTAACAACGTGATAACGTCTAAAAAGCTCTCACCTTTCCAATGGACAACGACTATCGTAAGTATGATTGTCGTACCCCCCAATGACACCCCGACGTATTAGTGGGCCCGAACCGGTGGAGCCTCGTCGGGGGGAACGGAGATACAGTGCTCTCCAATTAGAGGTTATACCAAGGTTACCTTAACAACGGACTGTTTTTACGAAACCATCCTAAGTTACAAAGAAAGCAAAATGCAGCTTCTACCTTGAACCATGCTTAAGCACTAATTAGGGCTTAATTTTATGAAAAGTCGTCTTCTGATCCCTTGGCGCTGTAGTCGAGCGATAAAGCATGCACACATCAATCTGGGAGGTCACGGGTACGAATCCGCGGGTTCGTGACTTTTAGTTTTAAAAAAAACTCATGAACGAAATATCATGTGATATTTAACGGTAGATTTTAAGGAGGGAAACCTTCGTGAGGAATCCGGTCTAATCCAACATTCCGATCCAGTATTCCCCCTAGGTTGGAAGGTCAAATGACAGTCGCTTTCATTAAATCAGTGCCTTCGCCAATTCTTGGGAAAAGGCAGCGTCCCCTCGGCATCCTTCAGGATGCAACTACTGGAATAACGCTGGGATGATAATGATGAATGACGATGAGTGGGTACGCACGTCTTGCCACCGACGTACGGCCCGCCTGATGGTAAGCGGTCACCTCAGCCTATTTGGCTGGTTGGTGGGCTTGGTGGGCAGGTGGGTTGTTGCTGAAGGCGTCCGCCTGCAGCACCAACCTACGATTACAGGCGATCAACGTCAAATATGGCGCTGGCAGCTGTCATCCCATAGAAACTTGTCAAACATTCCATACAATCAGATTTTAACAAACACCGTTTACGATCACAGACGGTTTGGTGCGACCCAGCCACACTCACACACACACTTGCTTTGAGTTGAGAGAGAAAAGAAGAACTAGAGTTGCCCAAAGCAATGTCACCAAAAGTCACTCTGCAAGGAATTGCCTTTTTTATTACTTAGGAGGCAAACGCGCAGACGAATCGCCTGATGGTAAGCGATTAGCGCCGCCCATGGACACTCGCAACACCAGAGGGGTTGTAAGTGCGTTGCCAGCAACGTATTCTTAGATAACTTTTCATTTTCAGTTCACCAAAGACGCTTCAACCGATTACATCCGAGTGGCCGCTTCTGGAACCAATGTGCAACTGCAAGTGGCTGACCAAGAAGGAAAAGTGATCAGAAGTATTGTCGGGCATAAGAACTTTAAGGTACTTATATTGAATCAGATAATAGTAAGGCTACAGAAAGTGAGTGTGAGTGAGCCCCTAAAACAAGGAAATGTTACATAAAAATAAATGATTTTATTCAGTTTCTGACGTATGACATAGTATAATACTACGAACGACATTGAGAAATTCAAATTCACAGCGCAGGCTTCTTCAATAGACTTCTTCTAGATACGAGTATAAGAATACAATTGTATTCTTATATCTATGATGTTACACTACCTACTACCTAGTATATAAGTATAGAGCCTCATAGTAGTGGTTCGTAGTAGAACGGTCCTTTGCTTTGTTTTCATCGTGATACCATAAAAATCCTAACATTTTGTTCTTTACCGCAGATATTGACGCTGGCTGACTTACCAAACGGTGAAGTAACGGTGAAGGCGAGGAGTGCATCCAGCGGCCACGTGGCTGTCTACGAACACGTCCCAGCTACCGGCAACGAGACTATTTAGTTATACGACTGATTTGATGGCCTAAATATACGATAGAGATGGCTTATGGTTCGAGTACAAGGGACCACAGATCTTCCTTAATATTCGCTACTTTACGTTACGCCCCCCCCCCCCTCCAGTTTAATATTTTTTTCGTAATTTCACATCATATTTCTATAGCGGTTTATTGTATACACCTTCCTATCAAATTTTATACTTAATTGTAAGCTCTTAGTCTCCGAGTAAATCGGCTGTGACATACGGACGGACGGACGGCGGTAGGTAGGACATGACGAATCTATAAGGGTCCCGTTTTCGGCATTTTGGATACGGAACCCTAAAAATGCATTTTGTGTTTGCAAAACAAGTGGACGGTAAAATAAAAGTTACTAAATGGGACATAGATGTTTTTATTTATTTATACAGGCTGGAAAGAAAATAAGGGGCTTGGAGGGAAACTGCCTTTAAACGTTGAGATAACTCAATTTACTGAAAGGAAACATTATTTTGTTTCTTCTAAGCAATAAAACTGCATTCACAGATTTTTGAAAAAGATACCTTTTTTTGCAATACTAATAGTGTAAAATGTCTTTATTATTTTTTTTGACTCTCTTATATCTTAGACTAGGTCTGTCTCTAATAAGTTTATGTTCCTTGATAAAAATAGGATCTATTGGCATCAAATTTTTTTCCGACAAATATGTCAAAAAAAAAATGTTATTTTTGCTATCTGTACATTTTTAAAAAAATCTGTGAGTGCAGTTTTAATGCTTAGGAGAAATAAAATAATGTTTCCTTTCAGCAAATTGAGCTATCTCAACGTCTTATGGTAGTTTCCCTCCAGTGCCCGACTTATCTTTCCACACTGTATGTTATAGATATACTTGAAATATACAAGGTGGGCCCTGTAACTGGAGCAAATATTTAAATGGACGCTTCCTTAGAGCATCTGCAGTAACACCTGGTATACAAATTTTGTTCAAAAATGTTCGTTTCGGAGAATGATCTAAAGTAATGGATCTTGACACCACGAGATTATAGCACATCAGTTAACGCAGTGTTTAAAGTAGTATCAAGTTATGAGTCATAATTGTTTTTGCATTTTGTGTTTTCAAGGATATTTTTGGTATTTTTTTTACAATTTTATTGAATTCTTAAAATAAATTGACATTAATGTCACTTCAAAAAGTAACAAAAATACAGGTAAGGCAACTTTGAAGAAAAAAAAATAGAACATTTTTTTTCGACTAAGGCCACTTGGAAATAATTATTGGCCCGCTAAATAGTCAACCGATTGATATTTTGTTCCTGATACAGGGCCCACCCTGTATAAAATAAAATCTCCCGTATGTTAAATTTCAAATTAAAATTTCCCGCTAAAACGCTAACTCCTGCCATGGCATCGCTAGGACGTTGCGATCCTCTACACAACAACATCATATTTTCATCAACATATGAGCCGCTTTTCACGTTTCCAGTGGGGGCGAAAAGCGGCTCACGGAGTGCCGTTTTGCTACGTTGAATGTTGGAGGAGGAATGGAAGGAAATATACAGCGTACTGGTCTGGAGTGACCGTTTCAGACAGAGCATGTTAGGGGGTTGGTGTCATACTTTCAGCTAGGATTGCTAAGTGTGTGAATGAATTTGAATGCGTGAGTCCCAGATTAATATGGGTCAGAATAAAATGAGGACTGACTCGTATCTTTGTTATTGGGGTATATGCCCCTGTAAACCTGGGTACGAGAACATCACAGTCTACCCAGGAAGAGGGAAAACAGTTCTGGGAGGAATTAAGGGATGTCACAAATAGATGTAAGGATAATGAAAGGTTGATTATGTTAGGTGATTTTAATGCATGGGTAGAGGTAAAGCGAGATGGATTTGAAAAGGTTCTGGGTACTCACGGTGACGAGAGAGTGAATGAGAATGGTGAGAGTTTGTTAGAGATTTGCGTCGAGAGAAATCTTTTTGTGACAAATACAATGTTTGCTCACAAATGGATTCATTTGTACACGCGTGAGGCGGAGAACGTAAGAAAGAGTATGATTGATTTTGTGATAGTGGACGAAAGATTGAGGAAGAATGTTCTGGATACTAGGGTGTATCGCGGGGCCGGAATAAATACAGACCACTTCCTGGTGATGAGCCGAATGAAAGGTCGGTTTCAAGGATGGCGGCATCGACCTCGTATATTCACTAGTGTTCTGGAGAGAATAAAGGTAGAAAATTTGCAAGAGGAAAGTGTGGCTGATGAGTATATTCATAAACTAAAGGAAAATCTCAGAGAGATAGATGATATATGCGAGATTGATCAACTATGGAATGGTTTCAAAGATAAGCTTGTAAGTACAGCCAGGAATGTATGTGGTGTGAATAAAAGGAGCAAAGGGAAGAAGAAGAAGAATGTATGGTGGGATAAAGAGGTACAAAAGGCAGTAAGTGAGAAGAAGAAAGCGTGGCTAGATTGGTTGGCGATAAGAGCTGACCAAAGAAGTCAAAAAGCCGCGCTTGAAGACGTGAGTGAAAGGAAAAGTAACTATAAAATGTTGAATGTTCTGGTAAAGGAGGTAGTTAAAAGAAAGGAAGATGAACAGAATGATGAGATAGATCAGAGGTTATCTTAGGATTTCCAGGCAAACATTAAGTTTTTCTGGAAAGCCGTTCGACTAGCCAGAGGTAAAACTCAGACCTCAGAGCTAACCTCGATTAGAGACCGGCATGGAAGTTTATTGAATGATGAGGAATGCATATTAGGGAGATGGAAGGAATATTTTGAAGGTTTGTTTGAGAGAGAAGAGGAAAATACGTCAGGAGTGAATGATAATGCACTGCCACATGAGGAGTGTAGTATTAGTATGGATGAAATTGTAAAAGCTTTGAAAGGAATGAAACCAGGAAAGGCAGCGGAGTATGATAGAATTTCAGTCGAGATTCTGAAGGCTGGGCAAGGCGTCGTAGCAAGTCAGTTGTATCGCCTTTTCAACTTGTGATTTAATACCGGCATAGTTCCAAAAGATTGGTGCAAGGCGGTCATCGTGCCACTGTACAAGGGAAAAGGCTCAATTCAATTTAATTCAAATTATTTATTTTGTTAAACATAGGTTATAATTACAAGTAATATTGGTGGTTAAATACAAAATATAAGACCTCTATGTTTTACCCACACAGAGTAGGTGTACAAAATATTTGTTCAATCTGCTAATTATACATTACAAATTGAGAGCAACTTGATGATATCTAATACTAAAACTAATGATGTCAATACAATAATTAATATGAGTTAATATCAATGTAAAAAAATGTATAATAATAAACAAATGCCTAAAAAGGAACCAAGTCACGTGGTAGCGTCATTTAAGTAATCCTAATTGTATAATAACATTTCTCTATTAAATATGATGTCAACTGCCGTTTAAATGCATTAATATCCAGGATCTTAATACGATCAGGAATTTTATTGAAAATGTTAGGTGCCATTCCCAAGACTCCACTTCTCATTAGTGTTGTGTTGCTTCCCTGCAAAGTTTTTAATTTATGTTTGTATTGTTTTCGTGTCGGGAATCTGCGGCCTTGCGAAACGTTGTTGAAAATGTCTGGATTCGTCTTGACAAAAATACCTATTTCGAGGATATACAATGAAGGTAGAGTTAATATATAATTTTACAAGATTTAATGCCTCGCCTCTAATGCCATACCGACTCATTTTATACAAATGTTTACCGTGGTTTACATAGTCAAAAGCTTTTGTCATGTCTGTAAACAGAGCGCAAACGGGGTTTCTTTTATTAACATTATCTAAAACAACACTAATTAATTGTGTTTTTTTTTCAAAATCCTTTTTGTTGTTTGCAAAGTAAATTATATTTATTTAAGTACTTATATATCCTACGGTATGTCACCTATTCAAATATTTTTGAAATAACAATGGAGGGGATTAAAGCGATAGGCCGATAATTATGAAGGCTTTTCTTATCACCTTTTTTATACAATGGTTTGATTACGGTTGTTTTTAGACCATCAGGGAAAATACCCGTCTCAATACAAATATTAATTATATGGCTTAAAGGTTTATCTAGAATATCACTTACAAATTTAATAACCTGGGTACATATGCCGTCATATCCTACGCTCTGCGTATTTTTTAAAGACCCTATTATCTTTTTAATTTCTTCCGGTGTAGTCAGCGACATAAACATGGATTGTTCATTGTTTTCAATATTCGGTTCAAAGGTGTTACAGTGCGATTTGACTGGTTGGTGTACAAAATGATCATTAAAGGCCAAAGCTATATCTTTAGGATTCGTTAAAGTTTTACCATGACTATCATTTATTGTTTGAATTGGTTCCTTTGGACCCATGGGTTTGCAGTCTTTTATAATATTCCAGACAGTCTTTGGTTTGTTCCCTGAAATTTTTATCTTGTAGTTATTTTTCGCTCTTTGAGTCAGTTTTATGATCTTTTTAAAAGTTTTAGAATAATTTCGTAGTTTTATATTATTTGCTAGAGTACGATTTAATCTAAACTCCCAAAGCAAGTCTCTTTGTTTTTTACTACATAGTTGTATGCCTTTGGATATCCATTTAACTTAACTTTTTACTTTCATCGTCACAAGTTTCACCGGAAAACATAGGTCATATAGAATTCTTAATATATCTATGAAATTGTTATAGGCATCGTTACGATCGACGGCTTCATAAACATCAAGAAAGGATAGACAATTTATATAAGATCTGAAATTATTCAGGTTTACAAGAGAATAATCGCGTTTTTCTATTTTCCAAGATTTTGGTGCACTGGACTTATGTAATATAGGTATTTCTAACAATTGTGATGTGTGATCAGATAGTCCTAGATCGATTAATTGATGTTTATAGCCTCTTTTCAGATTGTGTGCAAAGTTGTCCAGGCACGATTTGCTAATAGGTCTCGTAGGCTCCCTAATTTCCAGAAGTAACCCATAGCTCCTTAAAAAAAATCAAATTCTAATGTGGCATTATTACTTTTTAGGATATCAAAATTAAAATCTCCACATATGATCACTTTTTTTATTATATTATTCTTACAAATTATTTTTAGTATAATATCAAACTTTTCATAGAATATGCTCCACCACCACCATATCTGCCCTAGGACGTCCACTGCTGGACATAGGCCTCCCCCAATTTCATAGGGGGTAAATGCCATAATCGCCACGCTTGGCATGCGGGTTGGCGATCGCAGTATCTCCACCGCACTCTAGGAATGCTGCTGCCCATTCCCCGGTGGTCTTGGTCGTAGTTTATGCTCAAATTACTATAACCAGGTATTCTATAAAGACATATCAGTATAATATCGTGGCTAGTCAATTCTACGGCACAACATTCTAATACACCAGAAATTGAGAGCTTGGCGATTTCTGGTAGTTCCTTAAATAATAGGCCAGGTTTGACTTATATGCATGATCCTCCACGTTTCCAATGTTTTCGGGAGTAACATGCTGCTAGGTAGTAATTAGGCAATACCAGGGAGCTTTCATGTCCAGCCATCATAAAATGTTCGGTTATACAAATAATGTCAATATCGATTTGTTTCGTTTTTAATTCATTTAAACAA
Organism: Notocelia uddmanniana; assembly: GCA_905163555.1. Lineage (NCBI taxonomy): Eukaryota > Metazoa > Arthropoda > Insecta > Lepidoptera > Tortricidae > Notocelia > Notocelia uddmanniana. The sequence goes on along the minus strand of LR991063.1, from coordinate 4,028,050 downwards.
ATGGTAAGTATGTCAGTTTTATTCATTAAACCGGCGATATTCTGATGCAAAATATTCATATACATTTTAGGATTTTCATGTGAATGTCTACTGGCTTTTTCAGAATTATTCAGGAAAAAAAACCTTTTTTTTGGCAAAGCACAGATCTTGATTCTTTTGAGAGGCGGCCCTGGTTTCCAAAATTTTTATCTTGCATCCCAAATCCCTAAAAATACTAGACAACGCTAAGTTACTTATCTCGTATTGCTGGAATATTGTACATTTTTATTAGTATCCACTAAATAAGCATCATTATATTAAATTATATCTTGGTACAATAAATAATTGATTGAAAAGGTCAATACGCTTATTAAACAGACTACAGTATTCATTAAACTTAAAACAAGGGGTACAGAGTATTACATTCGTGTTCCCAGTCAGCATAAGTTTTTCCCGTATTGTTAAAACAATTTTATGATAGTTATGATAGATGAGTTGTACAAAAATCCTCTGGTCCTGTTAAAACTAAACAAAAGTCATATTTCGTTAACGTTTTGAGTTTGCAGTTAATGTTTTGCAAAAGTTGTGATATTCCGCCGTAAGGAATGAGATAATGACATATCTCGTGCGCTTTAAAAGTATTCTTAGCCGTCTTGTAGATAGGATTTTTTGTGTTACTACTAATTATTATTATTTTCCGCGCCATAGGTTGGTCAGTATTGCTATGGCCTCGGTCCACATCGCTTCTTTGCGCGTTAGACGCTTGATTAGCTATATATGATGGTCTCTCGACGTCTTTTTCAGCATGACTGTTTGATTTTATCGGTGTAGATGATGTCATGGTTCGCTCCTTATTGTTGCCGAGTATGATTGTGGCATTAACACTGTCACGTAACGGGGAGGTGACTGAGGTCTCTTCTTGGGAAAGACTAGACATATGGAGGTCTTCCATAAACTTACAGATGTTGTTTGAGCGCTGTGTACACGAAGTTCTAAGGTGCATAGTTGTTTAATATTTCTATATGTCGGTGTGTAAGACATTCTATTCCGCATTTTAGGAGTGTGCACTTTTTTTTGCTTAATGACTTCTGTAGCCGTTATAGTTTTGTACAATGCTATTGTGTTTTTATATATTTCGTTTGATTTTTTTAGCTCGGGTAATTCCAATGATAGTTTAGAGATTTCTTCATTTGCTATTTCCAACTCGTCGTGTAGATGATCAACCTGGGTTTTTATATCTCGTAATAGGGATGAGTCCCCGGGCGATAAATAAGGCAGACTTAACTGACTGCTGCTGTCTAAGATGCACTGAGTATCGGATATTGGGTCAAACGAATAGCTCAACCTGCGTTTTCTGATGGTAACGTTATCAAACTATGACATTTTTGATAATGCTGCAAATGTTTTCTATGATTAATATGATGATTATTGCGCGCGCGCAACGTCGTTCGCATTAAAGTGTAGGCCTATTTTCTATTGTTCTCTGCCGTCGGCAAGATGCATCGAAGATGGGCGGAGTTCACACTAAATGGTTCGCTAACGCTGAGTCGGACCGTGCAAAATAATACTTGTCTCTTTTCAACTGTTGCGATCCTAATGCATTCCTTATCTGTCTGTCACTTTTCACGTGCAGCTTGCAAAGTTCATCGCTAGATGGCGTTATGCATTCCAATATAGATCCTTAATTAAATTGATCAGAATGAAATTAATATAAACCTGTATGTATTATTGATTTTTCTTTGAAAGACGTTCTTATGTGGTATTAACATGCGGTCTTATGTCATATGATGTACGCACTATTTATCACTATAAAAAAAGAAAAGTCTTACGTTCGATTGTTCTGTATAATAATAGTCTTACTAGGTAAATAAATTTCATTTGCACGGTGTTACACTCAGTCTAATGTAGAAGGTAAACGTTAAAAAAAGGAAATAAATCTGAGTTACTTGTCTGATAATGTTAGTCTGAAGTTTTAATACACTTTGTTCAAAAAAACCAACAGTAACGGTTTCGTCAATTTATATATCGAGCCATCACACTGTTATTTTGTCCACAAAACCACACAAAAACACTTCCACATATTGTTTAGTCATATTTCTAATATTTGCAGCACAAATCACTCAAAGATTACTCGATAATGTATATTTTATTATATTTCAATTTAGGACCCGATGTTTATGTGGCAAGCAGCGCCATCTTCCCCTCAGCTCAGCTCACAACTTGACTGCAAGAACTACAGGGGCATTAGCTTACTCAGCATCGTTGGCAAATTATATGCGAAAGTGTTGATTGAAAGGGTAATGAAAGAAACCGATGAGAAAATATGGGATGTACAAGCGGGATTTAGGAAAGGTATGGGATGTACGGATCAAGTCTTCTCGTTACGATGCATAGCCGAAAAATATTTTGTCCAAGGTCAAAAGGTCTATTGCGCGTTCGTGGATTTGGAGAAGGCCTATGACAGAGTGGTGAGGAATGAACTTTGGTCGGTACTGTCCGGGTATGGAGTGAGCGACCATCTCATTCAAGCTCTGAAATCTCTATACGAGGATTCCTCTGCTTGTGTGAGAGTAAACGGGTCCTACACTGAATGGTTTAGCATCGAAAAGGGTGTTAGACAGGGATGTGTAGCGTCACCGTGGCTGTTTAATCTATTTCTGGACAGTTGTTTGCAAGATTTGAAAGACGATGAATGTGGGTTGGAAATGAATGGGTTGCTTATCAAATGTCTAGTATCTACTCTACGCCGATAACCAGGTTTTATTAGCGTCATCGGCTGAGAAGCTACAGAAGATGGTAACTACTCGTAGCATGCACGGATTGTTTGCGAGAAAAGGAATGAAAATGAATGTAAGCAAGACAAAAGTGATGGTATTTGAAAGAGATGAGTGTATGACAGTTTGTGAAATTGCTGTGGATGGAGAGAGGTTGGAGCAAGTGGATGGGTTTGTGTATTTGGGGACTTTGTTCACGAGAGACGGTAAGCATGAAGGAGATATTGAAAGGAGAGTGATAGCTGGGAATCGAGTGAATGGGGCACTTCACGCCTTTATGAGTAGCCAGAAAGTGTCAGAAAAGGCGCGGCTGGCTGTGCATAGAGGAGTGTTGGTGCCGACAGTATTGTATGGTAGCGAAAGTTGGGTGTGGCAGAAGAAACATCAGAGTCGATTGAATGCAGTGGAAATGAGAGCGCTGAGAAGTATGTGTGGCGTTACTTTGAGAGATAGAGTAAGAAACACCGTTATGAGACGGAGGTGTGGAGTGAATGAAGATATAGTGGCGAAAATTGAGAAAGGTATGCTAAGATAGTTTGGACATGTAGAGAGGATGGATGAAAGAAGATTGACAAAACGAGTGTATAAAGAAGAAGAAGACTTCGGCGAACGTAGTCCGACCAAATCGGAGACATTCTGCAGAAAGGCCAGGTCAGGAGTACCCTAAATCGGCGCGCATGCATGAAGAATGTTATGAAAGTTCATGAAGCGAAAGTTGTATGTCAGGACCGTAGCAAGTGGAAATCCGTGATCTCTGCCTACCCCTCTGGAAAACAGGCGTGATTATATGTATGTATGTATGTATGTAATAATCTCTCCATTGTCCGTCCGTGACGGTGAAAAAAAAATTAAAATTCACTAAAACTCAACTGTCGCGCATTGCCGTAATTCTGTGTGGATGTTCTGTGTTGGGAGTGGGGGACCTGCATATGACTCTAGCTTGACAGCTGGAGACATTGCGGTTCCCTCACTCTCAACGCAGCGCATCCCCAAGTCAATAAAGGGTCGGTGACGCACTTGAGATTCCTCTGGAGTCACAAGTGACAATAGGCTACGGTGTCTGCTTCCCATCAGGCAGGCCGTATGCTTGTTTGCCACCGTCGTAGTAAAAAAAAAACCAGTATGTTTCTCCAGAAAAGAAAATACTAAATACGGACCTTCTTCTTAAAAATGCACAGCTAATAATTGAATTACTATATATTTCCTATTTTTTGACAAAATAAGGTAGTTAAGTAGGTACTTTGGAATGAGTATATTGATTTTTTCAGTAAGTAGGTACTCTATATTTCACTAATTTACATCTAAGTATCATCACCAATATTACATATCAAATATTGATACGTTATATTGTAATGCAATCGTATCTAGACACGCGGCAGCGTGTCCAGCCAAGTTCACCCCAGGAACTGGCGGACAGCAGCCATGTGTTATATTACACGAACCGTTTGGAGCTACTTTTGACCCCACAATAACTCCAAATCTATCTATTATAAAATCATGAAATTTGGTACATATATTAAGATCCGTTAGAACAACTAGAACCCTAAATTTCATAAATATAGGTTTAATAGTTATTGAGATAATTAATTCCAAAATACGGCATTTTTACCACTGACTGACTGACTAGTAATCGAAAACCTAACCCACTTCCAGATGACCAAAAAGCTGAAATTTAGCATGCAGCTTGGTAATTATGTGTATACACCAGAAAAAGCAGAAAACAGTGATTTTATTATTAGTTTTATTATTTTTATTATTTATGCTATTTACCTCAGAACTCCGTCATTTATTAACCGATTTGGAAAATTCTTTTTTTGTTTGAAACGGTATACTTCCGGGGTGGTCCCATTGTCATCGGGTCTGAATCCGATCATAAGATCTTGGAGCAATCGAGGGAACTCTTCAAATATTTTAGGTATTTTGTAAAGTAACTCGTGCTTTCGCTCTGGGAAAGCACCATTGATGAAGTTGGACAAAAAGTAATGATATCCCATCAAAAACATAAATGTGAAAATGGCAGCCAAGTTCACCGCCAAAAGAATTGAGATCTAAATGGGCGCCAAGTTCCGTAGATTATCTGAAAAGTTGCCAAGTTTGGCACTAGATTGTTTACAGTAAAACTAATTTACTGCGGATTAATGCATTTTGAGCTTTAACTTGGCAGTTTTCTTAAATATCCAACAGCTTTTATGGTATTATAACATACTGCATAGAAAACTGCCAAGTTAAGGCTCAAAATGCATTAAGTCGCAGTAAATTAGTTTTGCTGTAAACAATCTAGTGTCAAACTTGGCAACTTTTCAGATAATCTACGGAACTTGGCGCCGATTTAGGTCTCAATTCTTTTGCCGGTGAACTTGGCTGCCATTTTCACATTTATGTTTTTGATGGGATAATACATACAAAATAAAACTGCGTATTTTACTTAATCTATTACTTTATTATTTTTACTCAAGAGCAAACAAATCGAGTAGAGAGCAAGGAAACACAACATATTATATATCGTCCGCAAACAAAAAGCTAGTGTGACCAGAGGGCTGGCCAGTATTTCGCCCAGCGGATCAGCATTGCTATCCAACGGGGTAATGCGGCCAGCCTTTTGGGTACACTACCTAGTAATACAGACCTAGGGCAATTTTTTTATTTATAAGTTTTTATTTTTATTTGTTTAATATATATGTTCTATCCTTGTTCTTTTTTGTTGTGTTATAAATAAAAAATAATCTGTTAAAAGCTAGTAGTGTTTATTATATTAGGCAAATTGTTTATATAAATTAGGAATAGTAAACATCATCACTTTGAGTATGTACGAACGGTACGGGCAATAAAGTGTCCGTATCTTGTTGAGCTAATTTTTTTTGTGTATGTTCCGTGGATATGCATGCAATATTATGATACTAAGGAGCTGATGGAGACGGCAGTTCGTAGGAACTCCTAAATCATTCAAGATTGTAACGGGATCGTCGTATTAGTTCTCACTAAGTGATTAGTAGTTCTCAAGCCGCCCAAAGGCCTCTAACTTGGCTCAACGACCGCTGTCCTAGGCAACCGGCGGGATCAACAGCTGTGTCTTTCAAAGCACGGGGGTAGTAACCACTCAAAGCGGTCACCCATCCAAGAGCTGACCTGCGCCCACGTGAAATCGACCTGATGATTGTTCAGTTAATGACTGTGCCAAAAATACAGTCAGCAATAATAGTCGTTGGATATTTATCACTAGTGAATGCACATTATCTTAATGTAAATCAAATACTACATCAGCAATAAATCTTGCAGAGCATCTGTGTGATTGGAAGTCATTCTAAAGCGCCTACACTATTGTACTGGTTGCTGTTCTGAATGCCATTTTTAAGCTACATCTTTGTCAGGCATTTAGTTAAGTGACATTACGAGTAAAATGTAAGACGGTGATGTTTCCCTACGAGATCGAATTCTAAATGAGGAGATTTGTAGGAGATCCAGGTTCGTCGACATAGCTCAGCGAGTTGCAAAACTCAAGTGGCAGTGGGCGGGGCACATTGCTCGTCGAACCGATGGCCGCTGGGGCAGAAAGGTTCTTGAGTGGCGACCACATATTCACAACACTGCGCGGTTTGGTAGACCAATTGAACTCATTATACCACGGCAACGCGCAATGTAATTAACTTTGCATGCGAATCCCGTATGTGTGTACAGAGGCCTTGACGCTTTGGCAGGCTCGATAAAATTTTATACCTATTTTAGGTACATTTTTGACCATCAAATACCGTGCTAATGGCTTTACTGAATACCTATCAATAGGCAAGGTCTGATTCTCGTCACGATTTAGAACTGAAGTTCTAAACTCATCATGAATACGAATGGGGCTAGAGTTATCATTACCTATGACCTCCAGATCTCCGATACGATAATCACCAGATTTAAGAAACAACGTGTTAGACGCCCTTGGTACTTAATGTTTAGGTAACATCCGTTGTTTGGACTCAAATGTCGGAATAATCATAAGACATAATTTATTAGGAGGATTATGTCCTTACGGCGTAGCTTGCAAATTATACCACGACTTCGTGTTTTTTTTTCTTTATTCTTTAATTTAGGCTTATTATATGCACCTATATAGTGCGCTCGTGGCCCAGCGGCGCCCGCGTACCGCGTGCGGTATGCGAGGTTAAGCAATGTTGGGCGCAGGTCAGTTCTTGGATGGGTGACCGCTTTGAGTGGTTACTAACTGAGCGCTCTCGTGCTTTGGAAGGCACGTTAAGCCGTTGATCCCGGCTGCTGTCTACGACAGCAGTCGTTAAGTCAAGTTAGAGGCCTTCGGGCGGCTTGAGAACTTCTAACAGTCAAGTTGCCCACTCACTTGACAAAGGGGGGTCGAAGTTGCACCACGTCCGTAGGGAGTACCCACTGTACCCTACACGTGACCCCTGGGTGGTGCTAAAAGTGCAACAAAAACTGGCAACCGTACTTGTCTTCTCGAAGATCTCACGGTTCGTAAATAAATGCCATACGATTAAAAAAAATGCACCTATGAATGGCAATAAGCTACCACCGGTTCGGAAAAATAAATGTCTGCCACGAGAAGAACCGGCGTAAGAAACTCGGTGAGGAGTCATTTTTACAAAACAATTTACATCGTATAGTTTAATATAAAATTACAGTGCTACAGTAGAATTCCTATTTTTACGATTCATTAGCCATGCAGGACGCTATTACTGCCAAACACCCCTATCCATGATGTAATCGTTTGCCTTATAATTATGCTTTTGAAATACATAAGTGTTTGTTTCACTACAGATTTGAATTTATAATTGCTAAGTTCAGTAATGTGTTTAGGAATTTTATTGTAGATTGAAGGCTTGCTTTAATGGCAGTGAAAGCGATATACACACAATATCATCAACAAATTATACACTCCACCACCATATCAGCTGAAGAAACGTCCACTGCTGGATATCGGCCTCCTCTAATTTCACGAGGGGTACACGGCATTATCGCCTCGCTTGGCATGCGGGTTGGCGATCGCAGTATCACCACCGCACTCCAGGGATGCTGCGATCCCCTGGTGGTCTTGGTTGTAGCTTTACCCGGATCCTCTATATGGATCGTGAATATTTAGAAAACCAATGGCTATATTAATTTTCTAAATATTAAAATGGAAGAAAGCCTACCATCGTCTTAATGACGTCACTACTATGAAATTGTGGCAGTCACAGCGCACAAATAGAACAGCAGTTCACTTTCTTTAGTAAGGCTGGGTTGCACCAAACCGTCTGTAATAGTAACCGTTGTTCGTTAAAATTTTTAATATATGGAAAGTTTGACAAGTTTCTATGGGATGACAGCTGCCTGCAGTGCCTAAGGCTGGGTTGCACTGACTTACGATCGCAGACTGATCAACGTTAAATATGGCGCCGGCAGCTGTCATCTCATAGAAACTTGTCAATCTTTCCATACATTGAAATTTTAACGAACACAGCTTACAGTTACAGACGGTTTGGTGCAACCCAGCCTTAATCTGTCTTAGTAACAGTGCTTCTGTATGATTTGTTACGCTGTGACGCCTTACTTGTCACTTACTCTCTTTTAGAATGAGGAACTTTTGAAATTGATTTATTTATATGGAATTGGGATATTTTCGTGAATTTAAAAATGTGGTTTTACTTATCTTTCTATCCTCTATTTGATTTCATCGGAAAAAAAGCCTGCTTAAAAATATGAAATCTTGTCGATTGACCTCTCTTTTTTTCGCTTTTTCTCTTTGTTCGTCTTTTCTGATTTTACTATTTTTCTTTTCCTTCTTTATTTTTGGCCTCGTTTGGACCCTAAAGGCCTATTTGAGCGTATATGAAGAAGTAACTGATCCTACAGGAGGCCACACTTAACGATATCAATATAAAAATAGTCTCGTATTTCAAGAGATGCAGACGGAGCCACAGTATGAAATGTATCCTATGTCAATGACGAAGGTCCATTTTAGTATAAATGTGAAAGTATTTTAAAATCGGATAAATTGCTCCCTACATATAAACATACAAATTTAAGATCATTACAACATATAAATAGAAGTATACTGATAAAAACTCTCACGTCTAGTCTGCTTTTCATATCTTTCTACATACTCGTACATACAGTTGCGGCCAATAATGAGCCCCCTTAAATATTTATTTTATTCTGTTTTCTAGTATTTATTGTTATAGTGGCAACAAAAATATATCATCTGTGAAAATTTCAACTGTCTAACTCAGGGGCTCCCAAAGTGGTCCAGGTGGACCTCCAGGGGTCCACAGGAAACTCGACGGGGGTCTACGTTGTTCTGACAAAAAAATGGGGAAACCCCCATATGAATATGGTAGAAATATGGCGTGCGGGTCTACCAGAACCAGTTAACTTTTGAAAGTGGTCTATGAGAAAAAAAGTTTGGGAACACTTGGTCTAACTATCACGGTTCATGAGATGCAGCCTGGTGACCGACGGACGGGCAGTGGAGTCTTAGTAATAGGATCCCGTTCTTACCCTTTGGGTACGGAACCCTAAAAACTGCATGTAAAAGATGGAAAGATGGATCAATTTTGTTACAGAACACTAAATTTCCAACAAAACCAGCAAACAAGCAGCGCTCTAATGTCACATTACTTGTCAATGACACAATTTCGACACATTTTACAGAAAAATACCTATTGACATTGCAGAATACCTGCTAAAGACGAGTGCGCAAATGTATAGCAAATGCAGGTGCGAAAATATTCGACCGATTTCGCAGTAATGAACTATGACCGCTCTTGAGATGCTAACACTTATAGTAAACTTAAAATAATGTCTTGGCTATTATATGCAATTGTAATTCCATGTTATTGGCATTGACATTACCCGTCGACGGCCGCTAGGCACAATTTTGCCATGGTAAATTAAAAAGATTACGTAACTGTTTACTAAAATATTTGAAAATAAACAAAATATTTAAAAAGCTTTTCAGTACCAGGAAGTAGCTAACCAGGTATTACGTCTCTTTTGAGCTTTAAGAAACCAGCGCTTCGAAAATGTGAGCAGTAGAAGTATTAATTTACATAAACACTGAACTCAAATCGGGTAATCCGTTTATGAGTTACGATGCCACAGACAGACACACTTATAACACTTTACTGATATTACAAGTACTCTAAAATATTATATCTATTGTAATTATTCTGCAGTCACCAGCGTCCGTAGGCGACGGTATCTGTTACCACCAAACAATTAATAAATATCATTAATAAATAATTTTAAAGCCGGATTTAAATTTGCATGAAGCTGCATGTAATTTTCGTTATATTGCGGGGTTGAGGGCTGCCCAGGTGAGACGAGTCCGATAAAAACCTGCAATGTATTCAAAATTGCATGCAAGTTCTTAAAAATCAATGACCTCAATAGCATTCATAAACAGCCCGCCAGATTAAAAAAAAAAATACCGACGTATACATACAGACAAGTTAGCGACACCATTAAACAAATGTTATTATTCAGTTTCTGATTTCCTGGCATATGACATCATCATCATCATCATGACAGCCGAAAGACGTCCACTGCTGGACATAGGCCTCCCCTAAAGACTCCCACAACGACCGGTTCTGTGCCACCCGCATCCAGCAGACACCCGCGACCCTATAGTAGAGGTACAATTGTATTATTTTAATTTTGATATGTACCTACCTAATTTAGATTTTTGATTGTATAATATTCTCGTTTTGAATTTTTTATTAATTTGTGTAAGTATGCTTTTTCTATTGATTACCTATATTATACCATTTTATTATTTACCACATAATCATGTTATTGTATTTTATTTCCAATTGTAGTTATGTGGACTTCAATGTAATTGTTTTTTCTAAAACATGCAATGAAATATTGATGTTATGTTCCTTATAATAGGCTGCGAAGTATGACGTTTCAGGTGCGGCTAGGACAAGAGGTAGTTAATGGAATTTCATACAAATCTTGCAGGCCAAGTCCTCTTTTTTAATTTCCATTCCACATAAATTTGTGGCACAGGCATCATGACATTCTGCCACTATGCGTATTAAAAATAAAACTTTGATTTTTTTGTTGTTTATTTCATTGCATATTTGAGAAAAGCACTATACATACCTCGGCGGGAAATATGGGGTTGCCCGCCTGAGACCTATCCGACCTCGCTCCGCTCGGCCGTCTATATGTCTTCGGCTGGCAACCCCTTTCGTCCCGGCCTTTGTAGTAATGTACTATTGTACGCCGGAAGGCAAAACATAGTACCACATAGCAAAACATTTTATTATTTTTCCATGTATGTTTAACAAATAAACACCTTTGTCTTGTCTTGTCTTGTCAAAGCGTGTTTTACTCTATGAGGCATCATCAGGAATTGCTGGCTGGAAATTATCACGTCCCCGTCAACTTCAGCAATAAACATTAAGACATTTTCTTGATCTTGACTTCAAATGAAGTGTCCACTTTCACCCTCGTTTCTGCACTAGACGTGCATTTTATTGAAGTAAATAAACGCTTTTTTTTTAAAGCCGTGGTTAAATTATATCTACTTATGTTTTATATGTTACAGAATACTTCTTGAGAAACAATAACTTTTTTTAGGGTTCCGTACACAAAGGATAAAATGGGACCCTATTACTAAGACTCCGCTGTCCGTCCGTGTGTCTGTCCGTCTGTCACCAGGCTGTATCTCATGAACCGTGATAGTTAGACAGTTGAAATTTTCACAGATGATGTATTAATGTTGCCGCTGTAACAAAAAATACTAAAAACAAAACAAAATAAATATTTAAGAGAGCTTCAATACAAAAAAAACAGTTGCTCGTTGTGTTCATCAGGCGCTGGGTCTCAAAATGTATGGGAAAACTAAAATCCGATTCACTTGACCGAAATTCTACTTGATATTATACTTTATCATTACTGAATTTACTGATAAAAATAGAAATATATTATTATCTAAATTAAAATAAAAAGGTTATAATAAAGTGGCTAATGTTGTATACATAATAGTACGGAACCCTTCGTGCGCGAGTCCGACTCGCAATTGGCCAGTTTTTTCATATAATATATCTAGTGCTGAAGAAATGTGGGACAGAAAAGGAAATTGTTTAAAGTTGTAGAAAACAGGAGAGGGGCAAATGATTGGTCCTATAATACGACATGATGATGTTATAAATAACATCATATAGATTGAAGGCAAGCGAGTAAGACCGAGGATAAGTTACAGTAAACAAATATAAGATAAATTAGCAGTCGTGTTGTCTAAGGAAATCAAGGAGGCAAGGCAAAGAGTCAGATAAATAGAGCTACACCGATAAGAGACTCTAAAATTTGTGGTTAAATATAAATAATTCCTACTTGCAGCCCAAGTAAGTAATTCTGCCGGTATTAATTTAATAATATAGAGTTTTATTTACATTTGTACATTACTCGCCTTGCCAAATCCGTCATAAGCGTCGAATAGGTTAAAAAATTTATACTCTAACAAACAACTGGCTTCTATTTAGTTAATTCCTTTCACATCCTAATTGTTTTTCAATATTTTACGTGCTCTCGTTCGCGTTCGTGGCCCAGCGGCGCCCGCGTGCCGCGTGCGGTATGCGAGGTTAGGCAATGTCGGGCGAGGTCAGTCCTTAGATGGGTGACCGCTTTGAGTGGTTACTAACTGAGCGCTCCCGTGCTTTGGAAGGCACGTTAAGCCGTTGATCCCGGTTGCTGTCTACGATAGCAGTCGTTAAGCCAAGTTAGAGGCCTTCGGGCGGCTCGAAAACTTCTAACAGTCAAGTTGCCCACTCACTTGACAAGCCTAATCCCAATAAGGTCTAGTTTCCCCCTCGGGGTTGGAAGGTCAGATGGCAGTCGCTTCCGTAAAAACTGGTGCCTACGCCAATTCTTGGAGTTAGGTGGCGGACCCCAGGCATCCTTCGGGATGCAGCTGTGCTGGGAATAACGCTAGGAGGATGATGATTCTCACACCTTATAAGCCTTTTAAGGATAATTTCCACTAAACGGCTCGCATCTCATCGGATCGGAACGGATTTTACAATCTTAAAACGATATTAAATAATGCTCATGGCATTTGCTTACTCTGAACACAGTGCATCCTCGGGAGTTCTGGCAAGTTACTCAACACAAGGCCATGTACTTACAGGCTGCAGTGCTATTATTAAGACTGTCGATTTCTGCAAGCTATTCTAAATATGAGCGAGAAGTTATTCAGCTGTGCCCTACCTCTCTCCGACATTGCGATAAGGATGTGAAGCGATGAATAAAAATAGACCTCCTTGTTGATGCTCACATTTACTCCGTCCATCCGGCTTTGGGTCACGGCCGCTTTGATTGATTTAAAGTTTACGTCTAAGATAAAATAACGCTAATATTAATAAAGATAACAACGAATGGTAATTCATGTTTATTGCTAGACTCATCTAGCTAGACCTTATACAACACGATTTTATTAATTCTCCCGACATTCTTCGTGATTTTCTGCCACCGCCAACAAGACACAGTTCATCACCATCAGTGACTATAGCTATACTCTGTTTTTTATAAAATTTAATAGAATGAAAGACTAAAATGTTGGAAAATCTGACACGGCATGACAAATGACATTAAAATCAACGCGCTAACCGAAGAAATATTGCATTTTGCTCCAGGCACCATTTCCATCAGCTTGCCTCTTAAGAAAATCGAGTAGGCACACAAGTGAAGTAAAATTTCCGTGTCACAGGAATGGCTAAAGCATTTTCTTCAGTTATTTTATCATCTCAATTAATTTTACTTATTTCTAACATCAAAAAATATTTTTCTTTGAAATATTTACGCTTATTAAAATGATTTTACAGCATGAATGAATTTCTAGAGAGCTGACATGCATTGCAATGATTATCATAATGAAATACGACATTAATTATAAAAAGAATACGATATTTTTAGGTCAATGACATAATTTGTATTATAAACATTATTAGTTAGATTAATGTACTATTTTACGCCTCTGCGAGGTAGGATATGTATGTAGCTACAATGTAAATTTAAGACCTTTGTACTCATATCCAGACAGTAAAAATAATAATAATAATAATAATATTGGGGGACAATCTTACACAAATCGACTAGTCCCAAACTAAGCAAAGCTTGTACTATGGGTACTAAACGACGATATACATACTTATATAGATAAATACATACTTAAATACATAGAAAACATCCAAGACCCAAGAACAAATATCCGTGAAAAATGCACAAATAAATGCCCTGGCCGGGATTCGAACCCGGGACCTCTAGCTTCGGAGGCAGAGTCACTACCGACTAGGCTAAACAGGTCGTCAAATAATAAACAATAATATACAACAATATTTGACTGATTGGTTGAATAAACACTAGTATTTTTAGGTTTTTTCTTATTCTTAAACCCTTTTACGGCTATTGTCACCATACGAGCTTCTTTATATTATAGGTAATTTCTTGATGGACTATTTGACGGTGCTCTATTATAAAATGCTACAAAGGGATTGCTATCATTTTCCTCACCGTACATCACATTTTTCCATAAATAAGCATCAAATGCGTCAATCATGGACACAAATGGATGTCTTGTATACAATCAAAGAATTGAATTTCTTTAAAAAAAATAAGATAATTAGCCAGTTTTTCTTAAGAATAGAAGCGCCTTATTTTGTTAGACGTCCGAATCAGAATCAGTTTTGTAACTCTTAGGGTTCCGTACCTATCAAAACCAGACAGCGGCATGTAACCCTTACGATGCGATGCCGTCAGATTTTTCACGGCCCGCCAGATTTTTTCGGCGCCCGAGCGCCGGCTCTTCTCAATGAGCTCGCATTAAGGCAGGATGCTGACGTCTTTTAGGTTAGATTTATCTGCGCCCTAATGCGGAAGACCCCAAATCATCTCTCTACAGTATCTCAATACTGTACGCACTGAAGCCCCCCCTCGAGCTTTATTCCTGTCGGCTGCTCTTGAAGCGATTTACGTCACCTTCTCTAGGATTGATAGCTAGGTGCTGCGACCTCCGCAACCCAGATGAACCCCCCCCAGTTGACTTTTGCAACAGGCTGTGGAGACTGTAGACCTATTCTTTCCCGAGTCTACATAGTTGAGTACTGAAGGCCTACCGCGAACAAAAATCGTTCGGTTCTCAATCTCCCTCTCTGTCGCTCGACTTTCCAAGTAGGTACGTCAGAGATGAACGAACTTCAGTTTTGATTCTCAGTAGGCCTTCTGATTTATTTTGACAGACAACATTAACAATGTTGAAACTTGATTAACAATGACATCATAGTTTCCAACTTTTGTTGCAGCATTAACATACACCTATTATGGTTCGTTGATTAGATGGGAAATAACAAAAGCTGTCAAACTTAAAGTTCAAGTTTGCGATAATTAGTTAAAGAATAACGAGTAGAAAATATGATTTCATTGTGTATTAGGTTCCTCAAAAGCAACATAATAACAATAATGAGACTTTACACGTTGTGTGTTACAATATCGTACAATACTACATCTACCACTTGTGTGTTACTAAAGTATTAGATAATAATGGACCGTTAAAAAACCGAATACAAAAAATCTTTCACAACGCCCTACGGTACTGTTTGATAGAAATCGCAAATGGGATCTGTATGAAAGTAGTGGGTGTTGTACAGTAAAGTTTTACCTATGTTTAAGACTTTTGTCATGAACCGAAACCAAGAATATTACTGCAAATTCTAAAGAAAAAGCCTCGCAATCCGCACTCTATAGCTATTCTCCTGTAACATGCTAACAGCAAAAGATTTTTCGAAGATTTTTCAATGTTTTTAATTCTAGAAAAATTGTCTAAAACATGGCACAAGTTTTTCGTTACGATGTTGCTACCACGAAGTTTGGAGTAGGCCCTCTGGCCGGCAGGCGAGGCGACCCACACTACGCTTGCCGAGACGCAGTCTCCACTCCAGAAGACAGTTACACCAGCGGTGGTCAATTCTACAACAGATGTTATCGTAGCCAGCCCAATCAAATGCCACTTCAGTTTGCAATGTTACGAGTAAAAGCTATGGCGATTACTTTGGGTTTCTGACGGATTACTTTGTTACGTCTTTTATCCCTAAAAGACTCCAAGCATAGCTCTCTCAATAGCGCGCTGACCTGACCTACTTTTAATTTCTGGACTAGCCCAACAGTCAGTGTCACGTCTCGGCTCCATATACCTAGGTCATAACTGCGGAAGTACGCACTGGTTGAAGACGGAATTATGTGACGTAACTGTCGAAACACTGCTGCCCAACCCAACTGTATTCCTCCCGTTTCGGATTCCTTCTCGATGTTGTTCCATTTATAAGTAAAGGGTAAGGGTAGTCTTAAGTATGTATTAAGTAAATAATAAGATTCTACAATGTTATAAGAATAGGCAGCGCGTCAATGACACTAATAATGAGCATGCTATAACGGCCTATCCATTAATAATTAGAAATAAGAATAGTGATGACATAGCAATTTAGATTTAGACAATAGATTCACGCCTGACCTTTTAGGTCGTAGGCTAAAGGAAGAGGAGATGATGGTACACTTTTACTTTTTTTATTAAGGACGTGGACATAATGGATATTTTATGGCAGTGTACTGACATAAGGCATAGGATTTACATACGTTGTACTAAATAATTTTTAAGAAAAAAAAAACCGACTTCAATGGGGTAGGCCAGTGAAAGATTATTATACTTAGATGGTGCACTCTTACTTAGATTCCATACAATAAAATAAAAATGGCTATAAGTATGTTTATAATGGTAGAAGACTAAGTACCCTCAATTCCTCATGGAATCATAGAAAAACCTTGCTTGCTTGACAAACAAAACGAAGAGAACAAATCGCCAAACGTGAACTACGCGTCGTTGAAGAGTTCCGTTCATGTCACTTTTATGAATGAAAATGCTTGATTAGTTCATGAAAATACTAAAATCACTATTTGTGTGCCTTGCACATTTGAGGAGTTCCCTCGATTCCTAATGGATCCCATCATCAGAACTCGAGCATGACAAAAACCAATCGTGAAAATAGAACTTGCTTAACAAACACAGCTAGAAGGACAAATTGCCAAACGTGAACTTTTCGTCGTTGAAAAGTTCTGTTCTGATCATCATCAGCAGTTCCACTTCATCAAATGTCACATTTTTGTATGATAATGCTCGATTTGTTGATAAAAACACAAACATCACTATATGTTTGCCTTTAAAATTTGAGGAGTTCCCTCAATTCCTCGTGGATTCCATCATCAGAACTGCGTTTTGACATAAACGGGACCAACTTGGATATATATACTTACAATCAAAAAAAGAATTTTCCAAATCGGTTAAGAAATGACGGAGTTATGGAGTAACAAACATTAAAAAAAAAAAAACATACAACCGAATTGATAACCTCCTCTTTTGAAATCTTGAAGTAGGTTAAAAAGAAAAAAACGCTGGAGCTCCTGAGAATGCGCTGCCTTTCATTCGGCCGCGTGCGAAACTGTAAGTCCGTAATCAGTTACGATGGAATATTTTGTGCTCCTACGAAACCACTTGCGAACGAAAAATTTATTCTTTTGTGCACAACCAGTAGCAATTATTTCAGAAATCGACAGTTTTAGGCGGTTTACGGTTCAAGCATGTGAAACGATATCTAATAAACCTAATATAGGTACTTAGTGTTTCGTGATTGCAACGGGTTACTTAAGTAAGAACCAAGTCACAATTGGTTTCGTATGTAGCATATTTTTTGATCGCTATTGGTTACGAATTTACGGTTCAGGCTGAAACCCGAATGTAACCTACACGCCTACTACGCATTACAGCCCACAACAATTACGTGGAAAATATGGGTGCATACAACTTACCTAAAATATGTCCTATTACTCTTATGTAGTCAATTTAGGTTTCGGTACATATAAGTTTATTGAGGATACATTTTTGCACTTCACTTTTACAGTAGGTCAGGCACAAATTTCATCCCTAGCGAATGCTTGTGCGTCCCAATCATTGTAAAATATAAGCCCTGTTTCTATATAAAATGTGATCACATCACCGAGTCCTTGCTCTTTTTGAGTGTAATCCATTCATGGAGACATTCCACCACTTTAATCCACGACATGTCCAATAATGGACATCGTGTTAACAAACTGTCAAACCCAGTGACCTCAGCCGAACATGAGCAGTGGGAATTATTTTTATTGAAATTAGTTTATTTTTGACTACGTCATAGTGCAGGCAACTTTTTTTTACTATAGATATTTTTTCATCGTCATCTGATAAGACCTAAGAACTTGGCTTCACTAATCACAAAATTGTTTGATTTGCCAAAGCCATCAAAATATATGTTAATATTCGTTATATTGAAAAACTTGCTGTCTCTAAGACACGATAAAAAACCGTTCAATTAAAAAATGTGTCGTTACGTCTGAAATCCACTTTAAACCGTTCAGTCTCTTTTTTTTTACTTGTGTGATGATCATAATTAATACTTAACAGAATTACATCACGATCACACCAGATAACTGGTGGAGCGCGAAACTGTTGATGGTTCCTGTCCATGTGTGTGAATTTATAAGACTTCTAGAAACTTCGTGCGTGAAATGAGCCAAAGGCGAATGGCAGTGCTCAAGATTCGGTCTGTGTGTCCGAGATGCAGGTAAGACCATGAGAATGTGGAAGCAGTCCGAAGTTTTTCTACAAAGGTAAATGTATACCACCACCACCATATCAGCCCAAGGACGTCCACTGCTGGACATAGGCCTCCTCCAATTTTATGGGAGGTAAATGCCATAATCGCCACGCTTAGGTTGGCGAGCACTATCACCACCGCACGCCAGGGATGCTGCTGCTCATCCCACGATGGTGTAGGTCGTAGTTTTAGAACATACCCGGGCTCCCGTGCAGTCCGAAGTATTTCTACATAGGTAAATGTGTACACGCTAGCGAAATAATCGCAATAATGGAAGTATAGCCAGAAATCGTGCTAGTGCAGATGTCACGACAAATTGCTCGGACCCCATCTGACCCCCGACCCTGCCGATGTCTTGATATGGTCGACATGATATGGGCGGTTACGTTACCAAATATGTTTGTTCGGTTCGTAACTGAAGCGCAATGCATGATTGAACTTTTGTTTATGATGCAATATATAATGATAACGATCCAGAACCCATGGTAACAAGTTCGAGTGCTAACCATATCACTGCTCATCCCCGAGGTTTCGCATGTTATTCCATTTTTCTGGTTATGTGTACTTATATTACTTTAACCCTTTGAACGCCAAGAGCCTATAAAGTGGTCGTATGTCGTCGTGCCCCCCACGCTAACAACCAGCGGTCGGAGTGAAGGTGTACTTCGATCATGAAAAAAATCAATTACGAATTGTTTTTATTGGTTTAAACGTTACATCGATGTTTGATACCTTGGCGTCTGAGTGATCACTTCATTCAAATATGATGGCGTTCAAAGGATTAAGGTATTTGTAATATGGGCCTCAGATGCCTGAAATAAATATTTTTTTTATTGATTCTTAATACCGTTGCATCCTTAAATATGCTTAGTCCGGTACCAAACACCAAGAGTTGGCGTGGGCACTAGTTTTAACGGAAGAGACTGCCACCTGACCTTACAACCCAAGCCTTTGGGATTACCTGTCAATGTCCGTATTCGGCTACCATTTTGAATTTTAATTTAAATTAAAAAAAATGCTGTGTATTAAAAATAATGTTACATAATTAGGTCTTATTTTTATTAAGTGACTGTTGTATAATAGTACATTACTACAGAGGCCGGGACGAAAGGGGTTGCCGGCCGAAGACATATAGACGGCCGAGCGAAGCGAGGTCGGATAGGTCTCAGGCGGGCAACCCCATATTTCCCGCCGAGTATCTATAGTGCTTTTCTCAAACATGCAATAAAATAACAAAAAAATCAAAGTTTTATTTTTAATACGCATAGTGGCAGAATGTCATGATACCTTTGCCACAAATTTATGTGGAATGGAAATTAAAAAAGAGGACTTTGCCGGCCTAGGCCTGCAACATTTGTATGAAATTGCATTAACGACCTCTTGTCCTAGCCGCACCTAAAACGTCACACTTCGCAGCCTATTATAAGGAACATAACATCAATATTTCATTGCATGTTTGAAAAGAGTTAATTAAATTGTGTTTTGAAATCCTTTTGTTTCCTAATGCTGGATTTGAAACTGCAATAAGGATCTGAGATTAACAAACAGTCATATGGATTAACCTTAGAATAACCTGTATATTTGTTTGGCCGAGTTACCATTAATGTGATTATTTATTCTGTGATTACTCTTAATATAAAATCATATTTATACACAATGAAGCCTAATTTAAACAGTGCCATTACTTATTAAATAAAAAGTTATACCAAAAAAAAACGACTTCAATTTTGTTCTTGCTATGCCACAATTTGTGGTTTCCGTGAGGCAATGCTTGCTTAAATACATAAAAAACCGAAATACCTATCTAATTCGAGGAGTTTCCTCGATTCCTCCTAGATCCCATCATCAGACCTTCACCAAATTTACATGGGACCAATTTCGGGGTACCTGCTTTGAAACAAAAAGAGAATTATCAAAATCGGCCAACGTGGCCAAGAGTTATCGGGGAACATACATACATAAAAAAAAGAACAAGCAAACATGCAGACGAACTGAGTACCTCCTTCCTTCTATTGAAGTCGGTAAAAATTGTCTTGACTGATCAAATATTGTTAACGGGATCGCATAGAATCGATATGAATCACATGGAAAAGGTTACATTATTTATAAGACCATTTTTTTAATGTTGCCTTTTCAACTAATTTTAATCTTATATCCTAAATAACAAACTTTATAGTAGGTCAGCTGAGCTAATTAATGATATTTATGAAGTATTAAATTCTAGACGTTCCATTGGCCTTGAATATATTAGCCATTTTACACGAGCCAGCTTTTTAAACTGTTATGTAGTCGTCATATGACTTACAACATCTAAGGCTGGGTTGCACCGACTTACAATCACATACTGTGATACTGATCAACGTTAAATATGGCGCCGGTAGCTGTCATCCCATAGAAACTTGTCAAACTTTCCATACATTCAAATTTTAACGAACACCGCTTACGATTACAGACGGTTTAATGCAACCCAGCCTTAATGCTGTAAATGTTTTTTTACGACGACGGCGGCAAACAATATTATGGCCATAGGCTAAGGTGTCTGTCTAACATTACATATAGGCTCGCTTGCGACTCCAGTAATTATACAAACGTGTTGCCGACCCTATATTGGATTGGGGCTCGTTGTGTTTACAGCTAGATATGTATTTAATGCAGGTTTTCAACTCAACGCAGCGCGTCCTCGGAATTCAAAGTTCCCAATTTTCAATAATTCCGACAAGTATTTATCAGAATATGACAAAAATTAACTTTCTTGCTTGGCATGTTGCTGATAACTCATTCATAAAAAATAAATAAAATAAAATACATTAAGTATCTTTTCTCAAACATGCAATGAAATATTGATGTTATGTTCCTTATAATAGGCTGCGAAGTATGACGTTTCAGGAGCGGCTAGGACAAGAGGTCGTTAATGCAATTTCATACAAATGTTGCAGACCTAGGCCGGCAAAGTCCTCTTTTTTAATTTCCATTCCACATTATTTTTGTGGCACAGCATCATGACATTCTGCCGCTATGCGTATTAAAAATAAAACTTTGATTTTATTTTTAATTTATTTCATTTCATGTTTGAGAAAAGCACTATACATACCTCGGCGGGAAATATGGGGTTGCCCGCCTGAGACCTATCCGACCTCGCTTCGCTCGGCCGTCTATATCTCTTCGGCCGGCAACCCCTTTCGTCCCGGCCTCTGTAGTAATGTACTATTATTCTGCATGTAGGCCGCGATGGCACTTTTAAGTCAAAATCTACTAGCGTTTCTGAAAAAGAAGACCACTGAAGTATTTAGTAATGTATAGTCGCGAAATGAAAAGTTTCGTCACTTTTCAACCTTAACGGCATTAAAATAGAGTTGAAAATTGACGAAACTGTTCATTCCGCGACTGTACACCACCACCTCAATTTGTTTCTGAATGAATGAATGTTGTTATTGATCTAAGCCGCGGACAGACGGACGGATGAACGGACGGACATGGCGAAACTATAAGGGTTCCTCGTTTACTACGGAACCCTAAAAAACGAGTGATTGTTATCATATTTACGCAAGGTATACGTGCCGGTGCTTGAAACGCAACCAATACCAGACACATAAAAATTTACGCTATATCGATAGAGGTGAACCATTGTTTAACTATTAGGATATCATTTATTTATGTACGAAGAACATATATACAAGAACACTTAACCAAAATAATATAAATAAAATTTAATTATTATTAATAAAATTATATTATTAATTTTTTTTATTATTTTACGTGTAATGTGTAAAATCATTGCAAATAAATGAGTATGAGTATGAGTAAAACTAACTTAAATCTAGAACAGGCCCTTGAGGCAGTGTACCGAGGATGCGGTGCTGGCGGCATTTCCTCTAGGCGTATAAAATTAGCAAAACCTGGACATAATTCAATAACTGTAATTTTCTTTTTCTATGATATAAAGTATTGTTAGTTATGGTTAAAATAAAAAGAATTAAACATTTTAAAGCTCCGCGTCAATGTTAAAAAAAAAACTATATTTTTAACACATTTTGATTTTGTAAGTAAGCCATAATAAATAACTTAGTAAAAGTACCTGTATTATGATAAGAAAAAATATCATTTAGTCAATGAGAGCACATTTAGCAGAGAGTACATGTTTGTACCTTTTGGCGTCGAAACTCTAGGACCTAGGTCCATGGGGTCCCAGCGCGCATAAGTTATTTGCAGAAATTGCGAAGCGTCTGGTTGACGTAACTGGTGACCGAAGAGCTGGCGGTTTCCTCGCTCAACGTATCAGCATTGCGATACAGCGAGGAAATGCCGCCAGCATCCTCGGTACAATGCCTCAAGGGCCCGTTTTAGATTTAAGTTAGTTTTAATTTTCTTTATATTATTTTGGTTAAGTATTCTTGTATAGGTATATTTTCGTTGTACATAAATAAATGATTACCTTTTTAGTGAATTATCGTGGATATTTTATGTTTATTACGTTTCTTATAGTACTAATAAAATGTTGACGGCATCAATTAAACACTTTTGACGTAGTTATGTATTTGGTTTTCCAATAATTACCCATATTTGTGACTTTAGAGATATGCAATATGAAGATAAATAATAAAAAATTAAACGGCTTCTCTATGCACATAACTACGTCAATAGTGTTAACATTGCCACGGAGCCTTAAAATGTTTAATTATTTTAATTTTAAGTATAAGTCAAAGTCAAAATATTCTTTATTCAAATAGGCCTAGCAACAAGCACTTTCGAATCGTCAGTTATAACATGTATTAACATATATATTAATTAATTATTTAGAGCAATTTATTGATGCTATTATTATTCTTTAATATTATTTTGTAGTAAAATTCACAATAGGATCGTCAAAACATAAATAATAATAATAATAAAAAAATATATAAAAAATAGAAATCTAGACAGTTTCTAGAATAAAATCAAAATAAAAAAAAAGATCATATTAATATTTAATGCCATAATGATTAATTCATTAATATTTCAGTCACAATTAATCCCACGGTGTTTTATCATTCATGTAGTCATGTGTGCTATAATATGCTTTCGATATGAGTTGACGCTTTACATAATTTTTAAATTTATTAATAGATAATTCAGTTACGTTTCTTGGAAGCTTATTATAAAACTTCACACCATTACCCATGAATGATTTTCTAATTTTCTGGAGGCGAGTGGTGGGCACCGCGAGTTTGTGTTTATTTCGAGTATTAATATTATGTATGTCACAGTTCTTCCTGAAATTTACAATGTTTTTATGTACATACACAATATTATCATAGATGTATTGACAATGCAATGTCATTACATTAATGTTCTTGAACTTATCTCTAAGTGAGTCTCTATGGTTCATTTTATATATTGCTCGAATAGCCCTCTTCTGCAGAACAAAAATGGTATTAATATCTGAAGCACTGCCCCACAGTAAAATACCATACGACATAATACTGTGGAAGTAACTAAAATATACTAATCGAGCTGTCTTCACGTCTGTCAGTTGGCGGATCTTGCTCACGGCAAAAGCTGCAGAACTCAGTCTATTCGAGAGATTAGCAATATGGGGACCCCATTGGAGTTTGGAATCTAATGTTAATCCAAGAAAAACTGTACTATCCACTAGTTCCAATTCCTCATCTTTCACAATGACACTTGTTTGATTGTGCTTAACGTTAGTCGTGACAAACTTGATACATTTGGTCTTTTTCTCATTTAACAATAAATTGTTGACATTGAACCAATTAACTACTTTAGCAATAGCATTGTTTATATCATTATTAGCTTGTTGCTGTCGTTTGACTTTGAATATAAGAGAGGTATCGTCTGCAAACAATACTATATCATGGTGGGTCTTTACGAGGTATGGCAAGTCATTTATGTAGATAAGGAATAGGAAAGGTCCCAATATTGATCCCTGCGGTACACCCATCGAGACCACTGATCCCGGTGATCGCTGTCCATTCACATCGACCCTTTGTATTCTACCATATAGATAAGATTTTAGCAAATTCAGTGCCGATCCTCTAACTCCATAGTAGTGCAGTTTCCTGATTAATGTTTCATGACATACGCAGTCGAAGGCCTTGGACAAATCGCAAAAAATACCTAAGGCATCCTGTGACTCTTCCCAGGCATCGAATATATGTTTAGTTAGCTCAACAGCCGCGTCGGTTGTCGAGCGACCCCGCGTAAAACCAAATTGCTTATTATGCATTAAATTGTTTGTATTAAAATGTCTTATTAATTGGGACAAAACTAATTTTTCAAAAATTTTACTAAATGTTGGTAGCACAGATATTGGTCTAAAATTAGTAGGGTCAGAAGTGCTACCTGATTTAAATAAAGGAGTTATTTTACTATGTTTCATTAGATCAGGAAACTCACCGCAGTCAATACTGTTATTAAATACAACTACCAAGTCAGGCGCTATGACTTCTATTAGAGATTTGACAGCATGGACAGAGACTCCCCAGAGATCACCAGTTTTTTTGACATTAATTGATTTAAACGCCTTTATTACATCTGGGGTACTAACATATTCAAAATGAAGATTTCCACTACATTCTGAGGCGTTATCTTTTAACAATGTAACGGCAGACGAAGGTGAAGAATTTAATGTCTTTGTTGTGGATACTGGTATCTCAGTGAAAAATTTTTCAAATTCTGTTGCTACTTCTAAACTTGAATCTATAATTTTGCCATCAATTTTTAGTTTAAGATCATTCATTTTGTGCTTTGATCTACCAGTTTCCACATTAATTAATTTCCATGTTGTTTTGATAATGTCCGAACTATTTGTAATTTTCTGGCTTATAAAATTACGTTTAGCTATATGACAATCTATTTTAAATTTCTTAGAATATTGTTTGACATGTTCCTTAAATTCATCACTCATATTAAACCGGCGTTCCTCATATAAAGCATACAGTGCTTGTCTACGTTTATGTAAGTCCTCAGTAGCCCACTCACTAAAAACTGATGTCCCACCAACCACGACCGATTTGGATGTAAAAATCGCATTATAATGTTTCATAAAAGTGTGAAAAAATGAATTGTACATTTCGTTTGGATAACTAACGATACTTTAAATCATACAAAAAGAAAATTACAGTTATCAAATTATGTCCAGGTTTTACTAATTGTATGCGCCTACTCGCTGTATCGCAATGCTAATACGAGTATGTAGGGCGAGAAAGTCGCCAGCTTTTCGGTCACCAGAAGCTTCGCAATTTGAACTATTTGTGTCAATTCTGTAATATTTAGGTGTCAAATATTAGGACTCTTACCTTATCACAAAGTTCAAAGTTCATAAAACCATTTCAATGTTAAGATTTATTGTGACATACAAATTTATTATTCCATTAAATTTACGAGTCAGCCGTTACTGAAATCGAGAACCAAGTTACATAAAAAGACACTTACAGATTTAACAGATACGCGGATCAAAGCTATAAATGATTAATTTATATCTATAATGTATGGCAATAAAACTAGTATCACAAATGTACAGTCGGCTGCGGAGAAACCTGAACGGTCTCATAGCTAAGAGTCGACATGATGCCCACGGCCACTTACTACCATCGCACCGCCCGCCGTCGGCAGGGCATTCATCCTCACACCTTAGAACCTATATGGTCGCGTACGGTACGGTTTCAGAGGAATTTCCTCCCTCGGACGCTCCGATTGTAGAATGAGCTCCCTGCCGAGGTTTTCCCGACGGTCTACAATGTCTACAAAGTATGGGGTTCTTCAGGAAAGGAGAGTATAAATTCTACAAGAGTCGGCAACGCGCATGTGATACCCCTAGGAGTTGCAGGCGTCCATGGGCTGCGGTGACCGCTTACCATCAGACGGGCCGTACGCTTGTTTGCCACCGACGTGGTATTAAAAAAAGTCCTAACCAACATCTCAAGAGACTGTCGCTAGATGGCTGGGTCAAGGGTCAAATACAGTAGGCGGTACTCCTGGACACGGCGCGGATAGTCAGGAGGTTCCTCTCTCTGTCGCCCGACGCCACTGGTAGCTTAGGCCCTGCCACTTTGCCGGCGGCACCCTAGAATAGGTTTTATAATAATTTTATGTTTTGTATAGGTAGATATTATTTTGTTTTAATTTTTATATAAATATTGTGTAAACCTAAATCCTTATATAAATAACGTGAATAATAATAATAGATATTGGGGAATAACACAAATCTAACTAGTTCAACATCTCAATAAGGCTTGTGTTATGGGTACTTAGACGACGATATATTTAATCCATAATTATATACTTAAATAAATAAAAAATATCAAAGTCTCAGGAGCAAATGTTTTTGATCATTTTCAGATAAACGATGATCAATTTTTGTATAAACATTTTCAGATAAACGGTTTAACGCTATATCGATAGAGGTGAACCATTGTTTAACTATTAGGATATCATTTATTTATGTACGAAGAACATATATACAAGAACACTTAACCAAAATAATATAAATAAAATTTAATTATTATTAATAAAATTATATTATTAATTTTTTTTATTATTTTACGTGTAATGTGTAAAATCATTGCAAATAAATGAGTATGAGTATGAGTAAAACTAACTTAAATCTAGAACAGGCCCTTGAGGCAGTGTACCGAGGATGCGGTGCTGGCGGCATTTCCTCTAGGCGTATAAAATTAGCAAAACCTGGACATAATTCAATAACTGTAATTTTCTTTTTCTATGATATAAAGTATTGTTAGTTATGGTTAAAATAAAAAGAATTAAACATTTTAAAGCTCCGCGTCAATGTTAAAAAAAAAACTATATTTTTAACACATTTTGATTTTGTAAGTAAGCCATAATAAATAACTTAGTAAAAGTACCTGTATTATGATAAGAAAAAATATCATTTAGTCAATGAGAGCACATTTAGCAGAGAGTACATGTTTGTACCTTTTGGCGTCGAAACTCTAGGACCTAGGTCCATGGGGTCCCAGCGCGCATAAGTTATTTGCAGAAATTGCGAAGCGTCTGGTTGACGTAACTGGTGACCGAAGAGCTGGCGGTTTCCTCGCTCAACGTATCAGCATTGCGATACAGCGAGGAAATGCCGCCAGCATCCTCGGTACAATGCCTCAAGGGCCCGTTTTAGATTTAAGTTAGTTTTAATTTTCTTTATATTATTTTGGTTAAGTATTCTTGTATAGGTATATTTTCGTTGTACATAAATAAATGATTACCTTTTTAGTGAATTATCGTGGATATTTTATGTTTATTACGTTTCTTATAGTACTAATAAAATGTTGACGGCATCAATTAAACACTTTTGACGTAGTTATGTATTTGGTTTTCCAATAATTACCCATATTTGTGACTTTAGAGATATGCAATATGAAGATAAATAATAAAAAATTAAACGGCTTCTCTATGCACATAACTACGTCAATAGTGTTAACATTGCCACGGAGCCTTAAAATGTTTAATTATTTTAATTTTAAGTATAAGTCAAAGTCAAAATATTCTTTATTCAAATAGGCCTAGCAACAAGCACTTTCGAATCGTCAGTTATAACATGTATTAACATATATATTAATTAATTATTTAGAGCAATTTATTGATGCTATTATTATTCTTTAATATTATTTTGTAGTAAAATTCACAATAGGATCGTCAAAACATAAATAATAATAATAATAAAAAAATATATAAAAAATAGAAATCTAGACAGTTTCTAGAATAAAATCAAAATAAAAAAAAAGATCATATTAATATTTAATGCCATAATGATTAATTCATTAATATTTCAGTCACAATTAATCCCACGGTGTTTTATCATTCATGTAGTCATGTGTGCTATAATATGCTTTCGATATGAGTTGACGCTTTACATAATTTTTAAATTTATTAATAGATAATTCAGTTACGTTTCTTGGAAGCTTATTATAAAACTTCACACCATTACCCATGAATGATTTTCTAATTTTCTGGAGGCGAGTGGTGGGCACCGCGAGTTTGTGTTTATTTCGAGTATTAATATTATGTATGTCACAGTTCTTCCTGAAATTTACAATGTTTTTATGTACATACACAATATTATCATAGATGTATTGACAATGCAATGTCATTACATTAATGTTCTTGAACTTATCTCTAAGTGAGTCTCTATGGTTCATTTTATATATTGCTCGAATAGCCCTCTTCTGCAGAACAAAAATGGTATTAATATCTGAAGCACTGCCCCACAGTAAAATACCATACGACATAATACTGTGGAAGTAACTAAAATATACTAATCGAGCTGTCTTCACGTCTGTCAGTTGGCGGATCTTGCTCACGGCAAAAGCTGCAGAACTCAGTCTATTCGAGAGATTAGCAATATGGGGACCCCATTGGAGTTTGGAATCTAATGTTAATCCAAGAAAAACTGTACTATCCACTAGTTCCAATTCCTCATCTTTCACAATGACACTTGTTTGATTGTGCTTAACGTTAGTCGTGACAAACTTGATACATTTGGTCTTTTTCTCATTTAACAA
Source organism: Notocelia uddmanniana (assembly GCA_905163555.1). Lineage (NCBI taxonomy): Eukaryota > Metazoa > Arthropoda > Insecta > Lepidoptera > Tortricidae > Notocelia > Notocelia uddmanniana. The sequence goes on along the minus strand of LR991063.1, from coordinate 3,999,103 downwards.
TAAATTGTTGACATTGAACCAATTAACTACTTTAGCAATAGCATTGTTTATATCATTATTAGCTTGTTGCTGTCGTTTGACTTTGAATATAAGAGAGGTATCGTCTGCAAACAATACTATATCATGGTGGGTCTTTACGAGGTATGGCAAGTCATTTATGTAGATAAGGAATAGGAAAGGTCCCAATATTGATCCCTGCGGTACACCCATCGAGACCACTGATCCCGGTGATCGCTGTCCATTCACATCGACCCTTTGTATTCTACCATATAGATAAGATTTTAGCAAATTCAGTGCCGATCCTCTAACTCCATAGTAGTGCAGTTTCCTGATTAATGTTTCATGACATACGCAGTCGAAGGCCTTGGACAAATCGCAAAAAATACCTAAGGCATCCTGTGACTCTTCCCAGGCATCGAATATATGTTTAGTTAGCTCAACAGCCGCGTCGGTTGTCGAGCGACCCCGCGTAAAACCAAATTGCTTATTATGCATTAAATTGTTTGTATTAAAATGTCTTATTAATTGGGACAAAACTAATTTTTCAAAAATTTTACTAAATGTTGGTAGCACAGATATTGGTCTAAAATTAGTAGGGTCAGAAGTGCTACCTGATTTAAATAAAGGAGTTATTTTACTATGTTTCATTAGATCAGGAAACTCACCGCAGTCAATACTGTTATTAAATACAACTACCAAGTCAGGCGCTATGACTTCTATTAGAGATTTGACAGCATGGACAGAGACTCCCCAGAGATCACCAGTTTTTTTGACATTAATTGATTTAAACGCCTTTATTACATCTGGGGTACTAACATATTCAAAATGAAGATTTCCACTACATTCTGAGGCGTTATCTTTTAACAATGTAACGGCAGACGAAGGTGAAGAATTTAATGTCTTTGTTGTGGATACTGGTATCTCAGTGAAAAATTTTTCAAATTCTGTTGCTACTTCTAAACTTGAATCTATAATTTTGCCATCAATTTTTAGTTTAAGATCATTCATTTTGTGCTTTGATCTACCAGTTTCCACATTAATTAATTTCCATGTTGTTTTGATAATGTCCGAACTATTTGTAATTTTCTGGCTTATAAAATTACGTTTAGCTATATGACAATCTATTTTAAATTTCTTAGAATATTGTTTGACATGTTCCTTAAATTCATCACTCATATTAAACCGGCGTTCCTCATATAAAGCATACAGTGCTTGTCTACGTTTATGTAAGTCCTCAGTAGCCCACTCACTAAAAACTGATGTCCCACCAACCACGACCGATTTGGATGTAAAAATCGCATTATAATGTTTCATAAAAGTGTGAAAAAATGAATTGTACATTTCGTTTGGATAACTAACGATACTTTAAATCATACAAAAAGAAAATTACAGTTATCAAATTATGTCCAGGTTTTACTAATTGTATGCGCCTACTCGCTGTATCGCAATGCTAATACGAGTATGTAGGGCGAGAAAGTCGCCAGCTTTTCGGTCACCAGAAGCTTCGCAATTTGAACTATTTGTGTCAATTCTGTAATATTTAGGTGTCAAATATTAGGACTCTTACCTTATCACAAAGTTCAAAGTTCATAAAACCATTTCAATGTTAAGATTTATTGTGACATACAAATTTATTATTCCATTAAATTTACGAGTCAGCCGTTACTGAAATCGAGAACCAAGTTACATAAAAAGACACTTACAGATTTAACAGATACGCGGATCAAAGCTATAAATGATTAATTTATATCTATAATGTATGGCAATAAAACTAGTATCACAAATGTACAGTCGGCTGCGGAGAAACCTGAACGGTCTCATAGCTAAGAGTCGACATGATGCCCACGGCCACTTACTACCATCGCACCGCCCGCCGTCGGCAGGGCATTCATCCTCACACCTTAGAACCTATATGGTCGCGTACGGTACGGTTTCAGAGGAATTTCCTCCCTCGGACGCTCCGATTGTAGAATGAGCTCCCTGCCGAGGTTTTCCCGACGGTCTACAATGTCTACAAAGTATGGGGTTCTTCAGGAAAGGAGAGTATAAATTCTACAAGAGTCGGCAACGCGCATGTGATACCCCTAGGAGTTGCAGGCGTCCATGGGCTGCGGTGACCGCTTACCATCAGACGGGCCGTACGCTTGTTTGCCACCGACGTGGTATTAAAAAAAGTCCTAACCAACATCTCAAGAGACTGTCGCTAGATGGCTGGGTCAAGGGTCAAATACAGTAGGCGGTACTCCTGGACACGGCGCGGATAGTCAGGAGGTTCCTCTCTCTGTCGCCCGACGCCACTGGTAGCTTAGGCCCTGCCACTTTGCCGGCGGCACCCTAGAATAGGTTTTATAATAATTTTATGTTTTGTATAGGTAGATATTATTTTGTTTTAATTTTTATATAAATATTGTGTAAACCTAAATCCTTATATAAATAACGTGAATAATAATAATAGATATTGGGGAATAACACAAATCTAACTAGTTCAACATCTCAATAAGGCTTGTGTTATGGGTACTTAGACGACGATATATTTAATCCATAATTATATACTTAAATAAATAAAAAATATCAAAGTCTCAGGAGCAAATGTTTTTGATCATTTTCAGATAAACAAACGCCCTTACCGGGATTCGAACCCGGGCCTTCCAGCTTCATAGGCAGTGTCACTTTGAACTAGGCTTAACACTCCTGTTAACGCCCAGCGTATGTGTGCTATGAATACACAGGCACACACACACTTACACGCGTCATCGACCAGCCAGCGCGGACGGGACCGCGCCCCCACTCTCAATACAACAGCTACCGAGCGCATACGCGTGCTTTTATTATATTATAACTACCATGTAAACTGTAATTCAGTAAAGGGAGTCAATTTTCAAGAACTTCTGCATTATTTCTCACCTTTGTCCACCGCCCGATAACTACGAGTCGCTCCTGTTTCTACATTTGGTCCCACGAGCCGAATAAGGAAGAACCATCGCCGCGCACAAGGAACAAAGGACCGCGAACTGAACAGTTAACGGACCGTTAAGTGGACATTTCGAGAAAAGGAGTTCATAATCAACCTACGGACGAGCACTATTAAGGAGCAGAAGATTCACCAGTCAAGGGAATTGCCATTAATCGGAAGTGAAAATCACGCCTACTATTTACCCACAGGAAAAGTGAAAGTGGGAGTGAGGACCTGGGAGAGTAGCGTTACCGTGAGTTCGTTCCGATCTTTTCTGTGTTAGACGAATCCCTCTTTAAGTGTTCACGTAGTGTTATTTCGCATTTTAAACGCGAATTTCATACATAGCAAATTGCGTCATCTATTTTAATAGCGGTATATATTCATACCTACCTTCCTAATTAAAATCGCACTTTAAACGCGAATTTCTTACATAGCTAATTGTGATATCTATTTAATCATTGTTCCTAAGTACATTCCTAATTAAATCGTACTTTAAACGCGAATCAACTTTGTAACTTTAATAGTTTCAAGTGCACATTTACAGTACTTAGGTACATACAGTATTTATTTTATTGTTATAATCACCTAATTACAAGAATTTCATCCCAATTTCACTACCTATCGCACTTTAAACGCGTAGGACCTTACATTCTCATAATAAATAAACAATTGTTAGCGCTTACTTGCAAACATATCATAGTAATTAATCAGTTTTTACATACTTATTACATTCAATATTGCATTAAGTAGGTACCTACATGCCCTGCTTAAAATCCCTATAGGTAACTAGTTAATCATTGATTTCGGATTGTGTAATCCTTTCAAGTCTCGTTCGTTAAGACCCAAGACTTTGTGCCTAGCCGTACATATCAACTCGTAGTGTTATTCATGTTATTGCAGTGTTTTTTTGCATATTACAGCTGTTGCTAAGTGCGCGGGCGGTACTTAACCTTCGATCGCTCGGCGCCCGGTAACTGCAAACCGGCTTATCTACTTGCTGATCAGCTGTTCACAAACTTCGCATATCTCACTGCACCATCATTGCGCTTCATAAAAACAACATTTAAGTATTCCAATCATTTATTTAATAATTGTTGCAAACTATTTGTTAACAAACTTTTTTGCTTGCAGCGCAAACATTACGTGTTGTAAGTACTTAAATTAATTCAGTGCATAGAACGAATGAATAAAATGGATATAAAAATATTAATTAAACAACGTGCCACATTCAAAACTAAGATTACTCAGTTTGAAAATTATTTAAAATCTCTAGACAGCTGTCCGCAACTAAGTAGATTGCAGGCTAGCGAACTAAACATTCGATTGACAAAAATTGAAGAAATTTATTCAGATTATGATTCTGTGCAATCTGACATAGAAAACATGTCTGAAATTCCAGAAGAACAATACGCGGATCGTGAGACATTTGAATCGAGGTACTTCGGTGCAGTCGCGCTCGCTCGAGAGGTGTTGGAGAGAAGCGGAACTTCTGCGGGCCTCGCGCAGGAGTCCAGGTCAGCCTCAGGTTCTTGTGTGCATCACGGACGGCCAAACATTAAATTGCCAACCATACATTTACCTAGCTTTTCGGGACAATATCAGGACTGGCTGGAATTTCATGACACGTTTAGTTCACTTATACACTTAGATGAAACAATACCTAAAATAAACAAATTTCATTACTTACGCGCTGCATTAAAAGATAGTGCCGCTTTGATCGTACGATCGCTTGACTTCTCGGCTGAAAATTACGATGTAGCTTGGGATTTGCTTTGCGAGAGATTTAATAATAAGCGACTCCTAGTTAATAATCACTTGCAAGCTATATTCGACATTGAAACATTAGCTAAAGAGAATTCCAAAGCGTTGCGTAGTATCATCGACACTGTCAATAGGAATTTACGTGCACTTAAAACCCTTAAATTGCCCACTGAGCACTGGGACATACTTATAATATACATAATATCACAAAAGTTTGACACCGCTACTACGCGTGAATGGGAACAACACCGTAGCACTTTGGCGGAGTTACCTACTCTCGCAATGTTATTGCATTTTATTAAGGGTCGTGCTGATCTTTTAGAAACAATGGAGGATACTCATAATAAACGCCGATACAGCGACAATACACATAATCGCCACAAATCGTTAGTGGTCAGCCCTCAATCTCCTCCTCCCGAGAAACAGTACATGTGTCCATTATGCAAAAATAATCACGCACTGTATCGTTGTCTTAAATTTAAATCTTTCTCGTTAGATGTGAGAATGCAAAAGGCTAAATCGTTAAAACTATGCTTAAACTGCTTACGTCAAGGACACAGCGCTAACGCCTGTAGAATTGGTTCTTGTCGTTTATGCAATAAACCCCTTAACAGCCTATTGCATTCCCATGACGCGGCTCCGGCAGCCGCACCCGCGCCGCACAGCAGCGTCGCTCTCTGCGCCACGCCGCACGCGCCGCTAGATTTACCGGAGTCTCCTGAAACAGATGAATACTATACAGAAAGGGAAAGTGATGAGTCACAAAATAATATCACTTTATCAGCTGTTCAAGGTAACTGCGTGCTTTTGTCTACAGCATTAATCCATGTCACCGATCATAACGGACAAAAACACACAGTACGCGCCCTGTTGGACAATGGGAGCACTTCCAGTTTTATTACTCAAAAATTATGTGCAAAATTAAACTTACCAACCGCTTCGACCTCGTCTTTAGTTGAAGGGTTGAACGCACAAACGTCACGTTTGACAAAACAATGCAGTGTCACTTTATCGTCACTTATAGAACCGTTCAAATCAAACATAAATTGTTTCGTTGTTCCACGCATCACGCAACAATTGCCTACGGTGCGCGTAAATGACGTGTTGTTAAATATTCCTCCAAATATTACACTAGCTGATCCTACATTTAACATACCGTCTGAAGTAGATATGCTTCTCGGAGCAGATATTTTCTGGAGCGTGCTATGCTCGCATAATATTTCTTTAGGTAAAAATATGCCGACGTTAAGTAAAACCAAGTTCGGATGGTTAATTTCCGGCCTCATACAAACAAACAAACAGTCAAATACAGTCCATTGCAATCATGCCATGATTACACACGATGATCAATTACACGATCAATTAACCCAGTTTTTTGAACACGAATCCGTGCCTCCGCATAAACAAACATCAATGGAAGAGCAACAATGCGAGCAACATTTTTTAGAGAACTTTCAACGAGATGTTGACGGACGATTCATTGTCACTATTCCATTGAAGGAGTCTCCCGACAAGTTGGGTGATTCATATGATCGAGCATTGGCTAGGTTTCAAACACTAGAGCGAAGGTTTACTAAAGACCCAACATTCAAAAAACAATACTGTGATTTCATGCAGGAATACATAGATTTAGGGCATATGGAAGTAAACCAAAATCCTAGTAACGATACATACACTTATATTTTACCTCATCATGGCATCGTCCGCGAGACAAGCCTTTCCACGCGCCTGCGCGTGGTCTTTGATGGCTCTGCTGTCACGACGTCAGGATTGTCATTCAACAATATTCAAATGGTAGGTCCAACAGTGCAGGATGACCTTATAAGCATTTTAATTAGACTACGACAGCATCAGTTCATAGCAACAGCAGATGTAGCTAAAATGTATAGGATGGTCAACGTTAGCCCAGACCAACAGCAGTTGCAACAAATACTGTGGCGTTTCCACCCACAAGAAAGCCTTAAGCTTTATAAACTCAAAACAATAACGTATGGCACTTGTAGTGCCCCTTATTTGGCCACAAGATGCCTAAAACAGCTGGGTATAGAATGCCCAGATAAAACAATTTCTGAAATCATCCAACACGACTTTTACGTTGATGACCTCATAACCGGAGCATCAACCGCAAATGAATTAATTCATATTTGTCAAGGTGTTATACAGCAACTCAAACAGGGTCAGTTTTATTTACGAAAGTGGTACTCAAATCATCCACATATAATCAATAACATTATTAACGAAAATAGTAGTGATGGTTTATTTGATCTCAGTCACAATGAATACTCAAAAACATTAGGCTTATTATGGGCCTGCAAGGAAGACAAATTGACATATTCAGTCGCTATCAAAGACACTAACCATATTAGCAAAAGAGTCATTTTGTCAGTAATTTCACAGGTCTTTGATCCATTGGGACTAATTAATCCATGTACACTCACAGCTAAAGTTATACTACAAAAACTTTGGTCCTTAAAAATCACTTGGGACGAAACAGTTCCTTCCGATATTCACGACGCTTGGTGCAAATTTGTTAATTCACTTAATGATCTAAATGAAATTCGCATCCCGAGATGCGTGCTTTGCGAGTATCCCACATTAATTGAAATTCACGCATTTGGAGACGCCTCTCTCCAAGCTTATTCAGCATGCGTCTATCTCAAGTCAGTTTCAGGAAACGGCCACGTGACAGTTCATTTGGTATTAGCAAAGAGTCGGGTAGCGCCCCTTAAGCCTATAACCATTCCAAGAATGGAGCTAAATGGTGCACTTCTGGCTACTCGGCTGGTAGAGAAAGTGAGGGCATCATTCAGAATGACAATACATCGTTGCATTTATTGGTGCGATTCAACAATCGTGTTAGGTTGGATAAAGTCGACTAAAATTAACTTACTCAAACCTTATGTCAGTAATAGGGTTCAAGAAATTTTGGAAAGTGCTGAACCATCGGGATGGCGTTACGTACCAACCACCATGAACCCTGCTGACATTGGATCGCGTGGTTCCAACCCCGCCTCGTTAAAGTCCTGCTCCTTGTGGTGGACCGGACCACCATTTTTGTTAGAAAAAGAGTCAGCATGGCCTGCCCAACCAGCACACGCAAAGGAAACCGATTTGCCAGAATTTAAAATTCAATGTGCTTTAAGTACAACACAAAATGATTTTAGGAACCACATCTCAGATTTTATTAAGAGGTTTTCTAATTGGAACTCATTGCAACGCATTATTGCGTATGTTCATCGTTTCATACATAACTATATTCATCCAAATGATAAACGTACCGGACAGTTGAAATTATATGAACTTGACTCCTCGTTCAAAGCATTGTGTAGATTTTCACAACGCGAAACCTTTCCTGAGGAATACAGAACTTTGAAACTACACAAAATGTTGCCTGTTAAGAATCAACTTAATAAACTAAGTCCGTTTTTTAACACTTCAGATTGTCTTCTGAGAGTAGGAGGTAGAATATCAAACTCATTGTACCATTTTGACACAAAACACCCAATACTTCTACACTCAACACATCACATCACTGTCCTTCTATTTAGATATTACCATACTTTACTCATGCATGCTGGACCACAACTTCTTTTATCTGTTTCCCGCCATAAAATTTGGGCCATTGGTGGTAGAAATTTAGCTCGTAAAACCGTACATAAGTGCGTTAAATGTTGTCGATTTTCGGGTAAAATTAGGCAACCAATAATGGGTGATCTCCCTGAACCACGGCTTCATGCTGAGTATACGTTTTTCAATACGGCAGTAGATTACGCCGGTCCAGTAATGATATTGAACCGAAAAGGTAGGGGTGGCAAATTAGCTAAAGCATATTTATGCATTTTTGTCTGCTTGGCCGTAAAAGCTGTTCACATAGAGCTTGTGACTGATCTGAGCAGTGAAACCTTTTTGGCTGCACTACACCGATTCATAGCCCGCAGGGGAAAGCCTGCTAACATCTACTCAGATAATGGCAGATGCTTTGTGGGAGCGTGCACTGAACTATCTCGATTCCTTAAACAAAATTCTAACAACATTAGTTCTGAAGCGTCAAAACTCTCAATTAATTTTCATTTCTCGCCAGCGTATAGTCCCCATTTTAACGGATTGGCTGAGAGTGCAGTGAGATCAGTGAAGTATCACTTAAAGCGAATGATTTCTTCTACTAACTTAACTTACGAGGAACTAAATACGGTATTGACACAGGTCGAGGCAATCTTAAACTCGAGGCCCATTACGCCCTTATCGTCAGATCCTTCCGATCTTTTAGCCTTGACCCCTTCTCATCTTTTAATCGGACGAGCGGACACGTTGCTTACATCTCCTCAAGGTTCCGAAACTGCTGCTGTACACACATTGTCACGTTATATGAGAACTCAACGACTGAAAGCTCACTTCTGGAACCGATTTTATAACGAATACGTTTCTGAACTCCAAAAACGTCAAAAATGGACCAAAGCTGGAGGGCAACTCGCTTTGGGAGAAATGGTACTCGTTAAGGAGGACCGGCTGCCTCCTAATCAATGGTTACTGGGACGAGTAACGCAACTATACCCCGGCCCTGACGGCGTAACCCGCGTGGCTGACGTACTCACTGCGTCTGGAACCCTTCGACGTGCCTTCAATCGTCTATGCCCACTGCCAGTAGAAGACCAGAACGTTGTTCCTGGGGGGGCAACATGTTAACGCCCAGCGTATGTGTGCTATGAATACACAGGCACACACACACTTACACGCGTCATCGACCAGCCAGCGCGGACGGGACCGCGCCCCCACTCTCAATACAACAGCTACCGAGCGCATACGCGTGCTTTTATTATATTATAACTACCATGTAAACTGTAATTCAGTAAAGGGAGTCAATTTTCAAGAACTTCTGCATTATTTCTCACCTTTGTCCACCGCCCGATAACTACGAGTCGCTCCTGTTTCTACAACTCCCATTCCGGTTTCAGGTATTATAGAAGAGATGTCGACGAAAATCTACACTGAATTAAACTATCTTTTGTTTTAACCAATGGCATGCTTCACTTATGTTAAAGTAACAGTTACCAGAAAATATAAATGAATAAAACGCTAAGCAAGTTCAAGCATTATCCTTCAATCTAGTGTTGTGACACTTGTGTTGCGCATCAATGGGTTATTAACACATTTTGTTTCGGTAATAGTGACGTAACGTTATCGACGCCGACACTGTTACATAAAATATGTAAATTGTGATTGTTTTTGTGAGGATTTCATGCAAATATACATAACTAACATTTTTCTCGGTTTCACAGGGCTTTTACAACTTAATATATACTGCACACGAAAAAGATTGTAGATAAATCTAAATATGTTTTTTTACTGATTGTAAGGTACTATTTGAAACTGAGTCAGACACTTTCAATCTTAAATCATAATAAAAAACCGGCCAAGAGCGTGTCGGGCCACGCTCAATGTAGGGTTCCGTAGTTTTTGTAATTTTTTCAAAAACTATTCAACCTATCAAATTCAAAATAATTTTCCTACAAAGTTTTTATAAAGTTCTACTTTTGAGATTTTTTTCATATTTTTAAAACTTATGGTTCAAAAGTTAGAGGGGGGGGACACATTTTTTTTTTACTTCTGGAGCGATTATTTCCGAAAATATTAACATTATCAAAAAATGATTTAGTAAACCCCTATTTATTTTTAAATACCTATCTAAAAATATATCACACGTTAGGGTTAAAATGAAAAAAAAAAAACACTCCCCACTTTACGTATAGGGGAGGTACCCTAATAAAATATTTTTTTCCACTTTTTATTTTACCACTTTGTCGGCGTAATTGATATACATATTAGTACCAAATTTCAGCTTTCTAGTGCTAACGGTCACTGAGATTATCCGCGGACGGACGGACAGACGGACGGACAGACGGACGGACAGACATGGCGAAACTATAAGGGTTCCTAGTTGACTACGGAACCCTAAAAAGCGGTCAAGTGTGTGTCGGGCAGTGGGCGGGTGAATTTCATAGTTTCCCACCCGTTGCATTATGAGCACGTAAAAGTTCACAAACTATATGTATGTACAGTCAACAGCAAAAGTATATAGATGATGACCTTGTCACTTTCACTACTTTGATGCATCCAAACTGTCGCAGTATTGTTACGTTAGTGCGACATAGTTGACGGCCTGTTTAGCCTAGTTGGTAGTGACACTGCCTCCGAAGCTAGAGGTCCCGGGTTCGAATCCCGGCCACTCCGGCCAGGGCATTATTTGTGCATGTAGCACGAATATTTGTTCTTGGGTTTTGGATGTTTTCTATGTATTTAAGTACGTATTTATCTATATAATTATGTATATCGTCGTTTAGTACCCATAGTACAAGCTTTGCTAGGTTTGGGTCTAGGTCGATTTGTTTACGATTGTCCCCCATTTTTTTTTTATTATAGTGCGTCAGTATGACACGACCGCATCCTCTCATATTTTGGTCACCTCTCACGACGTTCTTCGGATAGCCTGGAGTCCATTATCATGACGGGAAAAGTTGAGGGCCGGATGTCACGGGGCAGACCACCCGCTAGATGGAGCACCCTTGCAACTACATCTGCACGAGGCCATGCATAAGGCGGGTGGGTGATAGGAGCCTATAGAGAAGTCTGGTCAGCAATAAAAGGACATGATGTCATGATCCTCAACATTGAGGGAACGACTGATGATGATGATGATAGTGCATAAATGGTCATCTACATTTTTGTCGACTATATTATGTGTTTGACACAACTGACATATTTATTTAAATAATCAATGGAAGTTGTACGTTTCTTCAGTTTGTTTTTTACTCGTTGGTGAAATATGTCAACTATGCTGGTATAGTTTTCCTTGTAAGCTCATTATAATTACTTCTATCATGACTTTTTCACATACCCAGGTACCAGGCACAACAAAATAACCACTTAAAAGTTTAATATCACGCAAACGGATCCCGAGCCAAAGAATGTACACCATAAACATCGCTTTTGCCTGTATTTTTTTTTGAAGAAGAATAATTTGTCCTACTTTACGCACCTCTTCTCCATAGCACTATAAATAATAACGATTAATTAAGAATTTCACAGTTTATTCAAGGACCCGCCATTAAGACATTCACAAACATAGCAAACGGTATCAAATATGCTGAGGCGAGACCCTTTCGTGACGAATTACGATTTTTATTTAATTTTTTTATTGTATACTAATTATTTTTGGTCACGAATAAATACTTTTCTTCTTCTTCTTCTTCAAATATCGATGTTATCGCGCGCATCACTAACAAACGGATGCGGTCAGGTGACCTTCACTCGTGCCCTTTCAACTATGTGAGAAAAATAAACTCACGCGCATCCTATCACTCATCCGGACACCTGTAGCAGAGTTCGGGGGAAAAATATGTACTTGATGAACTCGTTCGGACCCGGGTATGTTCTAAATGTACGACCAAGACCACTGGTGGATGGGCAGCAGAATCTCTCAAGTGCGGTGGAGATACTGCGATCGCCAACCCGCATGCGAAGCGTGGCGATTACGGCATTTACCCGTCTGGAAATTGGGGGAGGCCTATGTCCAGCAGTGGACGTTATTCGGCTGATATGGTGGTGGCGGTGGTGGAACTCGTTCGATTCAGAAAGGAGCGCCTCACTCGTACAGGTATCTATAATGAAAAATACCCTTCCCACAGTAATAATCTAGGGTTTATTATTGTTATAGCCCAAAAAGCCAGGAGTTCACTTTGGCACCGAACCCCATGATTTAGCGTAGTTTTATGAAAGCAGCTGTTTCTGACCTTAAAACCCAGAAGGATAACTATACCTACTATACAGACTGGACACCAATAGAGCAACATTTAAAAGAAATTTATTTAGTTATTTTTTAAATAGCATAGTAGAGAATAGAGTCTGAACTATATGCAAATAGTAATAAGTTGTAATAGATGTTATATTATATTAATTATATATGTGTAGTAATAGTAGTCAGCGAAGAGACTCAGATCCCACAGTCAAACCGTGTAAACCGTTTTGTGGGACATACACCAATTGTAAAATTGTATCTTTTTATAATAATAAATAAATAAATAAATAATAAATATAACTACATAGATCTCGTAGGAATTAAAACGTTTTCCACACGATGTTTTCCTTTACCGAACAGCTAATTAAATTTCAATTTATTTTCTTTATTTAGGTTTTTATTGAAAAACTCGGTGGTACAATCAACGCTCTTTACATAATTTGTGACCCATTTCGCAAGTTTTGATTGTTTTTCAAACAAAACTTGCGAAACGTTCGACCTGTTTAGCCTAGTTGGTAGTGACACTGCCTCCGAAGCTAAAAGCATGGATAATTTGATCTTGTGTCTTGGATGTTTTCTATGTATTTAAGTGTGTATTTATTTATATAAGTATGAATATCGTCTTCTAGTACCCATAGTACAAGCTTTGCTTAGTTTGGGACTAGGTAGGTCCTGTAAGATAGATCCCATCAAAAACATTAATGTGAAAAAGGGAGCCAAGTTTAATATTAAGAATACGCGATGCTTGGTAGTAGTCTTCACCGACAAAAGAATTGAGATCTAAATGGGTGCCAAGTTCCGTAGATTCTCTGCAAAGGTGCCAAGTTCAAGTTCAAAGCTTAATGAATTTTGAGCCTTAACTTGGCAGTTTTCTTAAATATCCAACAGCTTTTATGGTATTCTAACACACTGCATAGAAAACTGCCAAGTTAAGGCCCAAAATGCATTAAGCCGCAGTAAATTAGTTTTACTGTAAACAATGTCGTGCCGGACTTGGCACCTTTGCAGAGAATCTACGGAACTTGGCACCCATTTAGATCTCAATTCTTTTGTCGGTGAAGACGACTACCAAGCATCGCATATTCTTAATATTGAACTTGGCTTCCTTTTTCACATTTATGTTTTTGATGCGATATCATTACTTTTTATCAATCTTCGCCAAATGGTGCTTTTTTAAGAGCGAATGCACGAGTTACTACTATACGAAATACCCAAATCGCTATATGTGGACCTCAAATATTTGAAGATTTCCCTCGATTTCTCCAGGACCCTGTGATCAGATTCTTACCTGATAACTATGGGACTACCCCTGAAGTATACCGTTTCAAACAAAAAAAGAAATTTCCAAATCGGTTTATAAATGACGGAGTTCTGAGGTAACTAGCATAAAGCATAAATAATAATAATAATAAAACTAATAAAAAATCACTGTTAACTGATTTTTGCTGGTGTACACACACAATTACCAAGCTGCATGCCAAATTTCAGCTTTCTAGGTCACCTGGAAGTGGGTTAGGTTTTTGATTACTAGTCAGTCAGTCAGTCAGTCAGTCAATCAGTGGTAAAAATGCCGTTTTTTGGAATTTAATATCTCAATAATTATTAAACCTTTATATATAAGAAATTTGGGGTTCTAGTTGTTCTACAGGATCTTAATACATGTACCAATTTTTTTTTTTTTTATGTTAGATAGATTTCGAGTTATTGGGGGGTCAAAAGTGGCTCCAAACGGTTCGTGTAAAATAACACACGGCTGCTGTCCGCCAGTTCCTGGGGCGAACTTGGCTGGACACGCTGCCGCGTGTCTAAATAGGTAAAGAAAAAGGAATCATCAATTTCAACAGTACCGTACTTTGTGTTGACAAATTCAGTAGGCCAAAACTTGATTATATTTAATTTAACCATAAAACCATAATCAATAGATATCTTTTGAGAGAGATCCTATTAATCAATCATACTTAGTCTCATAGAGCAATGAATTCGTGATTTTACGCAACAAACGGTTTTTTTACATATTCAGGCCCGTTCTAATGTTTCCATATCACGAATTTGTTCTAATGAGCTGCTAATTAAGTGTATCGATAAAAAGTACCAAAAAAGTTGAGCACGAGCAGCACTGAGATCATAACTGGTATGTGATCTTAACCTTTATACTCGCATTAAGATATTTTCCGTCATAAGACAAAAACGCATAATATGCCAGAAAGTTACAGTAAGCGACAGCAAGAGTTAGCAGCGTGGTAGCATATTCAGATTCAGAATATTATAACTGTGGAATGAACTGTCGCCTGCGGTATTTCCGGACCGATTCGACCTTCAAACCTTCAAGAAAAGAGCGTACTCCCATCTTAAAGGCCAGCAACGCACTTACAACCCCTCTGGTGTTGCGAGTGTCCATGGGCGGCGCTAATCGCTTACCATCAGGCGATTCGTCTGCTCGTGTGCCTCCTATGTCATAAAAAAATAATATAAATAATATATAATAATAATATATAATAATATAATAATATATAATAATATATAACTACTACTACCACTACTATTTATATATAATAATATATAAATAGTCATATGGCATGGTTTCAAAATACAGAAAACAGAACATACACATACTCCGTTAAGGAATTATACAATATTAATATATATATGGAATGAATTATTAAAAATGTCATAAATTTGGATTATAACAATTATTTATAACAAAATCAATCGGATACAATTAATAATAATGTCAATATTCTAAGAATTCGTTAATAGTATATAAAAATCGAGGGATCTCCTCAAATTATATAACGGGAAGGGCTGACTGTGAGTATGGAAAAGTTTGGAGTCGGTGTTTTTTGTTAAAAATTTACTTGTTGCTTGCGCTAATACGAGATTAAGGAGCTCACGTAGGTAGATGCCATCACGAGCAAACCAAGAATTCAACTGCTCAATAGCCTTTTGATAGTTAACTCGCGAAATCTACCGAAGAGTTCTCTTGCCGGAGTATCAGGGACTGTGCACAGGTACCTGTGACTGTACTGAAACTTATATCCGTCAGCCATCGTATCGTCGCTGTCGATCTTCTAAAATGGACTCCAAAATCCAATCAAATTCCTCGTCTTTCCGTGACTCTAAATTGACTTTAAAGTCATTTTTGGTTTTTATGAATAGCCTCCTAGCGATGCTCTTCCTTTTATTAAACTTTTGTGTGTTACCTCTTCACGCTTAAACCTATAAACCGATTTACATGATATTTGGTATAGAGATAGTTTGAGTCCCGGGAAAGGACATAGGATAGTTTTTATTCCGGAAATTGTTCCTTAGGGGTGACGGGGGGGGGTAGAAGTTTGTATGGGCGAGCGATACTTAAGCCTGCGCCTACTACAATTTAATAGCAATGATTTCTGTCATATAACGAGTTTTACGCGGACGGAGTCACGGGTAAAAGCTAGTAGAATAATATAAATTCACAAATTCACTTAGTGGAGTCAAAAACCAACGTTACTTTTCACCGTCTATTTTCAGAGGGAAAAATCAAACAGAACACAAATATCATTCAATATTCAATTTTACAAAATATATGTCACATGTATAGACATAAGAATATCACCATAGAGTTTCCAATAAGTTTCATAATTAGTTACAAAGCATCTCTTGATAAAGCGATTAATTATACCAATCAATAAATCCGTCATACCTGTATAAAAAGATGTTTTACGGCAGCTACAGCTCGTACAATGAGCCTATTATGGCATGCTACCCTTCATACATACACATATTGTACCAACTAACACATAAACTACAAACTTAGTTAAACTTCTGATATGGCACGGCGAATGTCATGTTGCTAATTTTTTAAGCAATCGAAATGGAAATTCCAACCGCATTGCAGAAGACTGCAGCCTTACTCAATACCACTACTTCCTCTGTATGTATGTGGTTATGTTCCCGATGAGTAAAGTCGCTAGTGCTCCCGAGGATGAGCTGTGTTGACAGCAAGGGATATTCAATTGTCTCGACTTGTAAAATCAACGAACACTCGAATCATAAATCTGTCGGCCTGTTTAGCCTAGTTGGTAGTGCCATTGCCTCCGAAGCTAGAGGTCCCGGGTTCGATTCCCGGTAAGGGCATTTGTTTCTGTGGTGAGCAGAGACATTTGTTCCTGAGACTTGGATGTTTTCTATGTATTTAAGTATATATCTATTAAATATATCGTCGTCTAGTACCCATAACACAAGCCTTGTCGAGCTTACTGTGGGACTAGTTCGATTTGTGTAAAAATGTCCCCCTAATATTTATTTATTATTTATTATATTTATTATAAAGTGTCGAAGATGAGCTCTATGCCTCGGAGTCTGTCAACTACCAGGCAGGCCGTATGCTTTTTTTATGATATAGGAGACAAAAGAGCAGACGAATCGCCTGATGGTAAACAATTAGCGCCGTCCATGGACACCCGCAACACCAGAGGGGTTACAAGTGCATTCTTAAAAATATTCGTATAACGGGTTAAACGCAAAATTTATTTATTTACCTTAATTACCGACATTACTACACGGGTTACACATGTCATGGTTGCGGCAGAAACTGACGTGACGTCCCAGCAAGTTGTCAACGGAGATCTGGATACATAATATTTAACTACCCCACAAATGTTTATAAACATGTGAAAGGTAGAACTGAAAAAACTTTTCTCCCCGCTCATTATGATACTAATTGTCTAGGGCACGACACACAACACTCACAGTATCCGCGCACAGATCCGAAAATGCGGGTTGCAAGTGCGTTGCCGGCCTTTAAGAACGGAGTACACTCTTGCTTGTATGCTTGTTTGCTACCTTGCTCGTGGTTTTAAGAAATGTACAAAATACAAAGTTCACAGTGTATGTGGTCTCCGTGCTACTGACATAAAGGAATCCACCTTTGTTTTGCTCACAAAAGGACATTAGATGTGTATCGGCTAGGAATTCCATTTTTCTAAGCGAAACCTGCTTCGGCACTAGATTGGAACGGCTTTTTTGCTCTGTGAGTAATATTGTTAACTAGGGCAGTAATGTACAAGTATGTGTGAATATGATGATCACGCGCTGCAATGATTTCCATACAATTAAAAACTAGGTAGTCGTGAGCAGGTTGCGCCCGGCGTAATGGAGCGAAGTTATTGTTTACGTATGCCTTCAATATAGATCTGGACGGCCACGGTACGGATCGCTAATGCGGCAGAATCAAAATATTTTTTAATTAATTAAGCGAGCGAAGCGTCTCCGTTTCAGCTTTCGACAAAAATTCTTTCGTATGGCCGTTGGGGCGGAACGGTTCTCGAGTGGCGACCACGTAACGGAAGGCGTAGCGTGGTGCTGGCCCCCCACACGGTGGACTGATGACCTGGCAAGGGTCGCGGGTGTCCGCTGGATGCGGGTAGCGCAGGACCGGTCATTGTGGAAGTCTTTGGGGGAGGCCTATGTCCAGCAGTGGACGTCAATCGACTGAATGATGATGATGATGATGATTATGATGTCTGTCTGTCTGTTCGGGTGTTCCCCTCTACAGGTCGCATTTCTGAACCGATTCTCGTGAAATTTTGTGAGCAGGTTCGATAATGATATAGAATTTTTCTGTAGGGTCAGTTTTTGGAAATTTTGTAATTGTAAAAAAATTTTTTTGCTCGCAGAGCCACTACTTTAATTTTTCTTAAGACCCTCCACGGCGTTAGTGTCTATCACGGTGATTTTGGTTATTCTATAGGCGGAAGTTTGTATAACAATACACAATACAACCGAAACACAACACAACACACAGCAAATTATTCGCCAACAAACTGCTCCGCAGTTTGGCGAAGTTTTGTGGTAATTTTTAAGTTTATCTCACGTGAACAATAAAAAAAAAACAAACTAAATTCACATGGACGAAGTCCAGGGCAAAAGCTAGTATGTATATAAGTACTCTCAACTCACAAACTTAAAAATACAGACTCGAAAAATGTGTTCCTGATGCGTCGTTAACTTGACATTTGATTTTCTCTCTTCATTATTAAAGTTTTAATAATACTATCTTAATAAAACCTTTATTCATTGACATTATAAAATACTATGTTAACATGTTTTCAATCGTACAAAGTATGCAGAAAATACCATGACATTTTAACCCATTGATGGGCTCAAATATGAACAGAAATGATTCGATCTTAGCTACCTATGTGATGAGTATAGAGGCTTGTTCTGTGAATTTAGCAGTGAAAAGTAAACCTTTCTTCATGGAGTTAAGGTGCAGTATCGATGCAACCTAGCCATTATGGAATCTCAGTCCTATCTGTTTTCGAAGCGATTTCTAAATTTAAACTTTATTATATCAGCTTCAAAGTAGCTTTTGTGTGTAACACTTGAGCATTTTTACGAGTTTTAAAAGGTAACTTAAAACTATTGAGTAAATAAGTGCGGTCACAAATCATCATTATTTCGTAGCCTGATGTTATGATTTTAAATTAACAATCTTGATTATTAATCTGTTTTTGTTATATCGCCTCTGTAGTGATACATTGTTTCGGGTACATCAAATCAAACTGTGTCACTATTCACTATCTATTACACCAGTCTGAAAGAAAGAAGGTGTGCAATTAAGTTATTGTAGCTTACTTTAAATAAGTGTGGCAATATAAGGGGAAGCCTGAAAGTAGCGCCCATTGCCGAAAAACTAAGAGCCAATCGCCTGGCGTGGTACGGGCATGTAATGAGGAGGGATGAAAGCCATGTAACCAGAAAAGTATTGGATATGAATGTGGATGGATGCAAGAAACGAGGTAGGCCAAAGAAAAGGTGGATGGATTGTGTGAAAGATGATATGAATAGGAAAGATGTGAATGAAGAGATGACGCGTGACAGAGATATTTGGAAGAAAAAGACATGCTGCGCCGACCCCAAATAAATGGGAAAAGGGCAAGAGAATGATGAATAGTGTATAGCCACACAAGACGATATCTCTCTATAATAGCATTAATAGCGTACCTAGTATGTATAGGTATAATGACTGTGAAATGTGTCTTCTTTGTTATTTTCTAATGGAAATGTCTTCTTTATTGAATCTCTTGAACTTTAGGAATTAGCCCACATTCAGGGATAAGTACGAGATGTTTATTTAATCTTTATTGCACTAAGAAACCTTATCGTACAAAAGGCGGACATAATGTCTTGTAGCATTCTCTAACAGTCAACCTTTAGATCTTATAGATCGTAAAGAAGTACCTATCGTCAAAAGAATAACTTGAGACCCAATCCATCTTCTATCTATATATATATTAATCTAATCGAAATGTAAATGTTTTACAAGTGGAAACGTCCACTTAACGGAATTATAATTTCCAATTGAAAATGAAAAATTGAAAAATTGATCACCCCGGGCGGGATTTGAACCCGCGACCTCTGGAATTTGGAACATTGTTACTAATGATTCTCAATGTAACTTGAGACATTGGTGCCGTTTCAAAAAGTTGTAGTAACTTTGACGGTAGATGTCGCTACAAGTCTCCCTAAGGCTTAATTAAAGAGTGAACTGATTGAAAGATTCGTCGCCTCGGGATAACCCGCGGTAGCTCAGTTGGTATATAAGAGCGATAGACGGATTCCAGAGGTCGCGGGTTCAAATCCCGCCCGGGGTGATCAATTTTTCAATTTTTCATTTTCAATTGGAAATAATCTAATCGAAAGTCTGTACATGAAAGATATTTTAAAAAATTGGCAGGGGATACTTAGAATCGATAACAGAACACGTTACAACAGTTTCTAGAGTTTTTGTCTGTTTATCTGTTTATCACATCAGAGTTAAAGAGCCCGTTTTGTTGGTACGCTCAGCCTCCGGCCTGGCGTGCCTTGCCGCTCTCCTTGGGGCCTTCGGCCCTTATAAGACACATGATGTTGTCCTAAATAACCTATACATAGTGTGTATAACTACGCTCTGGCGTCAGCCTCGCGTGCCTTGCCGCCCTCCACCACGCCCTCATTATCGCGTATTACACTCTTGGCATGACTTGGCACGCCCATCGAGCCTTCGGCCCTCAGCCTTATATGAAAAGTCCGCTCTGTTGGGCCTTTCATATAAGGCCCAACTATCATTACAATTGTTATTTTTTGATTGGATTCATTCGTCTAGAATCAGTACATTTGATTTTCCGAAATAAGCACTTTTGACAATAGGAATTATAGGATTTCCAGAGAATACACCCCTAAGATCCTGGTGTCCTTTTCCAACCGTCTCAGCTTAAGAAAAGTTGTATGGGAATATAAGTAATTCTAAGGCGAGAGCGAGTTCTATACGGACGAAGTCACGGGCAAAAGCTAGTATTTAATATTATAAATGCGGAAGTCTGTCTGTCTGTTAGCTCTTTACACTTAAACTGCTTAACGGATTTACATAGATGAAATTCAGCATAGAGATAATTTGAGATCCCAGAAAAGGTATAGGCTGGTTTTTATAAGGTGGAAGTTAGTATGTGTAAGCAATAATTAACCCTGTGTCTAAAATATTTCATAGTAATTATTTCCCCAAAGCGATAATGAGTTAAAAACTAATAACAACCCTTTTCTGTTCAGATGAGGAACTTACTGTCCCTATTGAAGTTGGAAGTAAACATAGTAATTGCCAAACTATGACTAAACTGCAATAGTTTAGCCCATGCATACATTCATACATACATAAGTAAACGGTCAAGAGATTTGTCATGTTCCATTGGTGACAAGACCTTATAAACTCAGCTTGTATGCGCAAAAGTATCTGTGAGTCTGTGACTTAAGTGTATGGACATTTCATTTGAATACAATTGTTTCATGATCGTGAAAGAAAATGACTCAATCATTATATCATTAACTGATCTTGACGCTGTTGTATATGCAAATTCAAAAGCTTTATAGAGAGAGTTAACTATCTCCTGTCTATACAGGGTGACCTCGAGACATGATCAGAAATGAGAAGGTGTGTTGAAGAATTAAAAGGGAAACTTAATTAAGTTCTCTGTCCTTAGAACCTCTATTAAAATAACCAGAGGGAGTTCAAATCTGGAAATCTTAGTTTAAAAAAGAGTGAGATTTAATAACTGGCAACTTAGTAAATTTGTTAAGTATATCTCAAAAACGGCTGAACCGATTTTATTAAAACATGTCAATCGCAAAAAAAACAACTTTCCAAAAAATCGCTTTTAAATCGGTCCACCCGCTTAAGAGCTACGATGCCACAGACAGACACATACACAGATACACATGTTAAACTTATAACACCCCTCTATTGCGTTCCACGTTGCGGGTTAAAAATGGATCGCTGTATCTTATATCCCATCAAAAACATAACTGTGAAAATGGGAGCCAAGTTCAAAATTAGGAATATGCGATGCTTGGTTGTCGTCTTCACCGACAAAAGAATTGAGATCTAAATGGGTGCCAAGTTCCGTAGATTTTCTGAAATGGTGCCAGTCCGGCACTACATTATTTACAGTAAAACTAATTTACTGCGGCTTAATGCATTTTGAGCCTTAACTTGGCAGTTTTCTATGCAGTATGTTATAATACCATAAAGGCTGTTGGATATTTAAGAAAACTGTCAAGTTAAGGCTCAAAATGCATTAAGCCGCAGTAAATTAGTTTAGCAGTAAGCATCGCATATTCCTAATTTTTTACTTGGCTCCCATTTTCACACTTATGTTTTTGATGGGATATCATTACTTTTTGTCAATCTTCGCCAAATGGTGCTTTTTAAGAGCGAATGCACGAGTTACTATAAAATACTCAAATCGCTATAGGTGCACCTCAAATATTTGAAGAGTTCAATCGATTTCCCCAGGACCCTATAATCAGATTCCTACCTGATAACTTTGCAACTTCCCCTGAAGTATTGGTATACTTCAGGGGAAGTATACCAATACTTCAGTACGTTCAAACAAAAAAAGAATCATTCAAATCGGTTAATAAATGACGAAAATCTGAGGTAACTAGCATAAATAATAATAATAATAATGCTTTTATATTTTGTATGTGTATTATTATATTTTACTTTTATAAATGTTTTGTAAAAAACCTAACTTAAGTTGTAAGAAAAATAAAGATAATAATAATAAAACTAATAGAAAAATCACTGTTTTCTGTTTTTTTCTGGTGTACACACACAAAAACCAAGCTGCATGCCAAATTTTAGCTTTTTAGGTCACCGGGAAGTGGGTTAGGTTTTTGATTACTACCCCCTCGAGGGTTCCCGCCTTGTCGGGGCGGGGGGGCTTAGTAACCGTGGACTGGTCATCCACGGTGAAGCTAAGAGGCACCCAGGGCCGGCCTGTCTGGGCTGCCGGCTGGCCCGAGGAGGGCGCTCCCAGCGGGCTTGGGTAGCCCGCTGAGGATGCGTTGAGGAGGGGCCGCAGAAGAAGAGGAGTGCCGGTATTGCGGTTCGCCGTTCTCCCTATCTTCTGTTGCTGAGGCGTGTTGGTATTTCGGTGCGCCACTCTCCCTACCCCCTGCGAACTTGGCGGGGCCGTTCCGCGGAAACGGTGTTGGTGGGGCCGCAGAGGAAGAGAAATTCTTTCCCTATCCTCTGCGGCCGAGGTGTGGTTCGTGGCGGAACCACCGACCTGCTCCGCCACCGGGTGCCGGAAGTTTTTTCGGCACCCATGACCTCCTCGCAGCGGACTCAGGGGGGTCCGCTACTGTACAAGATGGAGGTTGAGGAGGAAGGCACGCCAAAACATCTGGCGTTCCTAACGTGGAGGGGCTCCAGGAATCCCCGATGGAGCCGCTTGGGAGCGGCTGTCGCCGGCGGGGTCGCGGATGTGTGCGCAAACGTTCCCGTGACCTCGCCACAAGGCGACGAGGCGGCAGATGGGGGGATTTTTAGTGGGTATACCGTGGGTCTCATCAGCCTATACGGGAGTCCTACATAACCACTCGGGTCACCCCCTGCGCCCGGATGGTATGCGTAAAGCATTTTCCCCTCCTAAACAAAACAAAAAAGGTTTTTGATTACTAATCAGTCAGTCAGTCAGACAGTGGTAAAAATGCCGTTTTTTGGAATTCAATATCTCAAAAATTACAAAACCTATAATTATGAAATTCGGGGTTCTATTTGTACTAAAGGATTTTAATACGTGTACCAAATTTAATTTTTTTATGTTAGATAGATTTGGAGTTACTGGGGGTCAAAAGTGGCTCCAAACGGTTCGTGTAAAATAACACACGGCTGCTGTCCGCCAGTTCCTGGGGTGAACTTGGCTGGACACGCTACCGCGTGTCTAGATCATTATATTTTATAAATAGAATACCTATTTTTGTTTAGTTTTGAGCAAAAATAGGATACCTACCGTACATGTGAATCAGTATTCCGTTAGCGTAATATTATTAAGCGTTAATATTTGTTGGAGTCAAGTATCCCACCTCCCCTTAAAGCTATACGGTGACTGTGTATGTGAAAAAATGCATGTAGGTAGTTTATAAAGAAAATTATAACAGATAAGTAGACATTTTTCGTTAACGAGTTACAGCTGAACTTAAATTGAATTGAATTGAATTTATTTATTTCAGACAAGAGTCCATAATAATAATTAATAATAGCTACATAAATTAAATTAAATAATACATTAAAAAATACATTATGAATTATTAAATATTTATACTTAAGAAATGTACCTGGAAAAGCAAATTTTCGTACAGATTACTGAGATAAAGTTGTTAGTTGTGCCAAATACATAGTAAATATAAGTTTGTGAACTTTTAAATCCTCATAATGTAACGGGTGGACAGCTACCGGAACTCTGTATTTCGCGTGGCTTAACACGTACTCGGCTGGTTTTTTAAATCTGTTTGTATTTAAATATCTTTAAAATAGATTACATATTTGATATTTCTCGAATATTTTCGTGAGTTCTGTTTACTAGTATAGGTCGATTCACAAGAGCTGGCGCGGAAAATGTATGAAACTGTCAATAATTTCATAGACATTCCGCGCCAGCTCTTGTGAATCGACCTATAACATAAAAATATTCGTAATGTCAAGGTGGTGAAATAGGGGACAGGGAGATAAACGACTAGATTAGACAAGTAAAAATAAAACTGTCAAATGGCAACAAAGGCTGATAAAATTTATAGGTAGGTGTTATCCAATTGGCGAATTCCCGTAGCGGTGTGTTTCGAAAGCGCAAGTCTGTTTTCGTTGGCATTGTTTAGAAACGTCGGTTAGCGCACGGATGTTAATTGAAAACGCATTGGATGTCCAAGATGTTATCTTTGCCGCAGAGTAAAACAGAGCGCCCTATTCGCGCTGAATGTACCAGTCTCACACGGTTTTATAAAAACGTAGACGCTGTTTATGCGTATTATGAGTCCAGACAAAACTGAGGTTCGATGAGTTCTTTTGTGATCTTTAAAAAACATCTCAACCTTTTGTTTAGCCCATAATCGCTCACTGCTGGGCCTCCTCATACGCTACTTTAACCCAGAAGTGGACACCAATCTGATACTTACTTCTGATATTTTGTTGCACCGGCCATCCTAAGATTCCAAGGTGTTCTACGCTTTCGTGCGACGTCGAATGTCAGCATTTCTCACTCGGTATTGTAGTTTAATACCGAGCATAACGTTGCATATAACAACTATTATTTGTTCGGGGAGCCAATTATAGGATATTTAACAACTATCAATATCATACCAATTTGTGTGAATACGTCGCTAATTCTTTCATCAATGAGAGGACGCCTGTGCAGTGTGACGTATACACTATACAGGATGGAACAGAACGAGGGACTTTACGGAAAGTATAGTGTTATCTATGTGATCTACAATCGTCAAAGAAGATATATACTAACGTAAACATATCGTTTTTATACATTGCAAAGCTCGATTTAAAATATTTGTGTAGGTCCTTATACTGAACTATCCTTACTCTAACTAAGCTGTGCCCCCAAATCTTACTCAATTGCGGGATCTATTATGTGTTACTAATTTTATTGTTTCCTTGTAATGTAACGACCGTTAAACGCGTAATTGTTGTAATTATTTACAGATTTAAGTTCAAACGTTCCACAGAGATTGATTAGCTTCCGAACTTCGTTCTACAGCTACCATCAAATATCTAGACAAAAAGGAACTGGCGACGAAACAGCCGTGGGTATTACACGAACCACTTCGAGCTACTTTTGACCCCTTCACAACTAGAAGCCTATTTCACCTACATACATGAAATTTAACACATTTATTAAACCCCCTGAGCCTGATTAGAATCCGAAATTTGATAAATGAAGCTCAAATAGTTATTGATAATTAAATAAAAATAAAATAAAATAAATATTGTGGGACAATCTTACACAAATCGACCTAGTCCCAAACTAAGCAAAGCTTGTACTATGGGTACTAGACGACGATATACATACTTATATAGATAAATACATACTTAAATACATAGGAAACATCCAAGACCCAAGAACAAATATCCGTGAAAAATGCACAAATAAATGCCCTGGCCGGGATTCGAACCCGGGACCTCTAGCTTCGGAGGCAGAGTCACTACCAACTAGGCTAAACAGGTCGTAAATTATATTAAAGTTTAAAAATTGGCATTATTATGACTGACGGACTCACTAACTTATACATTGCAGTATCAAAAACCTTACCCACTTCCAGATTACGTAGGTTTAAATTTACCATTTAGGTGGGTAATTGTGTTTATACAAAGGAAAATATCAGAATAGTACAAATACAATCTGGAGTTTTAAAAAAAATGCCAAGTTCGAAGAAAAAGATTTTTACAAAAATATATTAAGTAGGTTGGTGTCGACTGCTCAGCAAAAATTAAAGCTATCCCACCAACACACAAATGTCCAAAATAAGCCAAGTTATGTTCTATCAAAAGTATCGGTATTTGAAAGGGTCCCAAAGTTACTTTTTATGGCCTGCAAATTATCAATACCTTTCCATCGCACTAGATTCATGACCCATTCTTTCGCCATACAGGCAAGCCGTCTCTGGAATTCACTCCCTCTCGAGATTAGACAAGCCCCAAGCAAGTTTACTTTCAAGCGAATGCTGCGTAAGCATATGCTTAAACAAGAATACGACTAGAATCCATCCCTATATGTATTTAATATGAAGTAGTATATCTATTCTTGTATGTGTGTAACTTATATGAATATATTGTATTTATATATGTTTATTTACAGTGTTTATATTGATTTTGTCTTCGCATTTTCTTAGTAGAATTATCAAACTTTTTTCTTTGCACCTTTCATAAATCTCTGTTTAGCCCAATGGTTGGCTGGTAGAGAACGCCATTTGTACGATTATATATTGTGCAATAAAGTTTAAATAAATAAATAAATAAATATTGATATAAATATGGTACTAAATTTTGTAGTTAATGCTTAAAATAGTTACAAAACTAAGTTCTAATTTTCGCATTGACACGTGCACAGAAGCCACCGGTCGGCCTTGTTTCTCTCAATAAATATAATAATTATACTAATCTGTATTATAACACGAGAATAAAATAACATTTGACAGATTTCCATTTACAGTATAAAACTATAGCTATTTAAATGTCAATCGGTATCATTAAATCATCAGTAGATAATGAAGGTATTTACACACGGATTCATCACTCACAATGAGGCATATTTCATCTTTTATTCACTCGAGATGTATTGATGACTTTTTTGATGCGTTTTATGTGGTCATCAAATACATCCGCGTTTTGTTTTTTTACTGGAGGTCATTGTGGTTCGATATTTCGCACAAATATAGCTAAAGTGTGGACACGAAAAAATCTGGTCATGCATGATATAGGGCAAATCTTTAAAATTAATGTGGATTTTCAGGTACCGCTTTTTTTCAAAAAATTTTTGGATATCAAACTACATAATAAAAATACAATCATAATATAACTTTAAGTTTTCTGTACCTTTCAGCATTATATATTTCACCGATATTTTATTGAACAGCGGTTTCTGATAATCTTCACTCGCTTCCTTCTGCAAAGCTACAATTATATTTATATTTTTACGAGTTTTTTTAAGCTCATTAGAATTTCATCTTTCCAAAAACATACTTGTTTGAACTCTTTTCTACTTGAGGCAGTCAGGAAGACTTTCTACACCAAGCATTGAAAGTTTTTTTTATATGGCAGGCATTTTTCTGTAAAAAAGGCAAATAAATCAAAATTAAAAAAATTCGAACTACGTCAATCTGAAGTAACTAGAAAAATGTTAGCTATTGTGAAAGGATGACGTCATAAGGTAAAATTTGAAATATCTAGTTAAAAATAAAATAAAAATATTAACAGGAAAGCTTGGTACAGACTGTCCGAAGGCGCTGTTCAACAAAATATAGGTATGGTGGAATATATAATGCTGATAGTCACAGACAACTTAACGTTATATTATGATTGTATTTTTATTATGTGGTTTCATAACCATAAATTATTTAAAAAAAGTGCAGCTTGAAAATCCACATTCATTGAAAAGATTTACTATATCATACATGACCAGATTTTTTCGTGTCTACGCTTTATTATAGATATATTTGTGCGAAAGCTTTTATTTTCTACTAATTTTTGGTGGCTACTTACCATGCTTACCGCGCCTGGATCACTTTTGGGTACCTATATCTTATCATTTTGAGGCCCTTTCGGATGTACTACGACCTATTGGGATCTTTTGTACAATTGCCCCCTCCTTTATACCTACTCCAAGCTGCTGGGATACCTACCATAAATCTAATATTTAAATATGTTTTATTATTATGACTTAATAATGAACATACATAACAAAACAGTTAACGTTCTTAGGCTGGGTTGCACCGACTTACGATCACAGACTGATCAACGTTAAATATGGCGCCGGCAGCTGTCATCCCACAGACACTTGTCAATATTTCCATACATTCAAATTCTAACGAACACAGCTTACGGTTACAGACGGTTTAGTGCAACCCAGCCTTAGTCTCCCTCGTTAGTCTTCATAATACGCCATGTTTGTCTCCTGATTTACGGGATACGAGTACAATAACAATACTGAAAAGTTGACCCACTGAGATACATCCGCGTTGTGATACTTGTGATATTTGAGCCCGACTCTGGCGCTCGTTTTTGCAAGTTTTTGTCGTGTTTTAAAAACTTAGTACATCATCGTTCTTCCGTCTTCCGGTTGTACCCCCTAGCGACGAAAACGTCCAGACAAATGTATTACACATATAGAAAGAACAGACGGTGATTTAGAGTTTTGCCTATAGGCGCACAAAAAATGTTATTTAGACCTGGTTAGTCAAACTCTAAAAAAAGCAAATAATTTATTATATTAATCGTCAATATATAACATTTATATCTATGTATGTATCCATGTGTGTTTTTATCTATATATGTGTTCAGGTATATATTTGGTTAAGTAGTTTAAACACCTTTTTTGTAATTAGCTCTACCTTAGGTTTTGTTTTTGTTTTTTCTCACCTAGTTTGTCTCTTGCACCTACCTTCGCTATTTTCTGTTTGGCCCTATGGTTGACTGGTAGAGAATGCCTTGAGGCATTAAGTCCGCCATTTGTACCGATTTATTTGTGCAATAAAGTTTAAATAAATAAATAAATAAGTATTTGTCTTTGAAATATTATCTATAACATTATTACTCATTCTGAATTAAAATTGTTGCGTATGAAACAAGTGTATTTGTCCATCCCGAGTCAGTTTAGATCGTATCGAGTGGTGTATCGTACGGAAATCACGATCACACAGTAATACAGATGCAGTAGGTACCTACGTTGGAAAAGGCAATGGTAAAATTAGCTCTATCGATAAACGGTTGTATGGTATTGCTTACAAGGGTAATGATTTAAAAGATTAGCGTAATATTCTCATTTCGATCAGCCAAGATAATCGATCAGCAATCATTACAAAAATAGTCAGGAATAGTAACTTATATTATCAAATAAATTATCTAATATACAAGCAAAGAATAAAGCTGTTTTAAAATGGCCCCTGCAGGTCGATTGCGTAAAGCTTCGTACTTACGTCAAGTAGATTCTCCTGACTTTTCGGTGCGGACAGTGGACAATGAAAGCTATCAGCTGTCAGTGTCAACTATCAGACGGGTCAGTACCTATTTACTGTAGCCTACATTCAAATGAGAGCTTCCTCACTGGCGCGAGAAGAGGCACTACGTATGTGAAACTGCCCAGCTTCCGTGATATTTGATTATGCCGTACGTATAGGTAAATAGGCAATTTTTACACTGCGAAAATTACTTATATACAGCTTAAATGTGAAGGATGTTGCATATAAGTAACAAGATGCCAGCAAGGTACATAAATGTTAGAGAAACAAACCAAACTAAATATTTGGACCATCGGCAATTTTTTATGAAGGCGAGTCTTTAAATCTACATCATTTCGTTATATGGACACCGAGTTGGATTTTGGTCAGAGTGAATGCGAGCTAATACTAGTAGATTTAAAGACCTATACAATGACCTAACTCTCAACTTTGTTGGTTTAGGTTCATTTTGACGCATGGTGCTTTACCAGCAGCGCAGCCAGCCAGTTTAGTAGGCGCAATGCTCGACAGCGATAGGCGCTGGAAAGCTGCGTCCTCTTTCTGTGAAGAGGTAATTTCGCAGAAGGAGGCTGTAGAGCGGTTACGGGAAAGCGATCCTGCCGCACACCCGCTACGTAGGCGCAGGGGAGAAAGCATGCGCAGGGGAGAAAGCAGGCGCGGGCGATACGACCATACGACCACCTGCTTGCTCTAACTTAGAGGACCCGTGTGACCTTGAATGGCCCACATGAAGAGTGATCTGCAAAAAAACCGCTGCAGGCCACACGCCGGTGCGTCGCAGCAGAATGCTATTTGCGATCCTGCGGCGCCCACTTAAGGCGTACCCGGTAATCGTTGAGTTTTTAAACGGCAGTACGGTCTAGCCGGATAGTCCGTCATACCCACCCAGATCCTTACCGGGTGGGATACGTAAATTTATCTTCCCAACGTAAAAAAGGGATTCCGGACATCACTTCGTAGTTTCAAGTGATCAACCAATGAAACACAGCAAAAATCTACATTTTGAGCTAAATCTTTAAGTGTTTAATAATTCTTAATACTACAGGTACACCAGTTATCTGTTTTAAATTTGAAGTATCTAAGTAGCAACATTTGTAAACTTAGTATGTAATTTGACTTACATACGTTGGCGCATAATAATAAAATGCATAACATTCAAATGTTAATTAGCTTCATCGCAAGCAAAGGGAATAAACATTTACCTTAATTTGATTGTGCGTGGTATTTACGTTTAGTTGCGTGTAATTAGAGGCTGTAGTAATCAACAGAATAACAAATTAGTAAGGTTCATCAACGTGGTTTGTAAATATGTGGTGAAGGACATGAAAAATATTGAAAATAAACACATATATGAATTTATGAAAAGGCTGTTTACAATAAATATTTTATAATTCTCCCTTTCCATCAGGTGAGACTAGGGCCAATAGCTGGACTGTCAATCATAAAAAAAAGTAACAACTCCGCTACTACGCTACCGCCACAAGTATTGCTAAGGTAGTAATATCATGCGCGGAAGCGGGATAATACTGCACTCGTATCGCCCCGCTTCCGCGGATTCCGGCGCCTGTCTGGAAGCACTCATTTGTTGGGGTTCATAAATAGCGGTACCTAACAGCCGACAGTTTTCTCATATCGTACCGCCTCCGCACCGACAAATCAGGAAGTTTAACACCGGCGGTGCCTGCGCGGCGGACGGTGTAAGCCGGGTGACGTCAAAGGGAAGCAGACAGGGGAGCGGGATCGGGACTAAAGTATGGTGTTTTTCAAGAAACAAGGATGGTTGACGCGCATACGAGTCCCCTGTGGTTGCAGGCGTCCAAAGGCTACGGTAATAACTTGCCATAAAGCGAGCCGTACACTTGTTAGACTCCAA
The DNA here is from genome assembly GCA_905163555.1 of Notocelia uddmanniana. Taxonomy (NCBI): domain Eukaryota; kingdom Metazoa; phylum Arthropoda; class Insecta; order Lepidoptera; family Tortricidae; genus Notocelia; species Notocelia uddmanniana. The sequence continues at coordinate 3,967,681 of LR991063.1, read as the reverse complement.
CCTACATAGTAGAAAGTTGTCAGTAAAAAAAATTGTGTACAATTTTTTATTGCCGACTGTACCTTTCTTCCCACAGTCCCCAACTACTCGTTGGGACGGTTCGAATAAGCTCAAACATCTTATTTACTTATTATTTATTTATTCTTGGTTTATCTTGTGTAGTTTAGGAGATGCTATGGCTACCTTATACCTCCATCATAAGATCAGCTTGAAGTTACCATAATATTGCTTTGTCACCGAACTTAATAATTGGGGCGAAAATTCAGCTTATTCGGTTAGAGATAACTTCTCTTAAATAAATTCAGTTGCAAGATTTAACCCCAACACACATACATACAAACATACATACATATAATCACGCTTGTTTCCCAGAGGGTAGGCCGAGATCACGGATTTCCACTTGCTACGATCCTGACATACAAACATTCCAGGTTAAATATACATATAAAACCGTGAAAACCACAACGCCCAACTAAATCAATGGTACCTACTGCTCGTTATTTTACTGTGCGCTGTGTGGTATCCGGAAGCTGCGCCCGCGCCGCGCATCTCGATCCTCGATGATCGCGCAACGTGTCGGTCAAGTATGAACGTATCATGCTGGTTATACTGGCTGTAAACATGTATTACAATACTTAAGGCGAGTATAGCCGTCAACATCTCGCTCGCCCGCTAATACTACACGATTGACAACACGCCCTTTTTTAACCCCCGACGCAAAAAGAGAAGGGTTATAAGCTTAACGTGTCTATCTGTGGTATCGTAGCTCCCAAACGAATGAACCGATTTTTTGTGTTATAGATAATTTTATCCCGAGTGTTCTTAGCCATGTTTTATGAAAATCTGTTCAGCGGTTTTTGAGATATTGAGCTTTGAAATGAAAATGTCGGGGGATTTTCAACTTTTCTAGGTTGTATTTATGTACCAAGGTCCTTTACGGAACGGGCGTATTGACAACATTTCATTATTTTAATCGGGCTTTTTTCGATGAAATCAAATAGGGAATAAATAATTCATTATTTAACCAGTCAACCAATTTCATACAAAAAAAAATTCAAAAGTTTCTTATTCTAAAAGAGACTAAGTGACAAGTAAGGTGTCACAGCGTAAAAAATCATACAGAATTACCAATATTAAGGCGACTTCCTGACTTGGCGGGGCGGGATCGATATGTCATAGGTATTTTGTTGTTTGACGTAAGCTTACTGGACGGCTAGCATAACTTGGCGCGCGAGCTATCTCACGCGCGAGATAGACTATCCGCCTCTTTCTAATTGGTACACGCAGAAGACAAATAGCTCGCGCGCCAAGTTGTGCTAGCCGGGCTGATGTGAAATTTTCTCGCTTGACGAATTACTGTCAGTATTACGTTTGCGCAGTACTAATACGATGCGCTGAAGTGGGGCAGTACTGCATTGATATCGGTTGAGACTGACAGCTGACAGTTTTGTCATATCGTACCGCCTCCGCGTCGATAAATCAGGAAGGCGCCTAAGACAGACATCAGAGTAAAGCAGATCACATTTAGGTAAGTTCAACCGTTTCTGTACATCTCATCTATTCTCACTAATAAACAAATCGGTAAGTTTTAGAGAGACAGATAAATGATATCTGACAGGTCTTCACATGACAGTGTCTCCTTTCATAACTGCAAATTGTACTGAACTGACATTTGTGACGTTTTGGATTATACGGGATTGGACATTTTGGTTTGGTTTGAAATGGAGACATATTCTTTAACAGCCGAAAATGAAGAAGAAGAAGAAGAAAATAGTTTATTAACGCAAAAAATCGAAATACACAAGCTAAACTAAATACAGACACAGAATAAAATCACAAAAATAAAAACAGTAAAGTAAAATAAAGTATTCAGAGCTTAATTAAGATAATTGCGCCAAAGGGTCTTCACTCAGCTTGGTGCCACGAAGCGAATCACAGGACACGCTTTGTGACGCTGATTTTCAGTGAAGCCATTATGTGGGTTAGATGGCACTGACATATAATATAAAATAATGATTTACAAAGGAAAAAAAAAACACAAATAATCAACAAACATTATACAACAGGAATCAGAATATTGCATTTTTAGGCTTATTCTCAAATACATTATACATTTTATACACAATATATGTGTGTGTGTGTGTGTGTGTGTGTGTGTGTGTGTGTGTGTGTGTGTGTGTGTGTGTGTGTGTGTGTGTGTGTGTGTGTGTGGCAGTATGTGTGCAAGGTTGCCTATTCAAGTACATTTCTGTTCGGTTATTAGAAATTTTCTAAGGGACATTTTTAAAAGAATAAAATGATCGTACTATCTTATTATCTATCTCGTTCTAACTCACCTTGGTTAACCATAATCACTTGTTTAATCAAAGTAATAAAGTACATTAGTCATAATATCCTGTGAGATGTATAGGGGTCTCCAAGCGTCACCCATACAATAATAAAATCTAATTTTAAAATAATAAGGATTGACGGCCTGTTTAGCCTAGATTTATGTAAGATTGTCCCCCATTTCTTTTTATGTCCTCCGAGATGATATAAGATCGTCAAAGTCTAAATAATACAATCAAATGAGAACAGAGTGGAGTCACCCTTGTCAATTCTGCTGAACACTAGTAGGTATATTAAGTAGATTAAGAATTATCATTGTAATAAGCATGTTTTCGGAAGAAAATGACTGACTGTCCAGTCTGTTTCGGCGTTACTTCTCGGCAGTGGTCTTCTTTTTCAGAAATGCTACTAGATTTTGACTTGTAAAAGTGCCATTGCAGCCTATTTGCAGAATAAAGTACATTTATTTCATTTTTTTATAAAGTTACTATGACAGTGCAAACATGAACAGAACGGACCCGTTCACGAGTATGCAGCTTATCGTAATAACAGACTTTTCATAACGGCAATTTTGCCAGCCGTTGCCGGAATTTTTCCTATCCAGCAACAGCAAATTACTAAATCGAGGGTTGCGTGGTCAAACCCGATAAATCGAAATAATTGCTTTTTGAAATAAATAAATAAATAAATATAAATATTACAGACATTTTTTTTTACACAAATCGAACTAGTCCCACAGTAAGCTCAACAAGGCTTGTGTTATGGGTACTAGACGACGATATATTTAATAGATATATACTTAAATACATAGAAAACATCCAAGTCTCAGGAACAAATGTCTCTGCTCACCACAGAAACAAATGCCCTTACCGGGAATCGAACCCGGGACCTCTAGCTTCGGAGGCAATGGCACTACCAACTAGGCTAAACAGGCCGACAAAAACTCTAAAAACTCTATATCTCTAACATATAGTTCTATTTTCAAAAAATATTTTACGCGACTTTTCGGGTTTGACCACGCAACCCTCGAAATCATGTCTTACTCTAGTTTGACCTTCTTCGTTTCATAATATTAACAAACAAATGTCAGTGTGTATATACTCGTATAGCACCGATGTTAAAATCAATTTAATCTAAAAGTAATAAAAATGGATAGCTAAGGCGATTTGAAAGTCATAAACGTGCTATAAAACCTAAATATTGTTTTACCATTAAAAGTTAAGACATCGCACGACATTAACCTGAAAGTTAAACTTTACATCATGTAAAGATCAAGGCACAACAATTGTGTTGCAGCTGATCTGATGGTCGAGTTGTTGAAAACATCTTTTGGGCCATTCTTCCAGGTCTACATAACGTATGTTCGGTCAAATTAGCACACCCCGTTATCAAATGCTCAGTTTGGGGGCAAGCTAAAATAGTGATGTTGCTTCACATAAAATTAGTCGATTCATATTTATCGACATATAAAGAGTTATATGTCGATAAATATCCCCACACGGTGGACTGATGACCTGGTGAAGGTCGCGGGTGTCCGCTGGATGCGGGTGGCGCAGGACCGGTCATTGTGGAAGTCTTTGGGGGAGGCCTATGTCCAGCAGTGGACGTCTTTCGGCTGACATGATGATGATGATGATGAAGAGTTATTTGTCAAAATAGAATTCTTCTTTTATGAATACCCTATTATTGCAACTGCCCCATCACTTGCCCCCAAACTGAGCATTTGACAACGGGGTATACAAATTAGATTTGTGAGCCATTTCGTACCTTGTCACAATGAACATCAATATAAAAGCTGCTAGAGATCTCATACTATTGTCACTGTGACAAGGTACGAAGTGGCCCAGAAATCTATTTGGTTGACTGTACGTCTCCAACTTTGGAAACAAAAAATAGTGAATAAATGTATCTTTAAGAAATATTTTACGTTCAGCATGTATAAGTATAAATATATAGTCATCTCTGCGAACGGTCTAATAGCGAAGAGCTGCTCACAAAACCACTAGTATTAAATGTTTTTATTACATAAAATAATGTACATGAAAAAAAAAACATGTCACGCACAGTGACAATTAATATAATATGCGATTGTTCTCTTGAGGTTTTATTTTCTTCCCATTTTTTCCCACCAGACTATAGCTGCAGACGTCGCATTTTTTCCCTTTTCAAAATTTACAAAAACAGAATCAACAAAAAAAACTATTTAACTATTAATAATAAGAATCGGAAATGCGATAATTAGCTGGACAGGCGGACGTATGGAACATACGAAAGCTTTTTTACCCACGCTGAAACGGAGACGCTTCGTTCGCTTGGCCAATAAATATTCCTGGACAATACATTGTATAACCCAAATCATTCAAAGGAACGGACGTCCGTGTCAAAAGTTACATAAGCTGTCATCAAGCCTCGATCCCACGTTGATCCGTGACGCGTGAGTCACTGACGTCTGACCCACTAGTGACCGATTCGTATTGACATTATACAGTTTCGCAAATAACTTAAAAAGAGTATGTTCCTTCGTGTACTGGGTGCGGAAAGCTGTTTTTTTAACAACACCGAAATGTCCGTCTAGTTATTTGTACATTAGATTTTCGCTAACAGGTGTATAGACATACTAACCAAGTGGTTCTATGAGCTGTAGACTTCGCGAGTCGAAACTATTTAATATTATTATTTAGGATTATTTTTGTCGATTAAATTTTTGGAATCTTTTCAAAATGACTCCGCAAAAAAACCGTATAATTATAGAATCTGCTCACAAAATTATACGGGAATCGGTTGAGAAATGCGATCTGTAGCGGACGGAGCAACAGGCGGAAAAGCTGACAGACATACGAAGTTGTCATTTTTAAAAAGGAAAATGTCATTTCGATTTTAAATGAGTAGAAGAATGAGCATCGTGAGATGTGCGTTGTACTTCAATACATTACTTAGTTACTTACTTTCATATAATACAATACAATACAATACACTTCATTGCAAACCTCAAAAAAGAAAACGACATAAAAAGCTCTGAAACAGCATAATGAGATACAAGCAAAGGTAAACAATAGGCGATTTTATCGCTAAAGAGCGATCTCTTCCAGACAACCATTGGGTAGTGGAGATTTTATTTAAATTAATTTAAATTGTATCAAATTAGTTCGTTCAAAAAGCGACTTTGTTGACCAAGAAAGGTTCAAAAGGTGGCAGATTTTTTAATCGACATAAATAGCTTGGAATTTTCTATGGCGGAAATTCACCCTAACCAGTGTCAATCATACACGTTGAAAAGATTAGTTTAGATACAGCATAATAATAAAGTCAAGAATAAATAAAATGGGTACACTATGTATCGAATATCCTCAAAAACTGACCCATTTTGTATGCTCCTTACTAGGCTTAATTATGTTACTATTTTGTTTTGTTTTGCATATTTTACCTATTTAGGTAATAACAGCCTGTATTTCCGATAAATTGTGTTGAATGTATTTGATTTCTCTGAGAAAAAAATACATGAAACATTTGGTACAATTTACGCGGAGCAAAGCGGAACATCCTGAAACATGTTGACCTTACTCGCCTCCTCCCAACCTGTTGCGATTGTGACTAACTTAATTATTTTTATAGTCAAGTGAAAACACGAGGAAAACAGTCACTTTATTCATAGTCCAAGTTAGAATGCTTTAAGAGGCTGTATCCCGCTCGGCGCAAGTCAAATATTGGTATTTCTTGACGTTTTCCGCGGCACACACAAAAGTACTGCACATGGTGTGCGCATGTGTTCGTAAACGTATAAACTCATCATCATCATCATCATATCAGCCGAAGGACGTCCTTTGCTGGACATAGGCCCCCCCAAACACTTCCGCAATGACCGGTCCTGGGCCACCCGTGCTACGTCATCAGTACGTGGTCGCCACTCGAGAACCTTTCCGCCCCCACGGCCATCGGTTCTACGTACTATGTGCCCCGCCCACTGCCACTTATAAATAAGTTTTGTTTGTATTCAGTTGTTCTGTTTGTAAAACTCTATTCAAGCCTCATTTAGTAACAATCGTCAAGTCAATAAAAGGTGGGCAACCGTGTGATTCTTCTGGAGACACAAACATCCATAGGCTGTGGTGTCTCCTTACCATCAGGCAGGTAGCTTGATTGCCACTGTAATTGCTCGTAAAAAAGAATGACATAAAAAACGATTGGGACGAGCTACGAAGATACCGAATATTCAAATCTAAAAGTTCATTTACCCACAGTTTTGTTTACATAACCTAACAATGTCCGACGACCGATTGCAAAACAAAAATCACGGCGTCTTCCGGAGACGTTAACACACAAACAATGTGTTATATCGGCCATCAATACTTATCTTTAGCACTTCGAATATAGTGACCCTTCGTATTGCCTGCCATTGAATTTTAATCCTTCAAAACAACTACGCAGAGTGGTTTTTGTGTGAGCATGCTTCGTAAAATTTGACCGAAGATAGTTGCTCAGCGTAATGCAATTCGTTGTTATTGCATTGATTGCTTATTGTACGAAAATTTGGCATTTGAGATATGTTCACAATGGAGATGGGCCGACTTGTCGGGAAAGCTTCCTATTCGGCATCATTTGTAGTCGGCGATTCGTCGGCAAAAAAATGCCGAATATTAGGCACTTTAATACCTACAGGAAAATAAGAACTTGGAAGAATTTTAACCCTTTTTTAGTTATGAAATTTAATATTTCAAGTTTTTTCTATTAAAAATGGGATTGCTCTTGGCCATCATCTAGCCAGGGGGCAAAGATGTGGCCGACGATAAAGCGAGCTCACCCAGAAGATGCCTATTCACTCGTGCCTTAAAAAGGTCTATGTGAACGGTTATATGAACTCGGAAATACAGACGCCAGCAGAGAATTCCAAACCTTAGAAGTGCGCATTATAAAAGAAGATGCAAAACGCTTAGTTCGAATTAGAGGAATTTCGACCAGGTAAGTATGGTAGCCAGCCGTACGTCTAGATGTCCGATGGAAGAAGGGGGAAGGCGGTATGAGCTCATGGAGTTCCTGAGCACACTCACCGAAGTACAGTTTGTAGAAGACGCACAGACATGCTACTTTGCGTCGATGTGCTAAGCTCTGCAGCTTATTTCCCACTACCGTACTGCCGCCAATGAGCCTCCTGGCTCTGCGGTCCACCGAGTCGAGTGCGGCAAGTTGGTACTTAGCCGAGCCATCCCAAAGGTGACTACAATACTCCATGCAAGACCGGACTTGGGCTTTATATAAAGATAGAAGCTGCCCAGGGGTGAAGTATCGCTTGACCTTATTTAAGTTCATTTAAATTCGAGAAATAAACATTATATAATTTATACATGCGCGGCGGACGAAGCGAAACGAGCGTTTCCGATTGCACCCGAATTTAGCCAAAACAATTTAAAAAATTTTTTAGCCCGAATTTAGTCGGCCGATTAATCGGCAATTTGAAAACCGATTAGTCGGCTGATTGTGTAGTCGGCAAAAACCCTAGTCGGCCCATCTCTAGTTAATAATGTTTTTTTTTATATATGAAAAGAAATTACTTGTAATAACGGTTATAATCTTGTAAACATAAAAACAGGCTTTAAGATCTATTAAATTAAATTATTAAACGAGCGTGCGAAACAAGATAACGAGAAATGGTACTCAATATTATTTATTTAGGATCAACCTTATAGGTAATACGAGGAAATTGATAACTTAAAAACACGAATATTTTAACAAAAAGAGTAGGCCAAGTGCCTTTCGGACCATGTCCATTTGAAGGGCTCCGTACCTAAGTACTAGTACTAGTCTGCATTTAAACCCACTATCTTAAGTATAACAGTAGTTCTGGGGCGGAAACGTTCTCGAGTGGCTACCACGTACCGGAAGCAGCATGGGTAAACCTCCCCAAGGTGGACTGATGTCCTGGTAAAGGTCGCGGAAGTCAGCTGGTCCTGGAGGCGTAGGACTGGTCATTGCGGAACTCTTTGAGCTCCCCGAAGAGTCCCACGATGTCCACTAGTGGACGTCTTTCGGCTGATATGATGATAATTGTGATGGTCTTTTATAGTGTGAATTTAAAAGAGGCCGTTGCTCATCCATAACTCAGAAAATGTTGTCACAGTGGCCCATATATAATTACACCTATATTTCAAATTTTATTCCAATCATCATCATCATTACCATATCAGCCGAAATAAGTCCACAGCTGGACATAGGCCTCCCCCAAAAATTTCCACAATGCTGCATCCAGCGGACACTCGCGACCCTTACCAGGTCATCAGTCCACCGTGTGGGGGGCCTGCCCACGCTACGCCCTCCGGTACGTGGTCGCCAGTCAAGAACCTTTCCGCCCCAACGGCCATAGGTTCTACATGCTATGTGCCCGCCCACTGCCACTTAAATTTAGCGATTCCGTGGGCTATACCGGTTACTTTAGTTCTGCTGCGGATGACCTCATTCCAAATGCGATCACGCAGAGATACTCCCGGTATAGCCCTCTCCATTGCTCTTTGGGTGACTTTGTGCCTTCTTATGAGGCCCATAGTAAGCGACCTTATTCCAATACATCCTATAATTTTTGAGTAGAATGCCTATGAATAATATATACGGTCAGTCAGTCAGACAGATGTATGTACATACCTACATGACGAAATAATAAGGGTTCCGTTTTTGGCATTTTAGCTACAGAACCCTAAAAACATCTCAACAACAGTAACCAATCGAGCATATATATTCAAATTTAACACGAAAGCCTACTCAGATACAACCCAGATTTATTTTTCACATATCCATGTAAAAACATTAGTTTCGTTGACTGACATGCGCATCCACCACCACCACCATATCAGCCTTGGACGTCCACTGCTGGAAATAGGCCTCCCCCAATTTCATGGGGGGTAAATGCCATAATCGCCACGCTTGGCATGCGGGTTGGCGATCGCAGTATCTCCACCGCACTCTAGGAATGCTGCTGCCCATTCCCCGGTGGTCTTGGTCGTAGTTTTAGGACATACCCAGGTCCATACGGTCCGGGGACATGCGCATACGTTTAAATTAATTCAAATTTTAATTAAAAACAACAATCTTATAATGAATTCATGCAACATAACGATAAATACGGTACCTGCGAAAAGAAGACGAATGGCCAATTCATTCATTCGGTGGCAATCCATTGTCTACACTTAATCAACACGGCGGTGCCTATTCTCAGATCTCTGCAATGGCGATGTACAAATCTTCTTCAGTTATTGTTGCACTGGGGAAATGGCTTCCGCGTTTGCGACTGTTAGTGATACCAACCTGAGTTTCAGATGTCTATCGTTTTAAAAATAGAGCACTCAATGTTAATCTTTGTAAGTGCATTTGTTACGTTCCCAACTGAAAGGTGTTTTTGACAAATATCTACAAAAATAATGTTTAAGTGCATCGTTGTACTCAAAAGTTAATATTTACAACCGACAAATTGATACTTTTTACCTAGAAGCGACATATTTCAGAGTATCCATGTCGGAGAGGTCTAAACCCGACTCGGAATCGGATTACTACGATTTAACTACCTTCACAAATGACTACAGCCACTACCATAATACAACTTTAACGATATTAATAGGTAACTTACGTGCGTTCAAATAAATTTGTTCAGAAACAAATTCTGAAGAAATAAATAATTTCAACTGCTGGGTATCTAAGTCGGAAGGGTAAAAAGTCGAGTTGGAATTTGGAATAGGATGCTAAAGATTTAATTACCTAAACAAACGTTAATAAACACTACCTAATCGACCTAGATACGTAACTGGCGGACGTACATATAAGTTCGACAAATAAAAATTTTTTAAAGAAAAATTTAAATTAGTCAAAAGGAATATCTAAGTCACAGGGGTCAAAAGTCGAGTTGGAATTGGATCCTAATGATTAAACTAGCTAAACAAATGTCTATCAACACAACCTAAATGACCCAGATAGGTAACTTGCGGGCGTTCAAATAATTTTGACAAGTAAACATTCTATGAAAACAAAAACTGTTTTCATAGAATTTATCTTAATAATAAATATATAACCGTAGTAAATATGGGCTTACACAAGTAACTTCTAATTTAATAGCCACAGTTACTGTATCATTAGTTGAGTACCTTCTGGAGAAAGACTTGTCGAATATTTCATAGTTTCCTCTATAAAAAATATTCTTGGTTACAAATCCTGTGAACTTGGATGGCTAAACCATAAATGTGCGGGTAATGAGAGATAAGATCTTATCTGCTGTTTTATCGTCAAGAGAAGTGCTTTGACATTATTTGAAGCTGTGTTATTGCATTCTAGACAAAATAGATACGGTGTTTTAAATACTTTGATTTCATAATGGCCTTCTAAAAGTGTGCTTTGCTGTAAAAACGATATTGACAAAAGTCTCAAAAATTCGTTGCTTTAATATTGTTACTTATTGAGACTATTTAAAGTTTAACTTTCAACCGGAGTGTTAAATTGAAAAATGGATCACTCTGGGCGGGATTTGATTGAACCCACGACCTCTGGAATTCGTCCATCGCTCGCTCCTTCCCATATCGATTGTCATAATGCTTAATTGGAGTAAGCTGATTGAAAGATTTGTCGCCACGAACGATACCCGCGGTAGCTCAGTTGAAAAGAGCGATGGACGGGTTTCAGAGGTCGTGGGTTCAAATCCCGCCGGGGTGACCAATTTTTCAATTTTACAACCCGGTTGGAAATTACAATTCCGCTAAGCGAACGATAAAAGTTTTGCCGAATCGACAGCAATATGAATACCAACCCCCTTATTAATAAACCTGTTCAAACCTCTTTTAACTAAATTATGTTTCGTCCCTTTCCCACAATCACTAATGTCAAATGGATAGAAATAATTATATTATGTTTGATGACAAGCAAATATGGTTATGTCGGACTTGCACCGACTAAAAACCCCCCGATCGTCCTCCTCAACTCATTTCGGGCGGCTCTGCGATCTCCTTCGGAACGCACCAGTGCCGCCCTAGAGTCTGTGGGTCCAACCATCTGCTTTCATAGGCGCCCCAACTGTGACCGTCTTCGACCCCAAGGACCCCCTTTTAGTCGCCTTCTACGACAGGCAGAGGATACCGTAGCCGTATTCTATACCCGGGCTACAGGGCGGCATACCTTATGTACCCTGTTGGTATTACGTGTAATAAAGAAGTTTTATATTTCTTTTAAGACGATCTTTTAGTGAATTTATTTTATTTTTTGAATGTAAAGTACTGTGCAATTTCCTAAAAGAAATAAATATATCTAATCCAATCTAATAAAAAGGGATCTCTTCTAGACAATATGTCCATACACGTGACTGCATCGCAAATTTTTTGTTGTAGTTCTGTTCCGTTATACAGGTGAAAATGAGACAATGGTTCGTAGTATTTTTTTACTGTAATAGACTTTTGATATGCCTAGAGGATGGCCCATAAAATGTGAGCTTCAAATGTCAACCAACCAAACAACGAAATTGGGTAGATTAGGAATAACAGTTTTAAAATGTGATCCAGTAGACAACTACAACTAGGATACTAGGACACTAGGATAAAAAAAAAGTTCACTTTCAAGCCCATTCCTTGCTCATCCAGCAAAGATCATTCTTTCAGATCACAAAGTTCTAACTATAAAGGATGTCACATCGTCCTTATATGACCGATATAGGACTTCTTAAATCCTGAGCCCATCTGCAGCAAAATTAAAGCATTGCAACTGCAACTGGTGCATTGTTCATGTAGCAAAGCTAGTCATTTTTTCAGATCACGGACGTCGAGTTGTAAATCTGAAGGACGTCATATAGGTATATCATATCGATTGTCCTTCACACAAATTAAAGAGTTGGACAATTGTCGGCGTAGCTCTCTCCTTGACTGCCTCCTTGATCTCCTTTTACAACATGACAGCTAATTCTTCTTTAATTTTTTAATGTAATTTATCCTTGGTATTCCCTTTCCTCGCTTGCCTTCAAGTCTTTTATGATGTTATTTACAAAAAAAAGCCTCATGTCGTATAAGATGTACAATCATTTTCTTTCACCCATTTTCTAATAATTTTCTTTTCTTCCCTACTCATCACAGTTGTTCTTACACGATCGATTTTGGACATAAGGAATCCCGAGCCCATTTGCAGCGCAATACCAAAGGACATTATTACAGATCACGAGTTAAATAAATTCAATTCAACATAAACATTTATGAGCAACAGGCAATTCTATTGCAAAAAATGGATCTCTACCCGACAACCTTTTGGCAATGGAAACAGTACACTACAGATTGTCCTTACTCGTGACGGAATCCCTAAAGTCTGCCCATTCTTAGCCTATCCATAGGTAATCCTTCCAAATCAAAATCTTGTGACTATAAAGGATGTCACATCGTCCTTACATGATCGATATTGAACACACAGGTCACAGACGTCTTAAATCTAAAGGACGTCATACACTTTAACGATTGTCCTCACACGATTGATATTGGACATTCGGAAGCCTGAACTCATCTACAGCCTAACACTATAGGTCATTTCAGATCATCGACGTCCTGTTGTAAATCTAAAGGACGTCATACGTTCTATCGATTGTCCTCACACGATTGACATTGGTCATTTGGAAGCCTGAACTCATCTGGAGCCTAAATACCAAAGGTCATTTTAGACCATAGACATCCAGTTGTAAATCTAAAATACGTCATACTTTTTATCGATTGTCCTCACACGATCGATGCAAGCCTGAACTCATCTGCAGCCTAATACCGAAGGTCATTTCAGATCATAGACGTCCAGTTGTAAATCTACAGGAAGTCATACGTTCTATCGATTCTCCTCACACGATTGATATTAGACATTCGGAAGCCTGAACTCATCTACAGCCTAACACTATAGGTCATTTCAGATCATCGACGTCCTGTTGTAAATCTAAAGGACGTCATACGTTCTATCGATTGTCCTCACACGATTGACATTGGTCATTTGGAAGCCTGAACTCATCTGGAGCCTAAATACCAAAGGTCATTTTAGACCATAGACATCCAGTTGTAAATCTAAAATACGTCATACTTTTTATCGATTGTCCTCACACGATCGATGCAAGCCTGAACTCATCTGCAGCCTAATACCGAAGGTCATTTCAGATCATAGACGTCCAGTTGTAAATCTACAGGAAGTCATACGTTCTATCGATTCTCCTCACATGATTGATATTAGACATTCGGAAGCCTGAACTCATCTACAGCCTAACACTATAGGTCATTTCAGATCATCGACGTCCTGTTGTAAATCTAAAGGACGTCATACGTTCTATCGATTGTCCTCACACGATCGAAATTGGTCATTTGGAAGCCTGAACTCATCTGGAGCCTAAATACCAAAGGTCATTTTAGACCATAGACGTCCAGTTGTAAATCTAAAATACGTCATACTTTTTATCGATTGTCCTCACACGATCGATGCAAGCCTAAACTCATCTGCAGCCTAATACCGAAGGTTATTTCAGATCATAGACGTCCAGTTGGAAATCTACAGGACGTCATACGTAATATCGATTGTCCTTACACGATCGATATCGGACACCCGAAATCCCGAGCCCATCTGCCGCGCGAAGCTATATAAACACTTTCACCGCGGCTGCGCGTGAGTCGGGGGTCGTCGCTCATGTGTGCCCGCCGTAACACACGAGACAAGCGCGGATAGATTGCGGTTTAGTGCAGTGCAGTGATTTTTTTCTATTGTGCATAAGGTGAGTTTGGGGGTGATTTTATTACATATTTTTTTATTATAGATTTTTTATTTAATAATATAGATTTTAATATTAAATTAAAATGTTATGGAATATAATTTTATTATATAACAATGAATTAAAATATTATAGATTAGCCAATTTTGATAAATTAATTTTGTATTCTTATTAAATTAATCATTGAATTAGGATTAAATTAATAATTGTTAAATTTATTTGTTAATATTTAAAGTTTTTTAAGTATAAAATACTATTACATAGAAAGGAAAACTTTAAAAAAATGAGCACCTATTGATTTTTAATTTTTGTTTTTTAAATTATATTGTACTTTTTAACTTTAACTTTGCACATATTTGGTAATGTTATTAATATATAAGCAAAAATTTAATATTACACTTCGACTAAAGAAAACACACGAAAACAATGCTATAAATATGAAAATTCGCCTAAATACAACACTGCGTGAGAAACTTTGAACGCAACCGCAATGGCGCATCAAATAGACATCAACGTGTCATCAGGTGCCGGCAGTGAGCTTATTATTGCTTGCTTTATTCTTAAACAGTACTATGTTCAAACAGCCAATAAAGTGTTCTACCACTTTTGACCCTAATTTACACGTAATAGAGTCGAACATGATATAGGTAAGAACTTAAATAAGGTTATTTTCCTACTCATATGTAGCAGTGTGTTTTCGAATATATTTTTTTTTTTGAAATCTGCAAGGTTTTAAACATTGTTAGCCCAAGGGATGTAATATTATTACTTATTTACGAGGTCATTATAAATCCATACTTTTCTATTAGATAATTTGACTGATTAAAATTGGTAAAATATGAATAATTCGATTCATTGCAAGCAAGCAAGCAGATTTAACATATTATCAATTTAAAAGTCATTTACACAATAATAAGCCTTTTCTACGAGTATTTAGTCATTTATTTTATTTATTTTAATTTACTTACCATCAGGCGGGTCAGCCCTACGCTTGTTTGCCACCGACGTTGTATAAAAAAGTATCGGGTCAAGTCAATCAGACGAACATTTACCTTAATTCAAATTTAAAATTCAAACGATCGTCATGCAATATATGTAAATAATCCCCCATCGGTTACCAAACCAAATAATTGTTTGTTAACATGACCATTAACATTCTCCCCCATAAATTACTCTACCAACAAACTGAATAATTGGGCAGGCGAATGCTCAATAATTATTACCTATTACGCAAGCATTATGAGATATTCCATCAGTTACAATAATGTGAATTCAAGCTTCCTTAAATCCGAAGACGGCAAAAATAAAACCTAACTTTATATTATTTTTTTCCGAGTTATTTATTTATTTGCTTCAGGCAACAAAAAGCCCACCATTACAGAGTAACACGCTATCACTTCCTTATCGTTAGTTACGCTTATTTAGTAGCGTATCTAATATAACACATGAATAATAGAATAACAATTTAGGGAAAAAATCCCCCACCTCCTGAACCTTTTTTTCATCAATCTTAAATTTGGTTCATCATCATGCTAGCGTTATTCCCAGTACAGTTGCATCCTGAAGGATGCCTGGGGTCCGCTACCTAATCCCAACAATTGGCGCGGGCACTAGTTTTTACGGAAGCGACTGCCATCTGACCTTCCAACCCAAGGGGGAAACTAGACCTTATTGCGATTAGGTTTGTCAAGTGAGTGGGCAACTTGACTGTTAGAAGTTCTCAAGCCGCCCGAAGGCCTCTAACTTGGCTTAACGACTATTATTTTCGACAGCAGCTGGGATCAATGGCTTAACGTGCCTTCCAAGGCACGGGAGCGCTCAGTTAGTAACCACTCAAAGCGGTCACCCATCCAAGGACTGACCTCGCCCGACATTGCTTAACCTCGCATACCGCACGCGGTACGCGGGCACCGCTGGCCCACGAACGCTCCAAATCTTTGGTCAACACCCTTTTATTATGGAATAAGATGAAGAATGAATGATCAGATTGCAGTCACACCACGAAACTAGGGCTTGCTCTAATGTCCAGGCCGGCGTTCAAGTTTTCCTAATACATTGCGTGTGATCCCAACAAACCGCAGTGTGTTACGCGCCTCGAGCGTGTAATGAATAGAGAAAGAAAACGCTTTCCACCCCACAATTCACGCAAAGTTTTAGCCGGGCCCTAACTTGCTCGTAACACAGAATTAGGTGGTCGAAGGCACTTTTTTGCTTGACAAATGACATCAACAATTAACATTTATAGCAATTTCTGCAACAATTTCTTAATTTCCTAACTCCAAGTTCCCACCAACAATTAGAAACTTCTAATTAACATTCAAATTTGTGCAACATCTTTTGTTTCAATACTTACAATACCTATTTAACAACAATAAGCATTTATGAGCTTTAAGCTTTATTGTGCTTGAGTGATGCGCAAGCACTGACACATTGTCTTCTTTGAACTACAAGTCAATATCAACCTAATCCTCTACGCATAGAATCTATATTTCTGGTCAAAGCGTAGAAACATCCGCTCTTGCTAAAGTTATCTACATGATGCATTCAATGCAGTAAATATACTCGTAGCATGGTCGTATCTAGCTTACGTGTATTTGGAAATAAGACTCTATTCAATGCTATTAAAGTTCGAAATGATGGTTAACAATAGGTTATGTACGATCGTGCATGTGTTTTTAGATGCACGTGAGTAACCTTTACCCAGGGACATGGGATGAATACTAAACCTATATGTCTGCTAGGCGATAAACTAGTATTATATTAAGACATGATAATTATTAACACATTTGAGCTTATTCTAATGGAACAGGATTCGTTTAGGCATACTCAATGTTATGAATTTAATTTAAATTTTTAATACGTATAACTATGATGTTACGTCAATTATTAGCATGATGTTTTTAGAATAAGCTGTAAATGGCAAGAATTCCTCAATGAAATAAATTATTAGGTCCTGTATAATATTGACAAAGTCGATTCGCAAGAGCTAGCAAGAAAAATGTAAAAAACTCTCATTAAGACTGTGCAGTACGTTCGGTACTCCATACAAACGTATTTACGCTCTCATTTTAAAACGCCATGCTAGAATAACGTGAAACTTTGTATACACAATGGGATTCGGCATATCTAGGTCGAAAAATAGTTTCTGTTGCTTGAAGTTATAATGGAGAAAAAATACAGCGATTATTAAGGTTTTCATACAAGCCGTAAAAATCTCAAAAAACCGCTGTATTTTTTTTTTTATAATTTCTAGCAACAGAAACTAATTTTCGACCTAGATATGTCGGATCCCATTGTGTATACAAAGTTTCGTGTTATTCTAGCCTGGCGTATTAAAATGAGAGCGTAAATACGTTTGTATGGAGAACCGAGCGTACTGCGCCCTCTTAAATTCATAGACATTACGCGCCAGCTCTTGTGAATCGACCTATTTCAATTCGCACCTTTAAATAAACAAATGTTTAAAAAATACATTTAAAAAATACGGTTGACGGATTGACAAAATAATATCATGGTTGAACATCAACTTCAACTCCAATCAAGTTTATTTACATACATATTCAATAAACGACAGACTCGCTTGGGATGAAAGGGGACGCAGCGGTAAACTGGTAGTCAGGGTCAAGGGTCAGGAAAGGAAAAGCAAGTTCGACGAGAGATCTTCGCCTATAGTAGTAGATAGTAGTAAAACTTTAAACACACATGTGCGTAATAAAATATACATTACATTTGTACAAAGGCGAACGAAGAGATCTCTTTCAGCTAATCCTTGACTTTGCACCTTTGTGACTGGAAAACTACCTGGGTATTCAACCAACGAGTCATCCTTAATCCCAATTCAAACGTAATAAATAATTGACACAATTATAATTAAAGAAAATATTCTGCATATGCAAAGATATTTTTGATAAATATCCGAATAGGTAACACCACAATGTTTAAAACACAAAAATGACGAAGAGAAGTCTCGGTATATTAGATAATGTAAAATAGTAATTTACTCAAAACACCGTGAAACCTTTAAGCAGAAAACACGATCTCATTAAACCAAGACTAGTAGCTGGGCCATTAGCATAAGGATGTGCAGATGAGAGATACCACTGACAATGGGACGGGCATACATCACTGCTGAGACCCACCGAAAGACGTAAGTGCGTTGGGGGATGACCGTCCATGAGTCCTTCTGTTATTCGAATGCACAGATCAGTAGTGATGTATGGCCATGTATGGCTTAGACGAACTGTCTGTCACAAGGCGAGGATGTAACGCGAATGTATGGAAACATAGAGCATAAGAATATTTTTATGCAAGAAAACTATAGCATGGTATGTATAATAAATTAAAAATTTGCATTTTTTTAGGGGACATGTCTACTGGTTTCAGAGAATTCAATAATCTTTACTATGAGACTGTTTTATTCAGGAACTTTTATGAGCAGCCTAGATTATAATTATTATAACATAAATATTCAGAAGCGTGACCTACATGTGTTAATAAATAATCCACCAAAATCTAGAAACGAAATACATATCTTAGCATTTTCGATTATTCTTAAAAATTACATCACAAAAAATTTCAATAAATAATCGTGGGAAAATTAGTTAGTTAATCGCGATGTATGCAAATTGATAGCCTTTTGATAGATTGTTTCGGTATCGATTACTACATATTTCTCTTTCATTTCTTTGTTATATCGACGTTTAATCTCCAAGATTACATCTTTATTCTTATTTTGATCAAATCATAAATAATACCAGAGAATTATAAATTACATAAAATGTTAATGTCACTAAACTGACGAACTCTAATCTTTTGAGGCGAATATTGAGATATTTTTATTAAGTAATATTTCACAGCAAAACCTGTTTCATTAATATTCAGGACATTTAACATTATGTATGAAATAAGGCTTTAATTACAATAACCTTGTAACCAAGAGAAAAATATGTTTTTCTTATAAATTATTATTCACTTAGGATTCGATCTGTACCAGGCTACCAGGAAGCCACCAACTGGGAACGACATTAGATATTGCTATTTATTGAAACTAATACAATTCTTAAATACATTAAAAGCAAATCCAAACAAATTATATTACATATCGCACTATTTTAATAAGAGGAATAAAGTAACTTGCGGCAAAAGTCATCATATATCATCCGGTCAAACCCACTCTCCTAATGACATAATTACACATAAACATAAATCATTAACATCATTAAAGGCAAAAAGATGAAATGTTAGTATGGATATACTAATGTCTAAAAAGTGACCATACGCGCTGGTTAGATTCCAAAAAAGTTCATCAATTAGCTGACGCCTTAAGTGGCCGAACAGTTTAAATGTCACGCGGTCGCATCTCCCACTATAATGACCCTAATAGCCACCATCTTAATCCAATTCTGACCTGAGTCATCATTATCACCTTAATACACAAATAGTTATAAGTAATGAAGTAACTATATTTAATTTAACTATTTAGTTTTCATTGGCAATATTGAAGAAAAGGTCAAAAGCTCTTTTTACCTTACAATAAAAGTGACAAAGACTTTTGACCTCTATGCGTAAGTAGATACTTCAGATGCTGAATGTACGTTCAAGTTAACAGGTGATTCAGCATGTTAGTACAAGAAATGAAAAATGACATTCTAAATTTATCAATTCGACTGATAGATTTAAATCAATATAAGATTGGCAATATCTACTTATTTAAACCCTCATAGTAAATGCCAATAAATCCATCAAAAGTAATGAGGTAATCAAACATCCGAGTATAACAATACAATTCAAATAATAAGCCAGACACATAATAGATAATAATGTAACAATTCCATGCACGACTGACGTCAAATGTCACTCGGTCAAACAGACATCGATAGTCATTATTAAAAAATAGCAAAAGCATAGATGAGTTTTGAGCATCAGTAATACCATAATTAAGTTAAAACCCCGAACAAACCAAAGGTGATTAAATAATATGTAGAAAAAGCACAGGCACCTATACCAATAATTAAAAAACCGGCCAAGAGCGTGTCGGGCCACGCTAAGTGTAGGGTTCCGTAGTTTTCCGTCCGTCACATTAAGTTGACATATTAAGTACAGAAACACAAAACCCTAAAAAGCACGTCATTTCATTGTGATTTTGTAGAAATGACAGGTACAATAAACACCTGTTTATACGGTTAAATTACAAACTTAGTTCAGAAATTATTTTTGTAATTTTTTCAAAAACTATTCAGCCTATCAAGTTCAAAATAATTTTCCTACAAAGTTTTTATAAAGTTCTACTTTTGAGATTTTTTTCATATTTTTTTAAAACTTATGGTTCAAAAGTTAGAGGGGGGGGGACACATTTTTTTTTACTTCTGGAGCGATTATTTCCGAAAATATTAACATTATCAAAAAATGATTTTAGTAAACCCCTATTTATTTTTAAATACCTATCTAACAATATATCACACGTTAGGGTTAAAATGAAAAAAAAATCACTCCCCACTTTACGTATAGGGGAGGTACCCTAATAAAATATTTTTTTCCACTTTTTATTTTACCACTTTGTCGGCGTAATTGATAATACATATTAGTACCAAATTTCAGCTTTCTAGTGCTAACGGTCACTGAGATTATCCGCGGACGGACGGACAGACGGACGGACAGACATGGCGAAACTATAAGGGTTCCTATTTGACTACGGAACCCTAAAAAAGCGTAAGCGCAGATGTTAGGTTGAATATTCTAACAACATAAGAGAACAATAATTAAAAGTATAACAACGAGATCATCTTAAATTATAAAAGGTGTATATTATTATTAACATCAGACCAAGATTTACAAACGAAGTATTTACAAACTCAAATCATAATTGACTTTGAATTTTATGAAAAATAAAACATCAAAAGAGGCATAGATCATTGGCAAAGAGTAATGTCAAATCGAAAACGCTGAAACCGATAGTAATAAATGAAAGCATAGATAATAGGTTGCATATAACAACACCGAGAAACTATAATTAAAAGTAAAACATCGAAACAAGCATAGATCACTGGCACAGAGTAGAGTAATGTCAGAGGTCGAGCGAAAGTGAAGAGGTTGCGTGCGCTTGCGCAACTGTCGCGTGGTTACATTGATTAGTGGACGCGAGGTGGGTCAGTAGGTAAGGATGTTTACACTAGCGGAGTATCTTTGTTTCTTCGATGCATGTGTATTTGCTATGATACTTTAGATGCATGCAATAAAAAAATCCTTGATTTGATTTCAATAATTTTTTTGAAATTAAATTAGTTTGTTGAAACAGCTAAATAACGCAACATTTTCGTACAGTTTTCGCCACTACTTACACAAAAAATCATTATTACCAAAAAATGAGTTTTTCAGCGGTTCTAGAGCAACCGTTTGTGTTGGGGTCACACATTTTACCGGTATTCGATAAGTAACAGTTTTTTTTTATTAGAAACCCACAATGTTCTACTTTTTTCGCATCTAAAAATTACGCTGCAGTGTACTAAACTTCCAACTTTACCTCCTTTTCTTGTTCCTAGTCTGTTCTACCCCTTAGAAGTCGTGTCGTATCGTAGTCGTACCGTGTAAAGCATAATTTCGGATGCTTTACTTGGATATGCGAGCGCGTGTTGCGGAATTCAAGTTTATTTAGAATTTTATGCGTCGTTAAATGTTTATTTGTAATCCGATTGAGCCATTATCTGGTTGTACTACTTTTCCGTTACTTTATTGTTTTATGTTATTTGTGTAATAAAATTGAATAATTCTAAAACAACCGAAGCCGCTATCGATTTCTTTTCTTGTACAAGATTGTTTTAATGATTTGGTGTACAAATTGAATTTTTAATAGAATATAACAGAGTAGAATTTTGATATAGGATGCCTCCAACCGACGTCACATCTTCCTCACACAGTAGGTATCCATTTTTTTGCGCTATTTGATGTTGAATTTTGATGTTAACTGGTTTTTGAAAGTCTCTTGAACTCCGACTGTCTTCATTCCAACAAAACCCTACAAAATCAATACCAATTTAAGTACTTTACATGACCTGCCCATTATCATTTTAAGTTATTTACATGAATATATCGAAAACGATACTCTGGTACATCATAGGATGATAAAATCACACGATCCCAATACTCGACGGCATTTGTCAAAAGTCACATGAACCAAAGTGCAAAATGTAGGGTCACCTAGTCCGGGAAGCCAGCAGCAGATTTTCATGACCAAGTTCCCCTTCATAAGTTGTAAAATGCTTTACAAGTGAAGAGAGGGAATTACTGGCGAAATTTTTACCAGGCCCTCGTACCTATTTGGCTCTCGAAGATTCATAATTATCACAGAATAATTAAAATATATGTTTGACAGCTAGAAAATTCAAAAAATGGCATCTCGCTGGGTCACGTTCGTCACAAAGCAGTGGCTCTTTCATTCCTAGCGCGATTACTAGAGCGAACTAAGATAGCTTATATCGTTACGTTTTATGTGACGTTTTAGTACATTACGGCCATATAACGTGACGGTAAAAGCTATCATGCTAGCTAGGCTGGAGTTCGCGAGAGATGAGTTTCGCCGTAGTAACAAGAGGCCTTTTACACTATGAGGATGGCTAACAAGCATATGGCCTGCCCAATGGTAAGCAGATACCGTAGCCTATGGACGCTTGTGACTGCAGAGCAAACACAAGCGCGCCGCCGACCTTTTTCAATTTGAGGTTTCATTGTATTGATAGAGCACAGTGCGTTCTCGGGAACTCTGCCGACCTTACTCACCACCAGGAACACAACCACCACCACAAATATATCAGCCGGAGGATGTCCACTGCTGGACATAGGCCTCCCCCAATTTCATTGGGTGTAAATGCCATAATCGCCACGCTTGGCCACCAGGTTGGCGATCGCAGTATCTCCACCGCACTCCAAGGAGGCTGCCGCCCATCCTCCGGAGGTCTTGGTCGTAGTTTTTGGACATATCCGGGTCCAACAGAATGCCACATAGGTACCTAATGAGCTCGTAGTGGTGTTATTGAATGAATTAATGAATTTTATTTATTTCAGACGAGAGTACATAAATTAAATTTAACAGAATAAGTAGCATAATAATTGAATTAAGAAACAGACAAATACATTTAAATATTATAAAGAATACATTAAAAATACATTATGAATAATTAAATATATATACTTAATACATAATACTACTATACGCCTGTAGGGGCGTGTAACTGCACCCAGTGTTGCAGCAACGGTGTGTCCCACCGGTCGGCCAACACGCGCAGGATGGTGTTAGAGCTGGCGCGCCAGCGGCTGAGTAGCGTGCCACAACGCTTCCTCATGATAGCATGGAAGCCATCGACTCGCCCCTCCGCGAACATACCTTAGGCGCTACAGTGCTTGACATCATGCTATTAATCATGGCCGATGACAGAACTAATATTTGACACATCATCCGCTGACATTTGCTATTGTGGCTACTTCTATTCAATGTGAATGAGGCGAGCACATCCGCACTGTTACGAAACTTTATGATAGAGTAAGCTGAAGAAATAGAGACATAAAGTTTTATTCTCATTAGAACAATGAATAAAGCTACATTGTTGTTATATTATTATATGATGATCTCTTACCCTAATTAATAAAACCTTGCTTATAAGGATCTTGCAAACTTGCGGAGGTCCGCCAGATCCGAGTGGCGCAGTACTGGTCATTGTGGCATCACTATTTGGGGGTGGCCTATGTCCAGCAGTGGACATCTCATGCTCATACTCATACTTCATTAGTAACACAGATTACAATTCAATATTATTATCTAGGTTTTTTGTCCTTCGGCTGTTATGATGATGATACTTCCTGTTGGCCAACTAACTCAATTAAGTACACACATACATAGTACGTATTTTGTTAAAATTATAATGATAATAATACTTATGAGTTCGTGCCTCCCTGACACATTTAAGCGATGCAACCATCTACATACAAAACAATTAGGCCTTCCTTTCCGCAGTCACTTGATATTATTTCTAAAGTTTTAAGCAAAATGGACGACAAAGGTAAAAGCGAATAGCAATGAAACAGTACAGTGCAAGATGTCAAATAAATGTGTAACTGTGCCACGCATCTTCCGTGAGAGCCTCAGACAATGGCACCTGTGGGTCTATTCGACTTAATATTTAATTGGAATCGGTTTTGAGTTTCTCGCGCGCTACGTCTAAAACCTGATTTACACGCGCTTCGCACGCAAGTTTAATTATATTAAGGGTTATCAATGTATTACACTCAAGATCAAATAAAATGGGTACACTTTGCATTGATTTTCCATACAAGGAGTACCCATTTTTTTCCTCTTAAGTGTAGTTAAAGGCTGTACATGCGATTCTTGAACGTATGTAAATCGGAATTAACCTGTTAGAGCGAACGTGCGCCAATGCCACACCGATCTTAATTCTATACGAAAATAGAATGGACCTTGCGCAGGCGCAGTTGACAGTGAGATGGGTTCCCATCTTATTAACAAAACATGGTGTCTTATTGTGAGCTTGCCTCTGATGATATCTTAGCCCCAGCATTCGTACTAATTGGGAGTAATCGGAGTTCAAATTTACATTGGTTTACAATGTCATTGTTTTGCTAAATTAGAACTAGTGGCAATATTTTTTTTTTATTTAAAATTTCGATAAAAATTATATAATTATCGAATTGCTCACAAAATTTCACGAGAATCGGTTGAAAAATGCGACCCGTAGAGGAAAACATCCGGACAGACAGACATACGAAAGAAGTTTTGTCGAAAGCTGAACGGAGACGCTTCGCTCGCTCGGTCAAATAACGCAGCTTTAAATAGTGGCCTTCCTAAGGTAAAAAAATTACAGAATGCATTCATTTTCAATTATGCTAAACATTAACCCCCTTATTCATAAAACTTAACAAACCTCTGTTAACTAAAAGTTGTTTTGTCTCTTTCTCACAAACATTAATGTCAAAGTGACAGATAAGGTAAAAACAACTTTAGCGGCTTGTTAAATAATAGAGGCTACAGTGAAGAAGTTGTATGTTTTTTTACCTTATTCAATTGTGATCGTGCACAAAAATGCATACTTATACTTATAACTTATTGTAATCGACTGTACCTACTAAAACAATTTTTCACTAAACGAATGAAGCAAGTGACCTCCATTATTAACGAATTAGCTTATTTTCCCACGGATTCGATCTGAATAAATTGTTGAGTATTGTTTATGTTCATTTTGTATTTCATGTGCTGCGTTGTATGGGTGTTTAAGCCTGGGAGTGCGATAGTTAATTAGATTACGTTTATGCTCAAATTATAGCAAAAAGTTCTCGTTGATAATATCTTAAATACTGGATTTTATTCACTTAATCAAACGGCTTACTTTTCCGTCGTGTTCTTTTAACTGAGCCATATAATTATTTGTATACTCGTACTAGCTTTTTATCGCACTATCGCCCGCGAGAACTCAATATCGAACCCCGATTTAATTCCTTTTCAAAATAAAAATACCCAATAAATCATTTATTCTCAAGCCACACAAGCAGTCTCATAGATAAATTACATACAATTATATTACCTACATCCTTACCTACAACCATTCAGCTATTTAATTAAGCGTGACTGAGCAACGGGCATGCACAGGTACAAAAACCGGCCAAGAGCGTGTCGGGCCACGCTCAGTGTAGGGTTCCGTAGTTTTCCGTCCGTCACATTAAGTTGACATATTAAGTACAGAAACACAAAACCCTAAAAAGCACGTCATTTCATTGTGATTTTGTAGAAATGACAGGTACAATAAACACCTGTTTATACGGTTAAATTACAAACTTAGTTCAGAAATTATTTTTGTAATTTTTTCAAAAACTATTCAACCTATCAAGTTCAAAATAATTTTTCTACAAAGTTTTTATAAAGTTCTACTTTTGAGATTTTTTTCATATTTTTAAAACTTATGGTTCAAAAGTTAGAGGGGGGGACACATTTTTTTTTTACTTCTGGAGCGATTATTTCCGAAAATATTAACATTATGAAAAAATGATTTTAGTAAACCCCTATTTATTTTTAAATACCTATCTAACAATATATCACACGTTAGGGTTAAAATGAAAAAAAAATCACTCCCCACTTTACGAATAGGGGAGGTACCCTAATAAAATATTTATTTCCACTTTTTATTTTACCACTTTGTCGGCGTAATTGATATACATATTAGTACCAAATTTCAGCTTTCTAGTGCTAACGGTCACTGAGATTATCCGCGGACGGACGGACAGACATGGCGAAACTATAAGGGTTCCTAGTTGACTACGGAACCCTAAAAACTAACAATATGTAACTCAACATGACCAACAGTCATAACATAAATTAAATATCATAACTGCAAAAGCTTAGTAGATAATGCGCACTTCTAAGGTTTGGAATTCTCTGCTTCTCTGGCGTCTGTATTTCCGAGTTCATATAACCTAGACCTTGGCACGAGCACATCTTCTGGATGAGCTCGCTTCATCGTCGGCCTCATCTTTGCTCCCTGGCTAGATGCTGGCCAAGAGCAATCCCATTTTTAATAATAAAAAAAGCTTAGTAGAAAAATGTCGTGCTAAATAGCTTACAAATTAAGTGTTGCGGATTAATAAACTTTAAATATCAATAATAATTATCGTGAAGAATTCAATCTTTCAGCCCCACAATGCCATTTGACAGAACACTTGACATTCCAATAATCGTTAAGTTTTGCAATCACAAACAGAATGACTGAAATGATGATGAACACAATGATTAATGCACGTGCAATAACTATCATAGTAATTACAATTTAATAGCATTTAAGCTTCATAAAAAATCAATGAAAGCTCTTCAAATCGATTACAAAGGAACACATCGACAGTAATCTATGATTTTTATTTAATTGATTTTGACAGCTGGGCAGTTTTGATTGCTGTTATTTGGCTCTCGCGTTGTATCTTGTTGTTTAGTTGGGTTAGAACTGCAACACCTACTTTTTTCTCGTTGTAGTAAATGTCAACGATGGAAATATTCCAATAGTCAACGTTTAAATTACGACTATATAAGTACAGGCAACTGTAAAAAGGCTCTAAAAGTCAAGACCGAACGGTTTGGAGAGCAGTGGTCACGAAGTCACACATAGTCGCCACGTCCTTCAGACATGAGGGTATCAAGAAGTCTCCAAGAAAACGTATCACTCCAATATTACTAAACATTTAAGTTTATGTTTTCCATCCTCCCTTTTTGGAAAGACAAGGCCTGACTTTAGTATGTATATTATTTGTCTTCATCTTCTTCGGGCTTCATGAAACTTGTGAAAGATCTTAAATATTTAATATGATTAAGGCCTTAACCCTTTATGAAAACGTACCATTTTTAAATATTTGTGTCACATTAATTTCTAACTCGTTTAACCTTAAATACTGCGTTTATACAGTTTAAAGTGTCTATAGATTAATGTTTTTAAATAAAATGGGATATCACAAAGCCTTACTAAATATATTCAAAATTACCACACATGATATAGTAAAATGTTTCAAAACTGTCTTTTAATTATTTTTGTTTACACGTAATCATAAAATTTACACTGTTATATAATTACAATTATAAAACCGTATCGTACGATAGGTCACTTGTGTTTTTGACTGGCACATAATCTATAATGAATTGGTCGCACAATAGCAGTAACACAGTAGCCAAAAGAACACCAGTACTCGTAGTTAATAGAAACAATCGTTATGCTGTACCGAGACTACTGATCACAATAGCTCATTGTTAATCGGAATTATAAGCATTAGGGTTGTCAAACCCTAGTTTAAATGACGGTTACAAATCGATTCCATATGTGTTTTTATTATTTACGAATATACCTACATTCTACTCTTAGAAAAAGTTGAAAACCCTTCTCTAAGATTTTTATATAAATAAATGTATGGATATTATCCATACCTTTATCCTACAAAGTTTCTCCTAGGATCTATGGGTTTTCATTCTCTAGAAGTGAGACGCAATTTTAGCCTTCTTACTTTTGTGTGTCGTGTTTTACGGGGAGAGTCAGACTGCCTGGAACTCGTGGCGCAATTAGTGAGGCTACATGTTCCAGAAGTCCCACGAATGGTTCTGAGACCTCGTACTCGCCCTCTGTTAGCAGTGCCTTCGGCTCGCACTGTATCGCACAGGAACTCACCGCTCCTCCGTGCACTGACACTGCTAAATGCCCATCTGGTGTCAACACCTGAGTGTGATTTACTTGCGTGGCGATGGGCGGCTGTGTGTAGGGAATGTCTGAAGTTTTGTGAGATGAAGGATGATAGGCTTACTAGTGTGCGTATATGATGATTGTATTTGGTATTATTATTATTATTTCTTTTAGTTTTTTCTTTTCTGTACTCAATGTTTAGTTTTCACAGTGCATTAGATTTAAGTCTGTAATGATGTGTAAATATATTTTTAGTTAAATAAATTGGTTAAATAAAGTAATCAAACACAATGATAAGCCACCAAAGCTCATCTATGAGATATTGATACCTTGTAGAATATCTAGTCTTCTACGAGTATGCCGCTGTGCTCAACCATAGCAATAACAAGACCAATTAATTAAAAAACTAAAAAACCCGACTGCGTTCAACAATCCACCATTATGTTTTTTTTATATATATATACCCAGTGTCACTCTCACAGTAAATACGAATCTAACGACACCTCTCAAGCTAACATCCATCGATCCGTTCAGACTGCAGAGCGTGCCAAACAATTTTACATACATACTCTCGAAAAACATAACCCGCCTTCTGGCGCAGTCGGGTAAAAACAGTCGAGTTCGTAAAAATGTACGCGATGCTAAAGGTTCAAAATTATCTGAGCAATATTATGTCGTTCAATAAAGCCGTGTCCATATATTTATGATCACTGCCCGGCAAATATTTTGGAACTCAAGAATACAAATGCAAGCGATGCATTTCGATCATTACGTATGTTTGTCGACACGATGTAACGTCGTTTGCAAGACAGATGGTAATGATCGGTAACTTTCGAAGCCGGTGGCGGTTGGTCTTTCACGCGTACAATAGACAAGGGTAAATGACCCAATGTTGGACACCTTAACATTTTCATTACTAAAAATTTCGTTGCACTACAAAACACATTACTTACCTAGGAAGGTAATATGAAGATCGTTTCAGATCACAAGTTTGGCGCCCGAACCGAAGTAAGACATAAGTATAGAAGTAAGTTTAGGCCCGTAATAAGTACAACATTTTACTTCGCCCCTGGCAAGAAAGGCTATCATGAATACCATTTAATATACAAAAGGCATCATGGTTTCGATGAAAGAAGTCGACTAGAAGTCTATAATCATTACCTGGATATCCCATTTCAACACCAATTTACAAAGGCTTTGTAATTACATGATTATTGCACGTATTCATGTAAATATTCATGGGAATTTGAAAAGATATTTGCCCATGCCCAATTTGTAAATATAATCAAGTTTGTAGTAGAACTTAAATTATGAACGAAGAACATGGTAATGATGTTCGACTGCAAAGTGAGAAAATGAATACACATCCCATAATGTTGGTAGTTTGTTACTTTCCCTCGGGTTTGAAACGTCGCATTACGAGTATATCACCTGCAGTACGACTGTACAGCCGGCGTCATATACTACTTAGCTGTGAACGTGGCCAAATAGTTCGGTACACCATATATTTTGTATAGTGTAGCGAACTATTTGGCCACTTTGGCTGCTACGTACTATATGACGCTGAATGTACTCGCGACTATGACTGTACATAACAAAGTGAGTGTTAAAATCTGATCATAGACACCAGCTTCCAAACCTTCCAAAACAGGGGTATAATTGACATACGACACATAAAATTTATGTTTGGGTATATCAAAATAGCTAAATAGGTTGAAATTTAATTTGATAAGAAACTACGTGCATTGCGATTTTTCGCTTCACGCCTTATTTACACACTGAATAATTTAGGTGAGGTATTTGATACGGCATAAATATTTCATCTAAATTTCAAGTTTCATTTTAATTGAGTGGGCGTGTTCCATCTTAGCACTTGCCTTAACTTCCCATCAGCTCAGACTATTACAATTTAAAGAACATAGGGTCTCAATTTTATTCCACACTTGTGCGGCCCAATCACAATTCAACGTGTTTCGCGAGGAAAAGAGAATATGTATAATACATATTGAAATGTGATTGAGTTCGAAGTGATGAATGAAGTTGAAGTCCAAGTTTCATAAATGTATTTTAAGGTAATATTTTTTATTTATAAGTAGCTCTTAGTTTTTAATTTTTTATTGCAATGTCCTTTTTAATGTTCTCGGTGTTTGATTACATAAATGTATTGCAATTAATATCAAATATCATTACATCCAATAAAACAACTTCAACGTGAATGAACATGCACGAGTGAAGAATTTTATCAATGATTTAATTATGCACGAATGCTTATAACTAGTGTCTTGTTAGTTAGATACAAGCAATGCCGGGTCAATGACTATAGGTCACAAACTTGCATATGATCTACGACTCCACAATCGAAACATACGTGCATAAGTGATTTTTGTTTATGTTTAGATCGATATTACATTTCGTAATGACATATCATCCACCACCATATCAGCCCTAGGACGTCCACTGCTGGACATAGGCCTCCCCCAATTTCATGGGGTTTCATGACATATCATATTGATGCACTATCTGACATATCATTCCTATCCAATACATATTTATCATGTTCTATATCTTAATAAGCCCCCCTTATTCATAAAACTTAACAAACCTCTGTTAACTAAAATTTGTTTTGTCCCTTTCTCATAAAAATAAATGTCAAAGTGACAGATAAGGACAATTCAACTTTAACGGCTTGTAAACTAATATAGGCTTGATGGACGTTTATGAATAAGATGGTTACAACGTAAATATGTACGTGTGTATGTTTACTTGTTTAGGTATATGTGGTGGTGAGTAAGGTCGGCAGTGTTTAGAGTGAGCGACCTTCGTGTCTCTAGCTGTCAACACAACGAATCCTCAAGTCAATATACAGTCGGCAACGGGCTCGTGATTCTTCTGAAGTCGCATGTGTCCATAGGCTACGATATCTGCTTACAATTAGGCAGTCCGTAAGCTTGTTTCACACCGTTTGTAAAAATAATAAAAAATCAAAAACTATACACTTTTGGGTATTAATATACGTCCGGTGACCAAAAGCGTGACCAATATTTCGCTCAGCGAATAAACATTGCCATATAGCTTGGCAATGCAGCCCGCCTTCTGGGCACACTGCCCATTGATGGTGATCTGGGCCAAATGTATTATTTGTAAATTTTATATGCTTTGTAATTATTTTTTTATATGAGTAAGTAGTTAGTTTGTATTGTTGTTAGTAGTAGAGCGCTCGTGGCCCAGCGGCACCCGCATACCGCGTGCGGTATGCGAGGTTAAGCAATGTGGGCGCAGGTCAGTTCTTGGATGGGTGACCGCTTTGAGTGGATACTAACTGAGCGCTCTCGTGCTTTGGAAGGCACGTTAAGCCGTTGATCCCGGCTGCTGTCTACGACAGCAGTCGTTAAGCCAAGTTAGAGGCCTTCGGGCGGTTGGAGAACTTCTAACAGTCAAGTTGCCCACTCACTTGACAAAGGGGGGTCGAAGTTGCACCACGTCCGTAGGGAGTACCCACCGTTACCCTACACGTGACCCCTGGGTGGTGCTAAAAGTGCAACAAAAACTGGCAACCGTACTTACGTTTATTTACGAACCGTGAGATCTTCGAGAAGACAAGTATGGTTGCCAGTTTTGTTGCACTTTTAGCACCACCCAGGGGTCACGTGTAGGGTAACGGTGGGTACTCCCTACGGACGTGGTGCAACTTCGACCCCCCTTTGTCGTGAAGTGAGTGAGCAACTTGACTGTTAAGAAGTTCTCAAGCCACCCGAAGGCCTCTAACTTGGCTTAACAACTGCTGCCATAGACAACAGCCGGGATCAACGGCTTAGCGTGCCTTCCAAAGCACGGGAGCGATCAGTTAGTAACCACTCCAAGCGGTCACCCATCCAAGAACTGACTTGCGCCCACATTGCTTAACCTCGCATACCGCACGCGGTTCGCGGGCGCCACTGGGCCACGAACGCTCCATGTATTTTACTGTGAGATACTCGTTTACGAGTAACTTGTTGGAACTTCTTTAATAGTCACTTCATGCAAAAGCCGTGGTTCTCCTAATGACGGTAAAACCTAGATCAAAATGTCAATTCTTTTAGTACGATCCCTAAACGCAAGGAAGATGTTGCGTAAATGGCCTTTTCAGTAAACTTGCATTCAGTTAGCACCTGCATGTAGCAAGATGGCCATTAAACTATTATCGATGCGTAATGGCGGATCTGCAAATGTCAGTTCCGACATAAATAAACATAAGCATGAACTTATGTGCCGCTACATTCTCGGTCTTCTGGGTCAAACTTCTATTCGTCTTAGTTAACACAAGAACACATCCCATAAATGTGCTGCGTATTTTTTTAATGCTCATATTTTCGAGAACCTAAATTTCGGAGCGTTCGTGGCCCAGGGCGCCCGCGTACCGCGTGCGGTTTGCGAGGTTAAGCAATGTCGGGCGGGGTCAGTCCTTGGATGGGTGACCGCTTTGGGTGGTTACTAACTGAGCACTCCCATGCTTTGGAAAGCACATTCAAAGTCAAAGTCAAAGTCAAAATATTCTTTATTCAAATAGGCCTAGCAATGTTACAAGCACTTTCGAATCGTCAGTTTTAACATGTATTAACATATATAATAATTAATTATTTAGAGCAATTTATTGATGCTATTATTATTCTTTAAAATAAATATTGTATTGTTGCAGACATGTCAAAGTAAGAAATTATTTTGTAGTAAAATTCACAATAGGATCGTTCATATTAAGCCGTTGATCCCGGTTGCTGTCTATGATAGCAGTCGTTACGCCAAGTTAGAGGCCTTCGGGCGGTTTGAGAACTTATTCTAACAGTCACGTTTTCCACTCACTTGACAGGCCTAATCCCAATAAGGTCTAGTTTCCCCCCTTTGATTGGAAGGTCGGATGGCAGTCGCTTCCGTAAAAACTAGTACCTACTCCAATTCTTGGGATTAGGTAGCGGACCCCAGGCATCCTTCACGATGTAACTGTACTGGGAGTGACGGTAGAAGGATGATTTTCGAGAATCTAAATACAAATTTTATACTATCATTATCAATATACTAACTAATATAAATTCCAGTTAATTATTGTATGGAATATCATACAAATATAAGTTTCGTTTTAGGTATATTTTTCAAACATTAGCCGTTTTGAATTTAGTAGGTAATTTTAAAGTTAGGACAACTGAATTCACAACAATACGCTACACGAATTTACGCAAACATATTAAGAAGGATCTAGCATGTTTTATTAATAATTTATATGTTTTATTAATATAATACGAGTATAATGTCGGAATCAAAATAAATGGTTAAGTCCTTTAATGTTTTTTTTTAGTATTTAGTCATGCAACGTTAATTACAAAATAATAACGTACGTAATGCGGTGTAAGTGACGCATAATAATTTTAATTCACTGATAGTTTTGACATCAAGTTAGAAATTAGCACAAAAATTAATTATATGTTTTACTAATGGAGCGATTTGAGGCGTGTGTGACTCGAAGTAAGCTCGGCGAATTTCTAAAGTGCGTACATTTTTCCCAATGACTGCAATGACTAATTATGCAGCACAAAACCATGAGAGACTTATAACTGACCATTGTCAAACATCTACTACAAAGGCGACTCGTCATTTTTAGTTCCTTGGCATCGCAATTGACATATCTTTACAGGACACCACTATAGTTCTCTACAAACGACTACGTAAACTAGTTATAGAGTCTGGTAAACTTTATTCCGTTGCAATAGGTTCACAAATCCAGTTAACTGTGTTGTGGATGGTACAGTCGACTACAAAAATATACATATCAAATCAAATCAAATATTTATTCTGCAAATAGGCTACAAGGGCACTTTTACATGTCAAAGCGTGAATTTATACAATTTAAAAAAATCTGACAATCTTACTTAATAATAATGATTAAAAAAATATACTGATTAACAATTAAATGAAAATAAATTTACAAATATTAATGACGTATTGAATACGATCTGTCCGAATAAACAAAAAGTACATAAAATTTATTTAATATCTCAGAGATGTATATGGTGTTGGACCTTTATGACCTTAATTACACGTTTGGATACACTTTTGGACCTTAATTACATTGCAAGATGAAAAAGTGTACATCTCGTTGCAGTCGGCTGTACCTACGTAAAACCCAGCTAATCGCTTCCAAACGATGACTCATTAGCGAGTACAGCGGTAAGGCACATGTAACGTCACCGTTCATAGACAAAATGTCCACCGCAAACTGAACCTAAAGGAACATAGGCCGTTCTTGTCCGGACATTCCACATAGTTGGCAAACGGTACGATTCGTCTCGCGTTAGCGAAAGCGACTCGCAATATTTTGTTTGTCCATAACACCCTGTATGTTTTATGTAATGTTTTGGTGGTCATATGGCGATGAATCTGCGATTTGTATGAATGGTGTTACGTCACATGATAGATACTTGATTTATCGTGTGATAGACATATGAAGTTAAGGAGGTTGTAAGTTCAAATCGCACGGCTGAAAGGTTATGCGTATGCGAATTGGTACTTGATAAGTGTATTGTGTTCATCTCATACTTTCTATAAAATGTTTTTTCATTTTTTTTATGATAGACTGACCGGCGATTGGCCTTAGTCTCACCTGATGGAAAGCCATGACAAGGCCTAAGATGTTGCTCGCTGGTTCAGTAATAGCCTATGCACTCTTTCATTTATTTTCTTTTTCATTTTCAAATTTGCAATTTTAGGGTTAACAAGGAACCCTTATAGTTTCGCCATGTCCGTCTGTACGTCTGCGGCTTAGGTCAGTAACCGTTACTACTAGAAAGCTATGATTTGGCATGGATGTATATCCATGTTGTTGTCGTCGTCGTGTGTGTGTCGTTTTGTTGATCTCAATATAATTACAACGGTACAATCTAATTTTACAATCTAGTTTCACGGTACCGCCCCTACTTGTAAAGTGCGGATGCAATTTTTCCTTCTTGTAAAACCCACTGTCTGAGTTAAGCGGGAGGCCTATAGGGATGAGGTACTTCCTGGAAATATTCCCGTTAAGAATGAGGAATATTCCCAGCTCGGCGATAGTCCCGGAATATTCCCAGTAGCAAAGGCGCCTTATTGTTTCTTGTAAGTAGGTACTGTGATTTCAAAAGGGAACTGAAAATAAACTATCAACATCTTTACATTAAAGTCAGAAACAGTATGGACCAATTAAAAGAAGATGCATTAATTGAAAGTAATTAAGATTAATAAGACATCGATGACATTGCTCAGTGGGTGTTAATTCAATAAAGATATTTGTTTATTTTTACCCCAAAAAAAGCAAATTGTCTTTTCGAGGCCAAGGTGACATCAATTTAACCTATGGATTTATTTAGTGAAACGCCTTGATCACCTCATTTCATTCGATTATAAAACTTAAAATTAATTATCGTGTCTTCAGATGAGTCAGTATCATTTTCCGCGCATGATCATAACCACCGGTCATAACTGTAGATTTGCATATTTATACCCTGTAAAGAGTGATTTCATAGCTCCTAGCATAAATGTTTCTTCGAATGATTAAAAAGAGTTATTACATCCTGGATAATTCCATCCACGTTTGCCGGAAAATTACTTAAAAAAAGATGGTAATAAAATTAAATAAATATTAAAATTGTTTGTAAAATACAATCAATTATATTGAGATCACGGATTTCCACTTGAAACTAACAAACCGCTTTTGCTTCGATCATTTCCTTAACTCGTCGTTAGTGATGTATCGGTCATATTCCCGACTTGTACAAGGAATATTCCTTATGGAAATCGGGGGATATTCCAGGTAACAGCACGTCATAACGACACTATACCAAGTGGGATTATAGTTTGTGCTAGTTTATTAATTACTTATTAACTACTGCCATCAAAAAACGGAAGGTCAAATTGTGAAAACTAATACAAATAGAAATAACCATAAGTTTTTATGCGCTTCACGCGAATTGAGCAATTCCTAAATCACCCGACTTTCATAAATGCACAGCTCATTTGACCCGAGGTCAGTTAATACAATAGTTCGGTGTTTGACTATAGTGTAAGTTTACAATGTGTCTAAGTACTTACTCGTGACACTTGGTAATAAGCTAGACAAACGTGTTGTCCTAAATTACCTAGCTCTGTCACAGACGTCGGATGTTCATAGAGTAATTATTAAAACCGGCATTCTGTTTTACACTGCCTTAGTGAAACGAACCCTGATGAATAGCATGAGTCTCCCATTGTACCTAAATATAGTGAACATATATTTAAAGAGACATAGATTTTATTTGTTTCTCTGCGTGATCGCATCAAGAATGAGGCCATCCGCAGCAGAACCAAAGTGACCGATATAGCCCTCCGAATTGCTAAACTTAAGTGGCAGTGGGCGGGGCACATAGCACGTAGAACCGATGGCCGTTGGGGCGGAAAGGTTCTCGAGTGGCGACCACGTACCGGAAGGCGTAGCGTGGGCAGGCCCCCCACACGGTGGACCGATGACCTGGTGAAGGTCGCGGGTGTCCGTTGGATGCGGGTGGCGCAGGACCGGTCATTGTGGAAGTCTTTGGGGGAGGCCTATGTCCAGCAGTGGACGTCTTTCGGCTGACATGATGATGATGATATTTAAAGAGCTGAATGAACAACTTATAAACTTACTTGGTATCTTTAATTGGAAATAATTTATTTAACACAAACAATTAATTAAATATAAAACACAACTTTACTTAAACAAAGATATACTCGTACGTGCCAGTCGAATAACCCACCTCGCGTCATTCCTGGTGCAAAGGTGCCCAGAACGCTTGCTGCATTGCCGCGTTCGACTGCAATATTTAGTTTAAAATAGTACATTACTACAGAGGCCGGGACGAAAGGGGTTGCCGGCCGAAGACATATAGACGGCCGAGCGAAGCGAGGTCGGATAGGTCTCAGGCGGGCAACCCCATGTTTCCCGCCGAGGTATGTATAGTGCTTTTCTCAAACATGTAATGAAATAAACAAAAAAAAATCAAAGTTTTATTTTTAATACGCATAGTGGCAGAATGTCATGATGCCTGTGCCACAAATTTATGTGGAATGGAAATTAATAAAGAGGACTTTGCCGGCCTAGGCCTGCAACATTTGTATGAAATTGCATTAACGACCTCTTGTCCTAGCCGCACCTGAAACGTCATACTTCGCAGCCTGTTATAAGGAACATAACATCAATATTTCATTGCATGTTTGAGAAAATATTTTTGTCACATAAAAATTTAATCAGAAGTTTTACTCATAAATTACCGAACAAATAAGTTACTCATATCATTGATAAAACTAAGAAGTGTAACAAACAAATAGTAAGGCGCGAGTACGTACTATGTTGCCTTACGTTACTGCTTTGGGGATGATTCACAGTAGACCGTTCCGTGTCCGGGCCGGCCCGTTTTCTATGACAGCAAACGTAACGGCCGGCGTATTTCTCTAGAAGAAAACGGGCCGGCCCGGACACGGAACGGTCTACTGTGAATCATCCTTTAATCTTAATTACGCTCTGTCATCAAAGGTTGTTGCTGTATTTGATAAAACTGCTAACAAAATTTAATACTATCGTTAGTCAAAATGGCACAGAAGACACATGCTAAATGAACGCGATATAACTACTCCCAATAAACCACTCACGCCCCTGAATCCATAGGTGGGTGACCAGTGACGTCTTCCATTCATTATCAGACCTGCAATTCAATGTCGAAAATCGTTATTAGCAAATCGTATTCTGACCCTTAAAATGTTCCAGTGCGTAAAAACCGCATAAACGCCATAATAATTTGACCGCACTAAGGCGGTTCCCACATCGTTTCACAAGCGCGTAATGCGTGGGCGCAGAAACAAATGACTGTCTTCATATAATTGCAACTGTTTGATAGATCCAATGACTATGCCGATTAATCGTGGATCACAGTCAACAAGATTGATATGTATACAAAAACTTAAAAAAAGGTATAGTCAGCATGCTACGAAATAATATGTATGTAAATATGTATGTATGAAGGTATATAAAATTCTTTTCTCAAACTTGCAATGAAATATTGATGTTATGTTCCTTATAATAGGCTGCGAAGTATGACGAATTTCATACAAAGCTTGCAGGCCTAGGCCGGCAAAATCCTCTTTTTTAATTTCCATTCCATATAAATTTGTGGCACAGGCATCATGACATTCTGCCACTATGCTTATTAAAAATAAAACTTTGATTTTGTTATTATTGGTAAACGGGACTTAATCGCGTACAAAAATTAATAACCTGAAAAAAAATCAATAATCAATATTTTGATTTTGTTGTTGTTTATTTCATTGCATGTTTAAGAAAAGCACTATACATACCTCGGCGGGAAATATGGGGTTGCCCGCCTCAGACTTATCCTATGTATGTATGTCTATATGTCTTCGGCCGGCAACCCCTTTCGTCCCGGCCTCTGTAGTAATGTACTATTATTGTACATACATGAGTAAAACACAACAATAAAACAGTAATTACAAGAACAGTTGGCATATGTACAAAGGCGAGCTCGTCCGTATAAGGCATTTCTTCCAGCTAACCTTTGAGCAATTGAGTGAGTAATATAACGTTAAAAATCTTTACTCCTACATTAATAAAGATGTGTTGATGGCTCTCTGGCGACCACGAACCGGAAGGGGCAGCCTGGGTACCCCTCACAAGGCGGACCGATGAACTGGTAAAGGTCGGGAGAGACCGAATTTGATTTTCTTCATTAAAAGTGTAACGTATAACGTGGAAACATATTCGAGGCGGGTCAACGTTATACTTATATATGGCGCCGGCAGCTGTCATGCCATACAAGCTTGACAAACTTTCCATACAATCAGGTTTTGATTAACACTGCTTATAGACGATTCACACCGAACAGCTGGAGTCGGTACGCACCCCACTAGAGTCAAAGGACTTTTGATGCCCTGTTTAGCTTAGTTGGAAGTGACACTGGTTTCGAATCCTAGCCAGGGTATTATTTATAC
Source organism: Notocelia uddmanniana (assembly GCA_905163555.1). NCBI lineage: Eukaryota > Metazoa > Arthropoda > Insecta > Lepidoptera > Tortricidae > Notocelia > Notocelia uddmanniana. The sequence goes on along the minus strand of LR991063.1, from coordinate 3,928,396 downwards.
ATTTAGCAAGGATTTTGTTCTTATTTAAGTATATATTTATCTATATAAATATGTAAATCTTCGTCTAGTATCCATAGTACAAGCTTTGCTTAGTTTGGGACTAGGTCGATTTGAGTAAGATTGTCCCCCAATATTTATTATTATTATTTATTTAAAGGAAGTCGAACCCTCCAAACAGAAGTTAGATTTCATATTTGAATGAGTTGCGGGTAGCTGGTCGGCTGCCGCGGACTCTGCTGCTGCTGTTTGGATACGAAGTCTAGCCTCTGTATGAAGGGTTCGTATTCCTTTGACTCCGGTGGCGTTCGCGCCGACTCCGGCCATTTGGTGTGAACCGTCCATTACTATTACGGATGGTTTGATGCAACCCGTCCTAAGCAGGAAGTACTATAGTTGTGATTGCTGTACCTATTGAAAATAACATAATATATTGATTTAAACGTGTATTTCAGAGAAAACTAAAAAAACATTTATTAGATACTCTGCCATAGATCTATTTAACTATTGTGACTAACAATATTTGTATAACATTAATATTATAGTGTTTGAAAAGTCTTCCTGCCGACAAAATGTATAAAACAGTTTTGCAGGACTTGTATTTATTGGTAAATTCGTTGTATGCTTAAGAAATAAATAATAATAATAATAATATATTTTATTTATTCACCGTTTATAAACTATAGATCTAACATTAACAATAGATTTTCAAACGTAACCTTTAAATGCCAGTTGTAATAATAACGCCTTCGGTTGATTTCGATTCGGAATATTAATTCGTCACATCTACTCGTGTAGGTAATATTTGCATTAATTAAATGTAGCCAGTAGTAATTTTGTCAAAAGATCAAATTTCGTCAATATAAATTGTGTGGGCGGATTTAGAATTTAACGCTCAAAAGGTTGCCAGTTAATTAATTCAATGTTGACAATGCCATAATTTGACAGCGATTATTTGTTGCTTAAATCATTAGGTGTGTCAAAGTTTACGTCAGCGGTCATAAAGTTGGTATTACGAGTACAACACGCTGCTCAGAAACCCACTTCCTGGCCAAGGAAAGATATAACATTTTGAATACGCGTGGTAAAAAAGCCTAAAATCCTTTAAATTCTCTTAGCTCTGGCTACAAATATCGGGTGCCGTAAATATTCTTTGTTTAACCGGCCTAGTCCTTTTGTTTCAAGAATACTGTCTTTTTAATTTAATTTCCAACCGAAAATGAAAAATTGAAAAAATGAATGGACGGATTCCAGAGGTCGCGGGTTCAAATCCCGCCCGGGGTGATAAATTTTTCAATTTTTCATTTTCGGTTGGAAATTATAATTCCGCTAAGTGGACGTTTCCACTTGTAAAATATTTAAAAAAATATATTTAAATTGACATCATCCTTGATCCATCTACTGAAAATAGTGGAAAGCAAATATTTATATTAGGTTTTTAAAAATTCAGTTTTATTCGTGTTAGGAATAATAATAACATAGCAAACTCCGGAAGGAAGATAAAGTATTGGCATGATGCTCTGTACCGACCCTAGGCTTCCTTATAGAGATACGCACGAGCACTTTCTCACGCATTTCCCAAGAAAGCTTATGGTTACGAATGCATCTCCATTCGGTGACAGCCGTAATAGCTTTTGGATAACTTAGCTTATTACCGCTTTATGATGTGACTCGTCATTATACGCGAGATTAGCGGTAAGCATATAGTAACAAGGGTTGGTAAGCAAAATAATGGAGGAAAATAAAATTGGGATTAAATAAAAAGCTACATCTACTGATCCGACACGAGCTAACTTTGAATACGACCTACTTATTAGTTACACATTCTATGCATACAAAACAACAATTTGTTTTCAATTTGTGAACCTCAAAAATAACTGCTTACGGTTTCGTGTTTTGAAATAGGTTAAAATACTTAAAAATCTAAAGTGTTTGGTATCATTTCTCTTGTAATCTTTAATGTGAACGGTGTCACATAAATGTAGCTTGCCAATAATATAAAAAAAAAACTGTTTCGGATGGTTTACGGGTGAATTGCAAATTAAAGTTATGGACTTAATTATACTCGTATATATACATTTAAATTAGTAGCGGACCCCAGGCATTCTTCAGGATGCAACTGTACTGGGAATAACGCTAGGAGGATGATGATATACATTTAAATTAATTTCTTTGTGTTACGAAAGTTATCCAAATGAATGTATGTCTAATTTTCGTCACACAATAGAATAAAAATGTAGAAATATGTAGTTAAGTCGTCAACTGTGTACATTTTTTTTTCCAATTCGCCCTTACACGTACACACTGGCATGCCAGTTACTTAAGTTAAGCCACATTTACACAGATGTAAAAATCACATGCATGTTTAATAATATATCATTGCCAGGCGCAAATACAGATAACTAATAACAGATAAACATAACTTACTCCTGCCTAAACCTGACCCTAAATACCTAATAATAGCTTTTTAAGGCACGAGTGAATAGGAAACTTCTGGGTGAGCTCGCTTCATCGTCGGCCTCATCTTTGCCTCCGGGCTAGATGCTGGCCAAGAGCAATCCCATTGTTAATAAAAAAAAAAACCTAAACTGCCTACATAAATCCTGGATCGACTTCCGTAGCTAACTCAACAAAAATCTGCCTTCAAACTCCAAGACAATCTGTAAAGCACCCAATGACCCTTCACATTAATAACGTGTTGAAAACTAACCTATTACACACTGGCAGAAGTGCTAAATCTGAATCCGTCAGACATTTGCTCAATGTTAGCATACATTAGTGTGTTCGACACTGCTTTTGCAACTCAAATCACACAGATCTAATGTCATTTGGCAAAATAAATATGGTTTTAGTAGCAAAGTGGATAAGATCATCATCATTCATCTTAGCGCATTTTTATACACGTCGGTGGCAAACAAATATACGGCCCGCCTGATGGTTAGCAGTCACCGCAGCCTATGGACGCCTGCAACTCCAGGGGTGTCACATACATGTGCGTTGCCGACACTGCATTATACAATGCATCTGCGACAGAATTATACAATGCATCATTTATTTAATTAATGCTTTCCCTGTTGTATTCTGAAGGAGCACGTGGTCCAATTTGGCACATTCCATGATTTGGCATGATTTCGAATCCAAAAATATACCTTGTTTCAATTAGAACGGTTTTTCACGATTTTCGTTTTTTTTTATAATACGTCGGTGGCAAACAACCGTACGGCCCACCTGATGGTAAGAAGTCACCGCAGCCTATGGATCCGTGCAACACCAGGACTGTCACACGCGCATTGTCGATCCTTTAAAAAGTATACACATTTTTCTTGAAGAACCCCACACTATAGTCCCTCGGCAGGGAGCTGATTCCACAACCGGAGCGTCCAAGGCAGGAAATTCCTCTGAAACCGTACCATTCGCGACCATTCCTTCGTCGAAAAGCCTTAATTTATTTTTTAGCTAAATGAAAATGTTAGAAGGCAAAAACATTGCCAATTGCGGTTATTTATTACAGTGATTAATTTTCACAAAAAATATGATATGTCATATTGCGGAAGACTTCTTTAAATCATCCTTAACTTTTGACTCGATGTTTGTCGGATGTTTTTATACATCAATGCCAATAATCGAATTTCAACTTTTATGTTTTTATTGAATGAGCATTAGCCTTGTATTAGTGCTATTGACTTTTAAATAATGTTATTAGTTTGAATGAGGAAGTTGACAAATAGTGTCTCATCACCTTATTTAGTCGATGAGCCCCTCGGCTGGTGTATACTTACCTTTACTTCGAACTAGGAAAGTTCCCCATTACAAGTACGATAAAAAAACCGTGTTAAACTCGGTTGGAGAGGATTCCGTACCTTTTTACTTTAAAATCAAAATCAAAACAAATATTTATTCTGCAAATATGCCACAAGGGCACTTTTACATGTCAAAGCGTGAATTGATACAGTTTAAAAAACTGTCAATCTTACTTAATAATAATGATTAAAAATATACTGATTAACAATTTAATGAAAATAAAAAATATACTGATTAATAATTTACAAATATTAAGGACGTATTGAATACGATCTGTGTCCGAATAAACAAAAAGTATATAAAATTAATTTAATATCTCAGAGATGTATATGGTCTCTGAGCGTCCAAATACGATTAATAATAATTATTTCAAAGTCCTTAGAGATGTAAATGATCTCTAAGCGCTAAAATTATAATAAGTAAACTTAATATTGTTAGAGATGTATTAAGGTCGTCAATAACAATAAAACTAATCCAGAACAGGATTATGTCTCTCGTCAATCTACATACAATAAAATAACACTAGTATTAAGGTATTTACTATGCCCTTGCAAGCATGAACAGACCGGACTCCACAAACAGCACCCGATCACGAGTATGACGCGTATCTCAGCCATCGCCTCCCTCGACCATCTGTTTAAATAACTTAGACTACTTAAAGGTTTCCCTGTAATCTTGAGGTAAAGAACTATTTACGGTTTTTTTTTCAAAATTTTTGGTGCAGTATTTTCGGAGATAACCAGGTAATTGTAAAATTTCGCCTATTTTATTAAATAACTTTCTAATCTCAGGAACTACTGGTTCGAATTGAAAAATTCTTTTTGTGTTGGATAGTCCATTTATCGAGGAAGGTTTTAGACCATATAAGATCACGCTGCAACCAATAGGAGCGAAGACGCGGACGAAGTCGCGGGAACAGCTAGTATTATATAAACAGTCAGGCTCAGACGCGACATTGTACATTCAGTGTCTCTTTCGTAAAATACAGCGAAATCTGTAAATATTAGCATCTTCTCGTTTTAGTTTGTTGCTTGTTAGTTAGGTGCACTTGTCCCAATTTAATCTACATGTAGCAAGGTCGAATTGGACTTGATCAATATTAAAATGACCTAATTTCTTCCTGTTTAGCCTAGTTGGTAGTGACTCTGCCTCCGAAGCTAGAGGTCCCAGGTTCGAATCACGGCCAGGGCATTTATTTGTGCATTTATCACGGATATTTGTTCTTGGGTCTTGGATGTTGTTTATGTATTTAAGTATGTATTTATCTATACAAGTATGTATATCGTCGTCTAGTACCCATAGTACAAGCTTTGCTTAGTTTGGGACCAGGCCGATTTGTGTAAGATTGTCCCCGAATATATTTTTTTTCTGGTTTGATTGATCTGACATTTAGTAATGGTATAACAGTTCTCATTATTATTCGCGGTACCATAACAACGTCCAAAACGATACTGAAAAAATATTACCAAACCAAACACAAACAACCTTATGGAAAAATCTATTTCTTAATGGGAAATATAAAAAAGCCTGCTAAGTGACATTTGGCACACTGGAATTGATTAACATAATTGTATTTATTTTCACTAACGATGCCGCAGCACCTCTTGGTCGTAAATTTGTCACTTGACCTTTTCTCGATCGGTTTAAAGTTTCCGGGGACCTTGGTTTGAAATTAATTTGATGATATATCTGATTATAGAGTAGTGTAACATATAAAAGCTGATTACTATAGACCTAGAGTGTATAAGTAGTTCTGAAGAGTTTTGTATAAAGTATTTTTTTTTGTTGAAGTATAGGGATAAGCTCGCCTTTGTACTTTAACGCTTTGTGACCTCTTTATGTTTCAACCTGTAATTGTGTACAATAAAGTGCTTACATACATACATACATAAATAAATATTACTTATAATTTTTATTGACCGAGCGAGCGAAGCGTCTCCGTTTCAGGTTTCGACAAAAAAAATTTCGTATGTCTGTCTGTCTGTCCAGATGTTCTCCTCTACAGGTCGCATTTCTCAACCGATTCTCGTGAAATTTTGTGAGCAGGTTCTATAATTATATAAAAAAAATTATTCGCGCCAATTTTTGGAAATTTTTATTTAAAAAAAATAACTTTTTTTTCGTATTTCTGTCCAGATGTTCTCCTCTATAGGTCTCACTTCTCATCAAAAATGTTATATAGAATTTTTTGTCGTGTCAGTTTTTGGAAATTCAGAAATTTTGAAAAAAAAATGTTTGCGAGGTCTAGTAAGTAGCTCACGGAGCCACTGGTAGTTTTAGACTCAGGTTAATATAAGTTAGTACAATTATAAAATAATAGTAATAGGCATAACTCTAGCGGTTAAAACAATTACATTTCATAACATAAGCCACATCATACATTAAATTAAATATATGATAGCATGTCAATCTCTGCATTCCAATGTGTATCTCAATTTTAATGAAGTATAAGACAATCTTTTCTTGTTATTTACTTTTGACAACAACACATTTTATCTACTAAGCTTCGAAATGAAGATCCAATTTCGAGTTGTAAAACATTCATTAGTCTCTTCACGCTTTCGTTCTGTTGCACCCGCAATTGCACCCATTTATTTAATTTAGCGATTTTGCACAACTTAATGCAACGCTTTGTCGTGGGTGCCATTACAATTTTACTTGCAAATTTTCACTAGAATGCTATATATAACGTTTTTTAATGCTAGTGCCTTTTTATTGTACAAGTTTGAGAAATAAAAGCCATTTTTTTCGGCAATGGGCATAACGCAACTTGTGATTTATGGCGAAGTAAAAAGGCTCAAACTTTTTATAAAAAAAACATTGTTGCTTTACCAAACAACATGTCCTAAAACGATTAGATACTTATGTGAGTGTTATGAAATAGATTTAATTATTAGGGAAAAGATACGTAGGGAGAGATTTTTTTATTTGCTTTTAGTACTACTACTTTCTGTAAGAGGGCAACGCATTTCGTTTTCGCATTTCTTTCTTTTTTCTGTCATACTATAGGAAGTAAAATGCTTAGCAACAATATCATTTATGCTCAACGAAATTAGTGAAATATTAACATTAATTTAAATAAAACGCGAAACAGATCTATTTGAAAAAACTTGATCGTTCCCGGTCGCAAACTTGTTTAAAATTAGTATTATTCAACATTCGAATAGTGGGCGGGTCATATGTCATATCCTTGACACGACGAACCGAGCCATAAAGTGACTATTATGTGACTATTTCTCGAATTGATTTATATCCATGATATCTTCACGTAACCGGAATCCATCAGAACTTTTGGCACTTGCATTCACGTTTAGTTTACATTTTATATCCATGTCAAGGATTTTATTCATTTAAGGACGTTTTCGGTAATAATAAGGAAAAACTGAGTTAGGTCGTACGGTCATAGTTGTATATTCATATACATGTGATGTTTATTCGAGCTCATAAATATCTGGACTCTTTGGTACTTTATTAACTTTAACTTCTTTTTATACCACGTCGGTGGCAAACAGGTGTACGCCCCGCCTGGTGGTAAGCGGTCACCGCAGTCTATGGACGCCTGCAACTCCAGGAGTGTTCCATGCGCGTTGCGGACCCTTTAAAACTTATACACTCCTTTCTTGAAGAATCCTATACTGTAGTTCCTCGGGAAAACCTCGGCAGGGGGCTCGGGGGGGCTCGGGAGGGGGAATTTAGTCATCATCATCATCATCCTTTTTTTTTTTTTTTTTTGTCCCAGAGAAATGCGTTAAGCATACCAATACGTAATATGAGGCCTGCGGGGACAAGCCAGATATTACGCATTAGTTATGTGGGACTCTCCGGTCCAAACGAGGACCAGCCTACCCACTAAAACTCTGGGATGCTGCCTCCACCGTGCCCGAGTGGTGATGCCATGGGATCGCGAACATTTCACCACGACATCACCGGCACCATCGCCCTAAGGCGAACCCTCACCAAAAAGGCACACTGTAGCATGACCAGTGTGCCTTCCCGCACCGACCTCCCTACACCCCGGGAAGGTTAGGGACCAGCACCGACACACGGTGATCTGGTCCCACCCGCGCCACGTAACCGGGAGGACAAACGCCCCTACCCCGGCGCCCAGCGGGAGGACAAACGCCCCTACCCCGCAGCCCTCCGCAGCCGAAGCCGCCGGCCCCCCAGTGGGCCGTGTAATTTTTTATAGAGGTTTTCTTCCTCGCGACTGCAAGCCTACCGCAAGCGGGGTCTTCACAGTCCCCGGTCCGGACATCTTCGGCCCTCTGCCTAGTCGGGATTACGGGGCCGTTATATTTGACGAGGCAAACGGTCGGTGCCTCGAACCGCACTACGCCGCCGAAGCGGCCCACCTTCGTCGGACCTGGGGATTTCTCCGTGGAGAAGTCCTTGGTCCGATACCCTCCTCCCCCCCTGACAGGTTGTTGGTAGCCCGACAAGTGATCACTTAGGGTCCACTAAATGATCACTTGCCGTGCCTCCAGGACGCACCGGCCAAGACTCTACCCTTACCTGCGGATCAACCGGATCAACAGGTATTGGTAGAGCCCGGCCACTCGAGGAGGTTACCTGTCTCGCGCCCCATCATCATCATCATCCTAGCGTTATCCCAGTACAGTTGCATCCTGAATGATGCCCGGGGTCCGCTACCTAATCCCAAGAACTGGCGTAGGCACTAGTTTTTACGGGAGCGACGGTCATCTGACCTTCCATCCCAAGGGGAAACATAGACCTTATTGGGATTAGGCTTGGTCAAGTGAGTGGGCAACTAGACTGTTAGAAGTTCTCAAGCGTGGCTTAACGGCTGTAGTAGACAGCAGCCGGGATCAACGGCTTAGCATACTATCCAAAGCACGGGAGCGCTCAATTAGTAACCACTCAAAGCAGTCACCCATCCAAGATTTGAGCTCGTCCGACGTTGCTTAAAATCACATACCGCACATGGTGGGCTGGACCACGAACACTCCTTTCGGAATTTAGTTATATTATGATATTAAGCGAAAGGAAGGCGTAGCGTGGGCAGGCCCCCCACACGGTGGACTGATGACCTCATGAAGGTCGCGGGTGTCCGCTGGATGCGGGTGGCGCAGGACCGGCCATTGTGGAAGTCTTTGGGGGAGGCCTACGTCCAGCAGTGGACGTCTTTCGGCTGACATGATGATGATATTATATATTAAGCATGACGGAAATGCAGCAAGGTACCTTAGTACCCATGTAGTATTCCCCATGTGAGCTCGACCGTGTAGTTACATACATACCATACATATACTCACGCCCGTATCCCATTGGGGTAGGCAGAGACCAAATATCAAATATCTACAATAGTGAAAAAGGCTAGGAGGCCAATTTTCGGGCCATTCGAGATGATGTCTATAAGATATACCTCGAAAATGACTAATATCGATCGAACTAGCAGTAAACATTGAGATCGTCATTCGACATTATCTCGATCGTGCCCCAGAATAAGAATTTTTGCTTTGTTCTACATTTTGGTGTGATTTTTCAATAGACATTGCGTCAATCGAGATCATAGCTAATAGATATAATCTCAACCGGCCCCATAATTGGCCTCCTGGTTAGAAGTATCACTATCGAAATGAAATCAAGAGCATTAGCAAAATATTCTTTAATGGAGAAATTTTTAATTAAAAAAAGGGTTTTGTTCGAATGTTTTCAGGTCTGTACCTACATTGGTTTTTAAGCTATTATTTAATTTACCACCATATCAGCCCTAGGACGTCCACTGCTGGACATAGGCCTCCCCCAATTTCATGGGGGGTAAATGCCATAATCGCCACGCTTGGCATGCGGGTTGGCGATCGCAGTATCTCCACCGCACTCAAGGAATGCTGCTGCCCATTCCCCGGTGGTCTTGGTCGTAGTTTTAGGACATACCCTGGTCCTTTAATTTATTATAAACTCTTACAGCTGTATTGTTTAGGTCTTTATTAAAAATAAATTGCTTATATAGTCAGATATATTAATTTTAAAAAAATATACACACGTCGACGGCAATATTCGCCTGAAACATGAATGTAATGGGGAAGCATCTTCATCAATTTGAACTTCCTCATTGAGTCAGTTTGAAAGCGAACGGCGAAGACAATGAGATGAGTGCATCTGATCGAGATACAAATCGGTCGATCACGAGGTGAAAGTGCACCGCTTTCAGATGTACTGCAGTTTTTTGCGGCTATACTTTTATTGGGATCCTTTCCAATTGTGAGAAGGATTGAGGTCCATTCGAGTGAATTGTATGAATGGTGGAATACACTGAATCATACACATGTGTGTACTTGTCGACCAAACAATAGAGTACTAGAATGTATACTTGGTACAAGTCAGATGTATGCAAGTGCAGCCAAAGCAAATTTATTTTTTTTATGGCATAGGTGGCAAACGAGCAGACGAATCGCCTGATGGTAAGCGATTAGCGCCGCCCATGGACACTCGCAACACCAGAGGGGTTGTAAGTGCGTTTCCGGCCTTTAAGATGGGAGTACGCTCTTTTCTTGAAGGTTTGAAGGTCGAATCGGTCCGGAAATACCGCAGGCGACAGTTCATTCCACAGTTTAGCTGTGCGAGGCAAGAAATTTCTGGAGAAACGCACAGTTGAGGACTGCCAACCATCTAAGTGGTGAGGATGCAAATATACCAACAAAGCCTAATATATAGAAGATGTAAATGGGTGAATGTGAAGAGTATAAAATAAGAAGAAGAGTAAAAGTAGTCTCTTCTTTAAGTAAAGTAGTAGAACATTTTTTGTTCGCCTCTATAAAAATTACAGAAGATTGAAAGTGTCAAGTTTGCTCAGTGTCTAGCACTGGGACGTTTACCTTGTTGTCTTGCTTTATTTTTCTATCAACTCTATAGTAAAAAAGTTACTTTTTACTGAGAATTTGTTTTAAACATTAATAAGTACTTACTTTAAATACTCCAACTAGAACTTGATTATATAATATTCCATCGCTGGATTTTGGTAACACAAGTTAAATTGAGAACAAAGCGAATAGATATACTTACTCGTAAATTATTGACAAAAAACTCCCAAAATAATGATAAATCTCTATCTCAAAACGTACTTTATCAAAACATTGTTATATGAAACGTGGAAATTCTTAGGAAACTGGACGATGTTCTATTGTTACCTTGCAATAGTTTTGGTGACACAACGTCAAACAACAACAAACAAAAGACGAATCTTGCGATAAACTAATCTTTACATAACATTGTTTATTGTATTGTACAATGTACAATGAGCTACAAAATATCTGATGATTTAACACTGCTACGTCTCCCTTGTGCGAAATGGATAAGTGGCGAGAATGGATAGGATAAGGAATGATTAAGAGGACGCCTGAAAATAGCACCCATAGTTGTTAGCCTGAGAGGAAATGGCCTATGGTCGTATTGACATGTTATTTGGAGGGATGAAAGTTTTCTGGCGAGAAGGATATTGGGTATGTGGAGAAATGTAAAATACGGGGGAGACCAAGGGAAATGATGACTTGCGTGAGAGACGACATGATCAGGAAGGATGAATGAAGAGATGATGGTTGATAGAGAGGTATAAAAGGAAAAAACATGCTGCGCATGCGCCGACCCAAATGAATGTGATAAGGACGAACGAATGACGATGATATTGCCTCTGTGTGGTGTGAACAGTCGAGTTATCACCATACCTCTTGGGTTTCTTCCCGTAATTGGTGGCTGTGGTTCAACTAGGCATCTTCTGTATGAGCGCTCGCTTCATCGTCGGCCTCATCTTTGCCCCCTGGTTTGATGCTGGCCAAGAGCAATCCCATTTTTAATTAAAAAAAAACTTGTACCATCAGTGCGTTGAATTAATAGTAATAAAAGGCTAAGACCGTAGAAGAAACATACGTACATTTTTCTTAATTACTCTTGTTCACTTAACTATATCATTAAGTCTGATTGTATAAATCTGTGCTGAGTTTAAGGCAGCCAAATGGTCTATCACTTTGAACCTTAGCATGTTAAACAGAGAGTCGAAAATGGTGGACCACTTTCTTAATTTATTGTACCGAGCCGTCACTTAAATCCTGCAGCGTATTATTGTAATTATGTAGTTGATGTCGCTGTTTTTGGGCATACGAGTCTTCGCGAGTCGCACATAATAATGGTGAGACGTGTTGAAATCGGTACAAAGTCGACTTAAAGCTTTATCGATGGATTGCGAAATTTTAAATAATTCAACTATCGGCTTTATCTGGCACAGAAATATCGACTGCGTTATTTTTTTTAACGTGCGATAGAATGTCAAAACTATGAAAAATATTTGAGGTAACATGGATCTTCTAACTAGCCGAAGGACATCCTCCGCTGAACATATGCCACGTGATCAACATGATATGATTTCACATGCAAATTTAATAGCTAACTTTTGATTATTAAGTAAAGACAAACTCAAATCTCAGTTTTACAAAGGCTTCAAATCTGTTTCCAAAATAAGAATAAGAAAGATCCAATCCTAAAGGTCAAAGTGATTTAAAGATCTAACCGACGGTTCCTTTCATTGGGATGGGCTGACAATAAAAAACAGAAACCAGTAAAGTTTATAATGGAAAGTGACGTAATACTAAATCCGGGTTTAGGTCATATAATACTAAGGTAATATTCATAATTTATTAAATCATTGAAGAAATATTAAAAATCGTACCGGTTGTTTTAAAAGAACTGGACAGTTTTATTATATTAACATACTGAACGTTTTTGACATAAACAATATGTAAATTAAGATCTTCTGGTTAAAGATAAAGATTTTTAAAGCTAATGATTTTTTTCGACCTTCGTCGGCCATTTCAATGCGAAATTTAATCATTGGTCTACTGTAGTTAATTTCACTATAAAATTCCATTTAATGTTTTATTTTTATTTAATAATTTGTTAAATTGGCGAAGATATGTATGGGTGGCTGGAGAGTAGCTTTTATCTTGCAATTAACATGTATTATCCTTCCATTTGTTACTTTAAGAGTACATCTGATCGTCTGTCAAATTAGACCAGCTTTATAGAACTGGTTTCCTGCAAAGCAACCCTTCAATAGGTTATTTGGGAACACGCTAGGAAGACTAACCTAAGTTTGTGATCTCTATGACCCTGCCCTAACTTGAGGGAATGGCGGACAAATATCTAACCTTTTTCAGTTTTTTTATGTATATCTCTCAAAGAGTATTAAGTTTCCTAAAAGTTCGTTGGTAAACCAGATTTTGACGCAAAATTAACGCTGATACAGTCTATAAGCAAATTCGCAAAAAGCGGGTTCTTTACCATTAGGCCGTAAGGTTGTTTGCCACAGGCGGTGTCTACTTCGATATCGCCCTATTACCAAGATATAAGGCGCAAAATTGTAAATATAATATCGACGTCGTCTAATACTGCGGGATATTAACTTCGAAATAATCTTCCATCATTAAGATCATTATCACAATGATTCGATGACAAAATTAATCATGTTTATCGTCGAAATCTCGTGGGTTGTATGTTTTTCAAATGTCAATATGGAAAGCATACCGAGTATGGCAGTGGCATAGTGTTTATTGTTCCATTGAGCATACAGCCATTGTGTCGATACTTATGTAACCTGCTTATGATATAATAGCAAGTGATCTATGGCTCTGTGATGGGGTTTTTATTGCTATGCGATCAGATTTGATTGTTTTGCGTATTACTGTAACTTTATTGGATTGGCAATCCGATTCATGGTTAATTTAAATTCACAATTTTTGAATTATACTGTTCATATACATATTTATTGATAAAACAGTTTACAATACATAAAATACAGTACGATCAATAAAATTTTAACAACAAAATCAAAACCTAATACAAATATTCACATCAATCGCAATTACAAATTCATTAAAAATAAAATTTCAGAATAATAATAATTATGTACGTACAAATTATTTTTATTCAGAAATTTTATTGTTACTTTTATATTTAAAGATTTAAAGATGCTACATTCATATATATTGTAAATTGGCTATCTTACTATTGTGTGTAACATTAATAAAACCTCGGGAACTCAATATCCTATACCCCAATTAAAGACATGTACTAATATAGATTTTAATGTTTCAATTACTTAATTAAGATTCGAACGGCAATGACAAAGTACATTTATCAGATTTTACAGAGAAAATAAAAAAGTTTGTGTGTCAAGTGTCAGTAAAGTTGTAATTACAACTCTATAAGTTTGCTCCAGTTGACCCGGAGAACTTCGCTCGCTTGTTCAAGTGTGCGGCATTTGTTAATCCAAACAAACCGCATTGAAATAAGCAAACGACACTGAAAACACTACATATTCACTTTAACCATATTTTGCGGTCTGGCGATTACCCACCACATTTCAATGAACATAAACAAGCATTCAACCCTGAACTCGTAACCTTCATAAATCAAAATGGAATTATTTGAAACTTTGTATACACAGTGGGATCCGGTATATCTTGCTCGGAAATTAGTTTCTAGTGCTTGAAATTACAATGGAGAAAAAATACAGCGATTATTAAAGTTTTCATACAAGAGAGAAAAATTCAAAAACTCGCTGTATTATTTTTTTCTAATTTCTAGCAACAGAAACTAATTTCCGACCTAGATTTGGTGGATCCCATTGTGTTAAAATGAGAACGAAACTACGTTTGTATGGAGAATCGAGTTTGGTCGAGCGTACGGGGGATTCTTAAACAAGCAATGAATGTATAGGTACTAAACTAAATATTTTAGAGTACGTTACTGGCGTTTTTGATTTGCAGCGGACTTCTCATACTTCATTCATATTTACTTAATAAGTTAATTATCTGATTGTATAGTTAAGTGCAAGATGAATGAATAAACCCGATCATGCTGGAGGCAGTTACTGCAACGTTCGATGGCCTTTTACCTCGGCATTTTGTTTTTACAGCATTGCCGGGCAATTGAGTTTAATACCAACTAAACTCAAGATAATCTTAGATTACACATGTCTAATGCCGGCCGTGGGAACAGAATTATTGTAAAAGCTTTATTAAATGGCTGGTTATCTGAGTTTGGTGTTGCGTTTATTTTGTAATAAGTAACACTAAAGGCCGAGCCACACCGAATAATGCGCAGCACGCATTCGGTGTGTCTCGGCTTTTAGGCCGTATACAGGCTGGCGCTCACAGACGTTTTGGCGCTAAATGACGCGCGAACTGTCTGGCGACTACGGCCGGCGGAGCTCGAAACGTCGTAGTAGCCTGACAGGTCGCTCGTAAGGTGGCGCACCATGTACATGTGCTTGGTGTGAAAACGGTTTCTGTCTTATCGGCATAACTGAATTTAATAGCAGTAGGATAGAATAGATTTATTTTTATTTCTATGATTATGGTACAATTAGCAATAGTCGATTGGGTCTCAAGGGAGCAAAATTATATATTTACGGTGAGGGCGGTATATGGAATCCTGAGTGAAACGAAAGATTCAACAATAGAATCCTGAGCGTAGTGAGATCATAAAGTTGAATCTTGAGAGTAACGAGAGATTGTCGTGTTTACGCCCAAGCAAGAAATAATTTTGCTACCGTCTGACACATACTGCTTTTCACACCGCCTATGAGCCCCTCTGCCAAAAAAATTTATTTTATTTTTATTTATTGAATAAAATTTAATAAAACTATAGCTAACACCCATCATTGGCAAAACCTTGAGGAGGTTTGTGTGCCGATGGGAAGTTCTACATAAATTAAAATATATCTTTTTTTACATTAAAGTGTATTTAAATTACGCGCTTGTAAGAATGAAAACGGCCGCCCGGTATGCGATTTTAACGTAAGGGGTGAAATGTCTTACAAATATTATTCTTTCTGCCGAGTGGCACATACACCTTTTTACATATTCTATGAGAAAGAGTCACTGTTCTTCTCTATCGAGGACAACAATGACTTTTCTGAATAGCTGGTGTGAAAAGGAAATTGGTCGATCGGTACAGTATCAATTACATTTGCGCAGTAGTAATGCGAGTATGATGCAGTAGGTACGACAATATTACCTAGGTCAGGAAGCCTCATTTAAATGAGGGCGTGTAGTAAAGGATCTGTACTGACTTGACAGTTTACACTAACAGCTAACAGCTTATTGATATTGTACCGCCTCCGCTTTGACAAATCGGAAAGTAGCCTAAGTGATAATATCTAGATATATTTTAACAATGTATTTTTGTTTTTTACAGGTAAGCAGATGTTCGCAACATTCTGAGAAGAAAAGTATACTAACGACTAAGGTATTCTCTTAATATGAAAACAAAACGAAAACCAAATCATTAATTAAATACAAACGAGTCTATAAATTTCTTTGTCGGTTTTTACCGTGTAATAAAGAAACGGCCGTAATTTGCATTTACATAATTTTATATATCATAAAGCTATTCAAAATTTTATATCCGCAACCATTTATGGTTTTTACCCTATTCAAACGTGTAGGTACATATTAAAGATTTTTTTCGTATTGTCAGTAATTTATAGATACAGAAATAATTATTACATATTTTACATTTAATTATTCGCATTCACATAATACTCGTATTGACAAAACCGAATGGGCGGGGTTTTAAATATGAATTTACAGTTCAACAGTAAATTATCATTTGTATTTTATTTTATACAACTAAGAGCTAAGAAACCATTGCAAGCGTTTAGTAATTAAAATATACGTCAAATTGACAGTATTAAGACCGTTTCGTTTTTAACAAAAAGTGAATCGCTAGGCCTCTTTTTCGAGGTTTGAAAGTAACCCTCAGTTATCTTGTAATGTGTGATGATCTCGCCGTGCCCCATAGCAAGGTAATGACTATGCGGTGACGATGATTCTCACAGCCTTACAACCTGGCGTTGCGTCATCGTTCGCCACTGGTGCATCTCAGTACCTTGACTTTATGTAGATAACAATATCAATTTCATTCATCATTAAGCGAGATTTTTTTATGGTGTTCAGGGAGTCTTCAAATTTCCAGTACAGCTTAAGAAATCAAAGCAAAATTACAAATCAAACACAACTTGAAACTTAACGCTAATTACTTAGTATACATTTTGTTAACTATGGTTTTAAACTGAGAACGGGAGGAAGAGGGTATGTCTACTTCATTAAGAACCATATTGTGGTGATTACACATTCTATAAATTGGTGCGCGTTTGCCGGCATTGTTCTTTATTTTAGGAAGGCTAAAAAGGTCTTTGGATCTTGTGCATTTTACTGGTGCTCGAAACCAGATGCTTGACTGAATAATTTATTTGTTTATTTAAACTTTATTGCACAAATAAATCAGTACAAATGGCGGACTTAATGTCTCGAGGCAAATAATAATTGTGGGCATACGATGTCTCCTGTACACATGTTAAGCTACATGGCATATATTTAATTTATATATTGCAGTCATATATATGTCGTGCCTAGTTACTCATATGTTATAAATGTGCCGAGCTCTTTATAAAAAAAGTTATGTTAGTTGATGGAGTGCGTGCCTAATACTATACAATTCCAAAACAATTCATTTCAAATACAAGTTCCAGAATTAAGCCCAAGGCTTAAACTACTAATAACACTTATAATTTACGAATACACAGAAGGTCATCGATGCAATAAAAATGTCAATAGGTACATAAAATTCCCCTCTCATCGCAAGTGTACTCACGGCCCTAAATAAACATAAACGCGTTCCGCTGTAAGTAAAATAAGTATGGAGTCAAGGTACTGGCAATAATATTTCAATTATGTCTTCATCAACCTTAGATTATATCCGTGAAATTATAATGAACTGTGCCCTTTTCGATACGAACTAATATTATCTTGCCAATTAAATTTGACCCTTAGTACATATGAATAAGGTTTATTGTAAGGGTATGATTTTGAAGTTATGTGTCATATTTGTCGTAAATGAGAACCTATAACTATTGATAATCAGTTTATTGAATAGATTAAAAGGTTAAATTTGAATAATAATGCTAATTATTTGGCTATTCAGAAGAGTCTTACTGACGATAATTTTCTACATATAAATTAGTTATACAAATAATAATATTTGGACACCGTAATGCAACTATTTTATTTAACCTTCTATTATATTCAATAATGATGGTTAAACATTTTTTTATTAGTAAGCTATAATAAGCATCAAAGAAGTGTGAAATGAAATAATTAAATGTATACAGGGTGATTTCGGGGTCGTGGATCAAGAACCAGTTTTTAGACTTGGTATCTGATAGCCATTTCAAAAATTTTTTAGTGACACGAAACAAACGCATTTCATTTTTAATTTATTTTGATGAAAAAATACAAAATCCCAAAAAAACATGGTTACCCTACTCTCTTTGACGGATGGTGTGTAGGGTTGACAGTGGGGTAGGGTGACCAAGTTGTATGAAAAAGTATTATTTCCCATTAAAATTTGTAAAAGAAGAAAATTATTTGAGATATATACCTTCATACCGACTGAGATGTTGTCTACTTTTAATTTTTGACCATGTACGGTTATTTCGGATCACGACCCCAAAATCACCCTGTATACAGGGTGATTCAAAAGACATGAGCCGGACCAACACTACATACATAGTAAATGGCAATGAATCGTTCGCCATTGTATTTAAGTGAAACACCCATACCTTTATACCTTTTTCCTGTATTTAAATTTTTGTTAAGTTAAAGTTTAATTCGCTAAAATCATGGTCACCCTACAACAACTGGTTTATAAAGATTAAACCTCTAACTGTTATGACAGCACTTTGATTACGAAGAAAGTAAATTGTCACATTGAGTGAGATACGATATTTCAAAAGTAATCGGACTCAGATGACATTCCATTTGACACGTATCACTTGACTGAAGTAGTCTGATTGTAGAGTGACCATGAATTTCTTAAATAAATGAAAACATTTTGTTTTCAACACCAAAGAACTGAAATGAACTTTAATTTCACTAATATATAGTGGCACGAACCAGTAGCTTATGATCTACTGAATCTGTAGCGTTGATCTTGCTCACGTCTCCCGAATCAACCTGTATAATTTTAAATAAAAATGATTAATCTCTAAATATCAGTGCTTTAAATGTTTCTAATAGCTGACATTTAAGGGATTTAGATTTTTCAATTGTCATTATGGGATGGCCCATTTCCAGCAGTGGACGTCTTTCGGCTGACATGATGATGATGATGAAGGGATCGGATGTCATACAGGGTGATTAATAAACATGGCCCTAATAGGTACCTGGCAACGGGTAAATGTCAAGTCAGCCAAAAAGTCATATAGGTTAAGTATTCCTGTCATAATTTATGAACCTGTTAGCTTGCTGTCAAAACCTAAGTTAGGCGTGTGCCGTGAAATTGGCAGATAATGCCACGCACGGTATGTGCGCTTTCAAGAGATTACATTATGTAAAATTCGATTTCGAAGTATAACGACCGGGCCGCTATTCTATTCGTTTTATTGACAAATGTGAATATCACTTTCACTGAAAGACATAGTCCTGAAAGGGAGGATTTCAGTATAATCGAGACAGATTTTAAATATCAAATTGGGCTGGACTTTCGTTTTATTAAAAATGGTTTTCTGTGCGTACAGCTTTCTTATGATTTACTGACCAGCAATTAACCTTAGTATCGCCTAATGGAAAGATATGACAAGGCCTAAGATGTTGCTCACTGGTTCAGTACCCAGGCCAGCCAGGCCAAGGTAGGTGGTGACCTATTCCAAAGACTATAATAAGTATGTTGGGAAGCATATTCATTCTTGCCAAAGAGTATAATAAGACTCTTGCCTTGAAGAGACCCTGGTTATATGTATCAGGAAATACAAACGGCGGCAGCAAATTCCAGTCCTTAGCTGTTCGCATTAGGAGCATTTTGTTTATTTTAAATTTACAGTACCTATGCTACTCTTCCATTTTATTCTTTAGGTAATTAATCGTTATGTCCGCAAATGATCATAAGTTTTAAGTTTAGCCATCAATTAAACTAATTGCCACGTTACTATTGGGTCACGTTGCATCCAATAATTTACTTTCTATTACGAATCAAACTGCCTAATATAACAACTTTTAACAGTTTTGGTCAATACCGAACTGGTCACGAATAGCGCATCGTATTTTGTAAAACTAGGCCATGTTTACACATAAATCGGTATCGTAAAGGTCGCTTAAGAAATAATTTCTTTAAAATACGTAAACATGCATTCTTGCATTCCAATAATCAAGCTTGATCCCTGGAGATGTAGGAAGTAATCACGGATTTCCATTTGTTACGATCTTGACAAACCTCTCTTACTTTCTTTAGTACATTATTCCTTATGACCTATACAAAATAATTTACTTTGTAACTAAATTGCATTATTTTGGATATGCCATGAATGGCAGGATGACTATCAACAGGAAAATGTATTCAGTGACCTATGACAAGAAATATTCAAAATATTAAGCAAGCTAATACTGCCCAAGGAATCTAGAAATTACGAGTACCTATACTTACTTAATATTTGGCAACCCTATCGAGCAGGCACTTTGTTCACATGATATAAAACAGGCATAGTAAAATTAAACATTGAAATACGCATTGCTACCGCATTGTTAAGCTGGCGGAAAATCAGCAATTAAAACTTCAATTTAATTAAAAACTACAATTAATTAAGTCGTCAATCACATGTTCGCTGTTCAGCTCACAATGATATCTCCACTGGCCAATGACATTCAATTGTTTTGACGAAAAAAAACTGTACAGCTATGTGTATTGTCAACCGGTCACACGAGGTTATTGTTTAGTACCTGTCAAAATGTAAAGTTTGACTAAGAACCTAGGAAAGGACGAAGGCGATTGCGTAATATGGAGTCAAGGGAACATTGGGTCAGGAGGGTACAGTGGATCACCGATGCTGCCGTCAAAATGTGAAGTATATACAACCCGCCCATGCCCATGAACCCGCTGTATATAGTGGAAACGGTAAAATTCTTGCGATCTATTCAAGTAGGTTATAATGCTAACTCGGTTTTTTGCGGCAACTCAGCTTAAAACCGTGACAATTAACATTATTGCGCACAATGACATAATTCTATGAATGGAAGGCTTAATTCCCAATGGCTGCCAGTCAGCCACCAGGTCAAACAGAGTCACATATAGTTGGGGTTATATTATCATCCTCAACATCCTGCTAGTGTTTTCCCAAATGCTCGAGTTCCGCTTTGGCATGTTCCCATGATTTGACCGAGGCATTAATTAAATTAGAATTGTTTGGCTTATATGTTAATCCTAAACATCATGCAACGTATCATTACCATTTGTCATTCAAACGCAACAGTTTTAGGATGAGAATCGCTCTTTCGGCCAAGTTTTGCAATAACGAATACTTTTAACTCTGTGAGAAACATTATCATGTTTGTGAAATGACACCGCCTCCGTTACTCAACTGTTTCTATTGTTTGTGCGATAACAAATTAAATGTCCACGACCTTGAAAACTCATAATTAATGTGTATGTTGATGTTTCGATGTGCGTGTGAAATAAGTAGAGGTGGACCACGAATTTTGGTACTTTTGCATGGTACCACCACCACCATATCAGCCGAAGGACGTCCGCAGCTGGGCACAGGCCTCCCCCAATTTCATGGGGGGTAAATGTCATAATCACCACGCTTGTCAAGCGGGTTGGCGATCGCAGTATCTCCACCGCACTTCAGGGATGCTGCTGCCCATCCCCCGGTGGTCTTGGTCGTAGTTTTAGGACATACCCGGGTCCAAAAATGGTATTTACAGCCGTGTGCAAATATATGTCCCTTTTTTATACCACCTCAGTGGCAAACAAGCGTACGGCCAGTCTGATGGTAAGCGGTCACTATAGCCTATGGACGATTGTTATTATTCCTCTTATAATATGCGAATCCTCAAGTTAATAAAGGGTCGGCAATGCGCAAGTGTCCATAGGCGACGGTGTCTGTATACCATCAGGCAGGTCGTAAGCGTTTTGCCCCCGTCGTAAAAAAAAAGTCGACGCAATAATTTCAGTAAGTATGCATAATTATTATGATAGGATAATTCGGTACATATTTTTACACCACACCTTGCCAAAAAGCGCGTTTTTCCGCACGCTGCGCGTCCGGAAAAACGCACTTTTTGGCCAAGTGGTGACGTAAAATTGTGTACGAAACACGGGTCGTAGAAAGCCCCTGCGGCTCGGGCCTCAAACATATGCGATATCGGCCTTTCATTGTTTTACAACCCTTGTATCGTAAATAGCTATGGTATTTATTACAAACTTGATTGAAATCAGAGACATCTACATTTTTTCCCCATTAATGTGTAGAATGTAGATGCACCTGAAAGTAATCCTGGCAGCGCCCTTGTAAACTTGTATGCATTTATTTGCACCTTAATAGTTAGCATTGTCATCCCAAAATAGTCATTGCCCATTATTAATTGAATAGTTAATGTAAACCGCCTACTGTAACCTTTGTCCGTTTTACGATCGTAAGCTGGCTAACAGGCATATTGACAATATACCATTCACCTAGTTACGGCGTCTAATAAACTAAAGGTCAGAGAAGATTCCCACATAGTAACACGACTGAGATTTCTACCAGAGACTAGTAAAATATAAAGACTGCCATTGTCATCGGCGAAATATACAGATTTTAATGCATTTCGCATCGTAAGTAGTTCATGGGATCTTAAGCTTTCGCATCCATAAAATATGTTATATAATGGTCTTTTATTAACACTTTCATCTGTTAGAATTTAGAAATAAGTAATGGTCATTGACATAGGGTAGCCCTTTAAGACAATGAGACTGCTGTAACTAGTGCACTGTGGAGAGGTCAATCAAACATTTAGACCTCTGCAACACAGTAGCGCCATCTATGAATACAACAAAAAGCTCGCTACTATGTTATCCAGATGTCTAAGTGACATTCGAAATGAATGACACAGAGAGCTCTCCATAATGAAACCAGCTTCAGCGGGCTCATTATTAACCGAGTGAAATGAAGTGTTTCAGCTTCGGTAAAAATGCTTTCATGTCCGGCGGATTTCCGGTTGTCCTCCTCTATGGGTCGCATTTATCAACCGCTTTTCGTGAAATTTTGTGAGCAGGTTTGATAATTACAAAATTTTTTTGTGACGAGACAGTTTTCGGAAATATGAAATAAAAATTACAGAGCCACCAGTTTCAAAAGCTCGCCACGTTTGTATTGGTAGCCAATATAATTAACTAGACTCTATAGTTTGTACCCAAAATGGTCTAATATATACGGCAAGAAGAGTTTGTTTAGATCATATTGAGGTCTTCGCCCGCTTAGCTACTTATTTTGCTCACTTTACTTTACCAAGCCTTGTACAGTTTTAAAACCGCTCAATAATCGCCAGTGTGTAAAGGCCCTTATTAAAACTCAAAACTATTCTCCATGGCATAAGGACATATTATGTCCTTTTGTTTAAAATAACTACGACCAAGACCACCGGGGGATGGGCAGCAGCATCCCTAGAGTGCGGTGGAGATACTGCGATCGCCAACCCGCATGCCAAGCGTGGCGATTATGGCATATACCCCCCGTGAATTTGGGGGAGGCCTATGTCCAGCAGTGGACGTCCTTGGGCTGATAAGGTGGTGGTGGTGGTTTAAAATAAAACACCGCAGCGAAATGTCTCACAGTCGGGCGCGTGTAAGTACATATTATGTACTTACACGCGCCCGACTGTGAGATATACGCCGGATTTCGCTGCGATGTTCATAAAATGTACACCAGACAGTTTGGCGCCGGCGCTCTCGATATCAAACTGGATCGGAATGACTTTCTGAAGGTGAACTCGATAGTAAATTCGACAATGCACGAGTGCAATGACACGGGACAATAAAATATCTCATAAATTATCATCTCGAAGTTATGGAGGCGTTTATCATATGATAATCGACAAGATAGTGTCATAGTCCAAATATCAAGTTATGTCTATCAGATACCGTCACTAGTACGACCACAAATATAAGGTACATCGGCAATCTTCGTTTTCGTTGTAAACGAATCGTTCGCAATCGGCAATCTTCGTCTTCGTCTGCGGAGAGGAGTGATGATGTAACAAAGTATTTTTTTTAAATTGTTGCTTACTTTTTTTTTAGTAAGTAGACTGTTTATTTACTAAAAGAAAAACATATACCTATAATAAAACTACTATAAAATTAAAATAACTAAAATTAAACTATTAACTAGAAAATATAAATAAATATAATTAATTAAATATGAGACCTGGGCCTCATGGCAGGGTGCCCAACAACACGAAGGCAGAATTCCCGCGCTGAACTGCTATTGCGATTCTTTGCTTTTGTAGTCGTTTTTAGGGTTCCGTAGCCAAAATGGCGAAAATGGAACCCTTATAGATTCGTCATGTCTGTCCGTCCGTCCGTCCGTCCGTATGTCACAGCCGATTTACTCGGAGACTATGAGCACTACAATTATGAAATTTGATAGGAAGGTGTACTCAGTGAATCGCTATAGAAATATGATGTAAAATTATGAAAAAAATATTAAACTGGGGGGGGGGGGGGGGGGGCATCCCATACATGTAACAGGGCGTCAATTTTTTTTTTTCAATGTATAACAGTTATGCATAATTACCCCTCTAATTTGCAAAATATAAAATTTAAAATTCTGAAGAAATCAAAATGATGTACGTTAATAAATACTTTCAACGATTTTTGGTTTGAACAAGATAGGTTTACCGGTTTTGAGTTATTGTTGAAAAACTGTCTTGCCCAAACAAAAGGGCGTAAGTGCTGTGGGTTCCCTAAGAAGATATGACCTTTTTGATTCAATGTATTGTATAGTAGTTTTAAATGTAGAATAGGTGTTGGTATGGAACCCTTCTTTGTGCGTGATCCGACACGCACTTGCCTGGTTCTTTTCGTTTACTTTAAACAGTCCAAACTTTTTCAAAGCAAAGTGCTTTAAATATTAGATAAATAAGATATTTGAAATTACAAATATAATTATTGGCTAAACAGCGGCTTCGTGTGTACGTATTTGTTTAACTTCGACAATGCTTCAAAAGCAAACAACTGCAATACTCAGTAGCTTGCCATTTACTTACGTTTGCACATAGTCAGAATTAACGCCAAATCTATTGCGAGACACGTCAAATACTGTGAGGCATGACCTGGGGAAAATGTGTGTAAATGCTAAAGTTATTCCGGTATTAATCATATTGTTATACAATGTATGTCTTTCATCCGCACTTACATTTTATAAGAGCTGTAACTATAAGCCTAATGGCTTTAACATTAATTTGATAACAATAATTTTTCAATTGTCATTCTCGACAAGTGTGTCATATTAGACTTATCAAGCGGAGCTAAAGTAGTACATTTAACCCCTAGGGAAAATATGTATACATTTTTATGATTGACAAAACATTTTAATTGGACCAATCAAAACACTTCACCATATCAAATCTATGAATCAAAATTCACCAATTTAACTATTTGAAAAAAAAAACTTTTTATTTGATATCTACCAAACAGAAAACAGCTAATCTAAAATTTACCAATCGGGAAGCAGGTCAGAGGCGTTTATTCGTGGTGTCTTTATCTAATCAAACCGGTGTCTATATTTTGTACTTACGTGTCACAGCATACAGCGTATGCACTACGTTAACAGTGTATGTGTATATTTAGTTTCGCTTGTACGTATTATGATTTTTGCGTTAGTAAACATTTTTTTTTACTTTCTTCTATTTTAATTTTAATAAAAACAAATTACTTACACATTACAACATACTAAATACGAGTGCAACTCTAAATATCTAATAAATATTAACATAAAACATTTACAAACGTAATTTACAGATATAAATATAGTTTAAAAGCCTGCAAAAAGATTTATTGACGTAATAAAACGCTAGACGAATTATAAAAACATCCGAAGATCATAAATTCAGTCAGTTTTTTCCAGTAAAAAATGCAAATGTCATTATGGCATTACAATTTTTTTTATTCACAATAAGGTCAGGCACAGATAATTAAATATGCATAATTTTGTTGACTGACCCACTAATGAAATCAGTCGCATATATTTGCAATATTTGCATGAGCACGTGCAAATTTGATGTATTTTTTGTATATATTAGATTTAACGTAAACGTGTGGCAGTGCTGGACACTGAAATTTCTCCTTTGAATAGCTATTTTTTGCGAAAAAAAATGGCACTCATTGAACTAGAGTGCAAAACAAAATTGAGAAATAGTTCCTGAACCATTTAAAAATAATTCAGTGGTAAAAGCGCATAAATTAATATTTGTTGCCGTAAAAAACTGGCGACACAGAAGTAAGGGACAATTTTCTTACAAATTGATGACCACTGAGTTACTCGATTTATGGATATTTACAGTACTTAGATATTTACCAAAACTATATAAACTAATAGCCTAATTGAACCCCTTTTATAATCACTAAGCAAGAAATTGAAGAGAGGGACTAGTATTCAAAAATATGCATATTAAGCAAGCGTGTCGAAAACTTAAAGTAAAATGGCCCGAACAATAAATGTCATCTTATTGACCGAGCGAGCGAAGCGTCTCCGCTTCAGCTTTCGACAAAAACTCTTTCGTATGTCTGTCCGGATGTTCTCCTCTACAGGTCGCATTTTTCAACTGATCCTCGTGAAATTTTGTAAGCAGCAGCTCGATAAAAATTTAGAAATTTTTAAAAAAATATTTTGAGATCTACAGCTCACAGAGCCACTAGTCGGTGTTAAGTTGTCATTAATTGAGACATTCACCTTATATGCAAATTCCTAAAAAAAACAGTACTTTACTACCATACTCGTCGTAAGGGATTATTCCAAATTGTTTAAAACAGTGTGCACGAAAGCAAAAGCAATGCACTTGAATAATAAAATTAAGTCCTCAGATAATAAAGCCAAGACAGTCTGGAAAATAATAAACACAGAGACTGGGAAGATAAATAATAAAGAGTCCACAATTTCGTGAAAGTAAAGGATAATTTAATAACTGATGCAGTAATAGTAGCTGATGAATTTAATAATTTCTTTTCTAAAATTCCTATAGTCACTACTCAAAGTTTAGCATCGTCTACCACAAAAGCTGAATCCCTTCTGAATGACAACGTAAAATTAGAATCACTAACTAATTTCAAATTTCATCATGTTTCTCCTCTAGATGTACTGAAGTCCTTTGAAATGTTAAAAATAAAGAGCACTGAGGACTTATAGGGCGTGTCAGTCAAGGTACTGGAATCTATTCTGGAGGTCGTTGCACCAACTTTAGCTCTCATTTTTAATAACTGTATAGACTATGGCATTTTTCCAGACTTAATGAAATGTAGTAAAGTAGTTCCAATTTTCAAATCAGGTCATAGAGATAATCCTTCTGATTATCGTCCAGTTTCTATCCTACCTGCGTTTAGCAAAATATTCGAAAAAATAATGCTTACGCAATTGGTTTCTCACTTTAATTCTCACAATATTTTGCACGCACAGCAGTTCGGCTTCACGAAGGGTAGGTCAACTACTGATGCAGGTGCAAGTTTATTAAAATTTATTTTGCAGTCTTGGGAAGAGTCGCACGACGCCATCGGAGTGTTCTGTGACCTTTCCAAGGCTTTTGATTGTGTAGATCATGATACTTTAATTTGTAAACTTAAGTTTTATGGCATCAGAGGGCATGCATTAGATCTCATGAAGTCATATTTAACACAGAGAAATCAAAAGGTAGCGATAAATAAAGCCATTTCGTCAGAGACAGTGGTAGAGATGGGAGTACCTCAGGGGTCTATTCTAGGTCCGTTCCTGTTCCTTGTTTATGTAAATGATCTGCCATATATGGTAAGCCGACGATCAGGCATTGTAATGTTCGCAGACGACACCTCATTACTGTTCAAGGTAAATAGGAGAGATACTGAACTCATTGAACCAAATAATACCCTCTCCATGATATCTGACTGGTTTGCTGCCAATAACTTAGTATTGAACCCGAAAAAAACTAAATGTATAAAATTCTCTCTAGCGAACTCATCAAACAGAAACTTAGATACAAATATTAAACTTAATGGTCAAACATTAGAATTTGTTACTTCTACTGTATTCTTAGGCATTACATTGGACTCAAAAGTTTGTTGCAGTGGGGTTCCCATATAACAGCGATAGGAAGTAGGTTGAGCTCTGCTGCATTTGCAGTCAGGAGAATAAGGCAGCTTACCAATGTGGCAACGGCACGGTTAGTTTACTTTGCTTATTTTAATAGTATAATTACTTATGGTCTTATCTTATGGGGATCAGCTGCAGATATTGAAACTGTTTTTATTTTGCAAAAAAGGGCTATCCGAGCAATTTATAACTTGGGGTCGCGTGATTCATTAAGAGAATTTTTCAAAGAAATAGATATTCTAACCCTGCCGTCCCTATACATATTTGAAATAATAATGTATGTTAGGAAGAATTTGGGCAATTTTCCAACGAACGCTGATAAACCAATAGCCACGAGAAATACTGGGAAACTGAAAATAACCTTCTATAGACTAGTAAAGGCGAAAAAGTCGTTCTTGGGAAATTGTATCAAATTCTACAATAAAATTCCTAAACACATTACTGAACTTAGCAATTCTAAATTCAAATCTGTAGTAAAACAAACACTTATTTCAAGAGCATATTATAAGATAAACGATTACATCATGGATAGGGATGTGTGGCAGTGATAGCGTCCTGCACGGGTAATCTATCGCGAAAATATATTTTCTACTGTAGCATTGTTATTTAAGTTATTTTGTAGTAATGTAATTTTATATTTAACTATATAATGTATATTGTTTTGAAAAAATGACACCTCGCCGAGTTTCTTACGCCGGTTCTTCTCGTGGCAGAGGTATATTTTTCCGAACCGGTGGTAGTTTATTGACGTTCATAGGTGCATGTAATATGCCTAATTTGAAGAATAAACTACTTTTACTTTTACTTTTTTTACTTTTTTAACCTAAAGGAGCCCAGGATTCGTTTTGTCATTTACCTTATCCTAAAATTTGCGTTAGGCACTAGTTTTACGATAGCGACTGCCATCTGACCTTCCAACCCAGAGGGAAAACTAGACCTTTTCGGGATTAGACGGGTTTCCTCACGATGTTTTGCTTCACCGAAAAGCTACTACTTCCGTAGATAAGTATTTTTTTAATACGAGCCGGGGTGGAACCCAAGAGTTATTATAGTATAGATTGACTGTACTATAAGCGGTAATAAAGATCACAGATCGGATCATATTTTAATGACCTCGCCTTCGGCTCGATCGAAAAATATCTACGATCTGCTCCATTTTTGTTTTACCCGTCTATAATAAAAAAAATGTACACCGCAGGGTTAACAGGTATATTTTCAAACGTAGCGTAGGTACGACAGGTAAATCTAACAGTCAAGCATGGTAATAGGTATTTATGCTACAAGTGCGGAAAGTTTGTGATTTTCGAAGAGTGTCATTCTTATACACGAGCAAGTGTAACGAGCGAGTTTATAATGCGACACGAGTTGTAAATCATCTTTACGCGCGCGTATCATACAAAGTTTTACTATGCATTGTGCGAGGAAACAAAATACTACAATCTAAAAGTTACTTCACAATATATAGGTTATAATTTACCTTGCTCGATACGTACTTATTGTCTGGAGCTTCACTTGTAAACTGCTTGACATAGATTGCTATAAAAGTTTACTCAAAACCAACGTTTTCACAAGTAACTATATCAAAATTGATTGCCAACTTCTGCTAAACGCTGTGCAAACCTGTGCAATTGCACTCAAGTGAAAAAGGGTACAAAAGAAAAGAGCTGCAATATTGTGCATCAATTTATGAGATGAACTTTTGCGTGACCGCATCGTCGTGGTATTTAACCTGTGAACAAATGAAGGTACTTAAGTGGCCACTTATAGCCCTTACTGCATTGTGATAAGGTCTACAAATGGTTATACTGGTAGAAAAATACTTTTCTACATAGACCTGTAATGTTACACTATTATATGTTAGTATTACCAGCCTGGCTAGCACGGTCGTTTATAACGTCACGTTATATGGCCAAAATTTACTAAAACGTCACATAAAACGTGACGGTATGAGCTATCGTGCTAACTAGGCTGAGACTAGTAATTTGTATAGACTATGCTAGACATGGGCTTATAGATTGTACCGTAGGTACCTTTCAAATAATGAGCTTTTTTACTTTTTTTTTTACTTCTGTGGCAAGTTTCACTACAGAGAGGTACACTCAGAACATCTGCTTAACACATTGGTGCCATATTATCTATCGGTAGTTTTTGTTTTGTTCATAGATGGCGCTAGTGTTAAGAAAACCTCTCATAAATGAAACTACAGTATTTTTTTCTTACTTGAGCCATGTTGTAAACAAACATAACTCGATCAGAAATCACGACAATCCGAAAGTATCACTCAATTTAAATTACCACAATAAGTTATATTACATTATTGGAGCGCTCGTGGCCCAGTGGCACCCGCGTACTGCGTGTGGTATGCGAGGTTAAGCAATGTCGGGCGAGGTCAGTCCTTGGATGGGTGACCGCTTTGAGTGGTTACTAACTGAGCGCTCCCGTGGTTTGGAAGGCACGTTAAGCCCTTGATCCCGGTTGCTGTCTTTGATAGCAGTCGTTAAGCCAAGTTAGAGGCCTCCGGGCGGCTTGAGAACTTCTAACAGTCAAGTTGCCCACTCACTTGACAAGCCTAATCCCAATAAGGTCGGTTTTTCCCCTCGGGTTGGAAGGTCATATGGCAGTCGCTTCCGTAAAAACTAGTGCCTACGCCAATTCTTGGGATTAGGTAGCGGACCCCAGGCATTCTTCAGGATGCAGCTGTACTGAGAATAACGCTCGGATGATGACGACATTATTGGGACCCCCGACGCTCGACTGAACTCGATTCTCCATACAAATCTAGTTTAATTCGGTCTCATGTTAAAACGCCATGCTGAAATAACATGAAACATTTTATACGAGTACACAATGGGATCCGGCATGTCTAGGTCGGAAATTAGTTCTGTTGCTTGAAATTATAATGGAGAAAAAATACAGCGAATTTATATGATGTTTAGGTATTGTATGAAAACCTTTATAATCGTTGATTTTTTATGTATGGTAATATTATAGGTAGTAAGTAATGAATACCTATTGAAGAAGATAACCATAAGACTATAACCCACAATTATAACACCTCATGACCCACTATCAAGACCAAGAAATCGAAATCACGGGTATATTATATCAATATCGTATCTGCGTTCATGTTTTTTTAATATGAACTTTATTTGAAAGCTACTAAGATTGCTTTAAAATACTTAATGCGTGAGATATGAGAATGCCCAATGAAGAAATCGAAATGATGCATCTTGCTGTTGTGAAATAAAAGTCATTATATGTAGTTTTGTTTAATAGGTGTTTGCGTACGTATCGTGATCGTTTTATTTTATCGATTCGTATGATTCGGTGTCAGGTATTTTGTTCGAACGCATTTAATTATTTTTATATAAGGTCAACCGCGGGGTAAACTAAACAAAACACGCAGCGTTTTGCGTGCGTAAGAGTACATATAAATGTCATTTTCCAGAGTAAAAGATGAAAGGTCGATCTACTGCCCATCGTACATACGTTCGAAATGTTAGGTGATTATGATAAAGAAGCAATGCATCTTTTAGTGTTTTAACAGAAACAATTATTTAGAAATACTCCATGAATACTACAGTACATTACGATACAAGGGTTGTTAAACAAAGGCTTTATGTTTTACGACCCGTGTTTTGTACAAAATTTTACGTCTCCACTGGGCCAAAAAGTGGGTTTTTTCGGACGCGCAGGGTGCGGGAAAACGTGCTTTTTGGCAATGTGTGGTGTAATAGTACATTACGATACAAGTGCAGAGAACAGGATATTCGCAACGAGTGGTGATAAATTGAAACACGACCGAAGGGAGTGTTTTAACCCTAAACTTGGCAGCATATCTAATTGTGCACATTTTATTATAAAAAATCTGGCGGGTAACAGCGATTGCTTTAAAATATAATTTTACTATAAAATGGTAGCATGACTTATAAATTTTCTACCAAAAAATATATTTTAGTGTTCTGGTAACACAATTTGACAGTAGCTTGCAAGATGGCGGAGCGTGCGCGTGCGGCTACGAGGCTCAAGGTAAGAATTTACTACAATTCCTTATTTTACTTATTTAGCAAGTAGCTAATGAATTTATTTTACACTTAAATAATTGACCTATTGATTTTAATTAGTATCTGATTGAAAATCGGTTCATTTCCCGGTAAAATATAAGCGTCTTTCCTGATGTATCCGTAAATGCACATTGCCAGGTTCTGTATATTGGCACATTGATTTTGTCATGTGCACTTTTAGATACATTGCCAAGTTCCGTTTATTACTACTAGCGATTTGTAGTGTGCACTTTTAGATACATTGCCAAGTTCCGTTAATTACTAGTAGCGATTTGTAGTGTGCACTTTTAGATACACTGCCAAGTTCCGTTTATTACTAGTAACGATTTGTCGTGTGCATTTAGAGATACATTGTCATGTTACGTACGGATTTGTCATGTGCATTTTTGGATGCATTGCCAGTGATTCGATGAAATAAATAAGATTATTTTTTTATCTTTTTTTTGACATAGTGCTAAACTATACACTTTTTTCTAACGTAAGTCGTGTTTGAGTCTTGTTCGTTGTTTTAATATTAAATTATTTCGCGGTTTGCAGCCAATCACAAGATCTCAGCGAATTTTGGCATTAGTGCCTAAGCCAGGAGCAGATTCAGATTTAGAAAAGAGCGAATCTTCGGAAGACGAACTGAGACTGCCTGCACGTATATCGGATTCTGAGAAATCGCCTGCTCCATCTATAGCGGCATCTTTAGAAAACTTACATTTGCTTTCAGACAGTGATAGTGAAACAGACGGAATTGTAGTATCAACTAAAGATGGAAACCAATCAGACGTTCTAATACCTACATCGACCTTGCCTTGTCCTGATGTTACTACGTGTAGTCCACTGGCTCCTGTGTACTCACCCCTGACTCCATTAGTTCGGTCCAATTCCCTAGCTGCTCGTGATGTACAGGTCCAACGTAGTTCAGCAGTTTCTGCAATAAATCCACACTCACCATTAGTTGCACCAAATAGTTCGTTCAATTGTTCGGCCGCTTCCCCTTCTAATGCAACTCGGTCCAGGGTGAACAAAACTACAGTTGTCAAAAAAAAAACCTTAAAACAAAAAAAAACTAGAGACAAAATGGACGACCCAACATTTTCGTGGGAATGCAGAAATTGAAAGTAAAATATTTAGCAAGCCTCTGAATACAAAGTCACCTGCAGAATATTTTGCTCTGTTCCTATCTGACGATATATTACAAATGATGGTGGAACAATCGAACTTATACCATGTCCAATTAAAAGGTACGATGTTGAATGTAACTACCGATGAAATGAAAGACTTTATCGCCATTAACCTTCTAATGGGTGTCGTTGGTATGCCAGCTTACACTGACTATTGGTCACTCTTTCTAAGATTCGATAAAGTAGCAGATGTAATGAGCCTTAAACGGTTCCAGCAAATTCGAAGATACCTGCATTTTGCAGATACTCTACGGGATGATGGTGATCGATATTACAAAATCCGGCCATTTCTTGAAAAGTTCGACTTAATTGTCTAAAAGTCGAAGAGGAGAACCATTTTAGTATTGATGAAATGATGGTACCCTATAAAGGGACTAGAGCGGGTACAAGGAAACAATATATAAAGAATAAACCTCGTAAGTGGGGGTACAAAATATTTGTGCGAGCAGGAATGGCCGGATTCGTCTATGACTTTTTGGTTTATGGAGGGGAAGATACTTTTCGTTTCCATGCTTTTACTGACGAGGAGGAGTGCATGGGTTTAGGAGCAAAAGTTGTTATAGCACTATCTCAGACAATCCATCAACCTGCCTGTAAAGTACTATACTTTGACAACTTCTTTACATCGTTGGAATTAATCCACCACATGAGAAATGAGTATGGGATTTTCACTTTGGGCACTATAAGGTCGAATCGCCTGCGTGATGCAAATAAGAAGTTACCAACGGACAAGAACTTAAAAAAAAGGGGCCGTGGTTCTTTTGCTCAAGTTGTCTCTAATGAAAGCAAAATAGCAATTGTAAAGTGGTTCGATAACAAATGTGTCACTGTGGCTAGTTCCTATGTGGATGCTCATCCGAGTCAAAATGTTTTGCGATATGACAAGGCAAGCAAAACCAGAAAAAACATAGCTTGTCCTAATATGATTCGTCACTACAACTCGAGCATGGGAGGTGTTGACCTCGCTGACATGCTCATTGCTTTGTACCGCACGGAGATGAAAGCACACAGATGGTACATACCACTCTTCTCTCAGCTTCTTGACATCTGTGTTAACAATGCTTGGCTGGTTTACCGAAGGGAGGCTGGAGTAACTAAGCCATTGAGACTAAAAGAATTCAGGTGTGCCATAAGTAAAAGTCTTGTTACCATGCAAAGGGCCCTAATAAGAACTCCAGGTGGACTGAAGAAGTTCCTGACGCCTGAATCTACAGTTGACAGTCGTTACGATTATGTTGGTCACTTGCCAACATTTACGACGAAAGGTCGCTGTAAAAAATGCATAAAAGGTCAGACGAGATTGTTATGCTGCAAATGCAATGTAAGATTGTGCTTGACTGAGTATCGTAATTGCTTTTGTGACTATCATAACAAATCGTAGAAAATATTTGTTGATTCGTATGCTTTTTATAGAAGAATTTTTGTTTATAAGTGACCTAGTAGAAGCGACACATTTATTTTTTGATGTTTAATTTTAATTTTAGAATTTCAAACCATGTGATTCTCATAATGTTCAATGATAGATCTCATTATGTGTTAGTATTATAGGTAAATGTCTATTAATGGCTGTATAATTTTGAGATATAATTATTCAAAATGTTCAATGATAGATCTCATTATGTGTTAGTGTTATAGGTAAATGTCTACTAATGGCTGTGTTCTGAGATATGATTATTATTCCAAAAAAGTTGATTATAAGAGTTATAAAAGATACATTTTTATGAGTGCAATGATAGAAGAAGGCACGTTTATTTTTTATTATTTTGTTGTATAATTGTTATGACATGCAAAAGTATGTCAATTAGCATTATTATTATTCATACGTAATGTCCAGAAACTCATGTGATATAAAATACATTTTATCAAAAAAAAAATTTTCTCTCACCACTAGGCAATGTAACCTTAAAGACGCACATTTATTTTCCAGTAATATCTAGGAGACTTGGCAATGTGTCTTATAAGATACATGCTATAAATCCTAATATATATATATATATAATATTTTTTTTTACATTTTACTCGTACATTTTTATCCCTTATTAACTAAATAAATAGAAAAAAATATAAAAAAATCGAGCACTTTTGTCGTTGCCAAGTTTAGGGTTAAATCGACACGAGTTGCGAATTACCTGTTCGCACGTGTATCGTACAACGTTTTACAGTAGGTACATATGGCTCTTTAAAGTTTAGACATATGCACGTAAACTGCTGATTACCGCACTCGTGCGGTAATGTAGCACCATATGTATTGTAAAATGTATTTTTCATAAATTATTACATACATAGACCGGCATTGTAACTCAATATTATGAGATTGTTTGACTGCGGTCGTCTGCAAGGTGGATGTGGGTACTTCCTTGTGCTGTTCATATTTGACAAAATGACGTTGCCATAACACATGCACGTAACAAAATAGTTACACCGGCAATTACATACATAATATGTTTATTTATAATCGAGTAAATTTGCAAGTTAACTACTAATAACTGATAAACCTTTTTACCATCTCTTTTTACTTCCTACCATCGTAACGAGAAGTGAATGTTTGAGGCTATTAAGTTAATAGTAAATCGCGTTTTGTGAATAATTTCACATTTAGAAAAGTGGTTAGAATCTGAAATAGAGAGATTTTTTAAAATTCTAATTGCGCGAGCGAGCGAGACGAGTACAAAAGAATGTGAGAGTCTACTGGAATAATCCGGCGTTTGTATGTATGTATGTATGTACATATAAATGTTTGTTCCGCGGTAACTTCCGTGTCTTTGATTCGGACATCGTGAAACAAGGTAAGATAATTATTAAAAAAAAATCAAAGGTTAACACATTGGGATCCGGCATATATAGGTTGGAAATTAGTTTATGTTGCTTGAAATTATAATGGAGAAAAAATGTAGCGAATTTTTGAGTTTTTCAGGTATTGTATGGAAATCATTACAATCGCTGCAATTTTTCTATATTATAATTTCAAGCAGAAGAAACTAATTTCCGACGTAAATATGCCGGATCCCAATGTGCTAACCTTTGATGACGGATCCCATTGTGGTTAGTCGTAAAAATAATATTGATTATTAGTCACTCACATCGAACATATTGATAGATCCTTGACCATTGCAGTTACTTACCATTGATTTTTAAACAATAATACCTTAAAAATAACTCAAAGGTAACCGACATTCCAAACAAATGCCGGGTCATAACCTGCGTTTACGCATGTGAGTGATTACTTGATTACCCATCAGATACCCACACGATTGGGTAACGTCATCATTCATGAGGTGCCAAGTTATACGCACCGCCGCTAACCTTTTAGTTTAATTCTTATTTGATTACGATATGTAAAACGCTTATTATAATTCACCCGGAAGTTTTGATGCGATGCCAAACAAACTTACAAGCCGGTAGAGTAAACTGAACAACTCTCCAGAGCTTCCACTCACAAATGACTTAAGCATATAGGCGCAAAGCACAGAAACACACATTTTGAAACAAAGCTACTCGCAGAGCGGCATTCGTTTTATAAAATTTGGTTCATCATCAGCCGATAGACTTCTACTGCTGGACAATGGCCAGCCACGTGGAGCTCCACAATGACCGGACTTGCACGGTCCTCGTCCAACGGCTTCCCGTGATCTTGACCAGATCGTCGATCCACCTGTATCTCCCTGCGCGTGGTCGCCAATCAAGATTTTTTCTGCCCCAACGGCCATCGGTTCTACGAGCAATTGGGTTTATTCTAAGATAATATCGTATAAGGTGAGCTATGTATGCATATGAGTGTGTTTTATTAAGATTGATAAGACCTTATGTTTGTAAGTTTACCAAAATGAGATCTGGCATATGAGTGTCTTTTCAAAAGGGCTTATTTTTATCTTAGCGCTACTTCTAAACAGAACCTTGCTTGGCAAAACTTAAGGTCCAATAAGTAGAGTTACAGAAAAAACAAACCTTTTTCATAAGACACTCCTCATATTATGGTCTTAACGACCTTCATAAACTCCGGCCTAAACTGTAAGCCTTTTTTCAAATTCAACTGCTCCAAATTACCTTTAAAACCCAGTATTTTTAACAGACTTCAAAGGAGGAGATTTTTAATTCGGTAATATATTTTTATGTTTATTACCTCAGAACTCGATCATGAATCTGAATCAGAAAAATATTTAATGCCACAATTTATGATAAAGAAAGAGCAGTGTAGTTACAAAATAAAGCTTAAAGGATGATTCACAGTAGACCGATTCGTGTCCGGCCCGGCCCGTTTTCTAAGACAGCAAGCGCAATTTCTCTAGAAAACGGGCCGGCCCGGACACGGAACGGCTTACTGTGAATCATCCTTAAAGTAACTAAAATATCTAAACCAAAATACTACTTAATTTTCTTTATATAATTTTGGTTAAGTATTCTTGTATATATTTTCGTTGTACATTAAAAAAAAAAATACTACAAAACTAAAAAATACTTAAGTCTGAGCGGTGTGCTGGGCAAAAAGGCCTATCGGTGGTTTTCAGATCGAGTCAGTTCAGAACTAGTATTTTGTAAACCGATTTGGAAAATTATTTTTTATTTGAGTTACCTCCAATTGGGTCCCTTACAATTTTGGTTAAGATTTGACGAGATCCATGAGGAATCGAAGTCAAGTTTATTTTCAAAAACTTATTTCTTAGTCATTGAATAAACTTCCGATGTTGTTCAAAAGAAGCTCAAGAGCCATCCTTTCCGGGACTCAACTCAAGTGATTAGCCATTCTGAGTGCGCTTGCATCAGTTAATTGCGCGGGCGCAGCCCTGACTGTAATTATGGTAGGAGAAGATTCACGAATCTCGCTAATATTACGTAACTAAAGGAAAAATGCACTAATTGCAAGTTTTTCTTAAAGTCAAAGAGGTTACGAACTACATCGTTTGTCCGTAAAAATCTGGTTACATGTACTCAACCGAGAAGGTAGTCTACCGCTTTTGACTCTATTATTATTTGTATATCACTTGACTAGCTGTTGCCCGCGACTTCGTCCGCGTCTTCGCTCCTATTTGTCGCAGCGTGATGTTATATAGCCTAAAGCCTTCCTCGATGAATGGACTATTCAACGCAAAAAGAATTTTTCAATTCGAACCAGTAGTTCCCGAGATTAGCGCGTTCAAACAAACAAACAAGCAAACAAACTTTTCAGCTTTATAATATTAGTGTAAATTAATGCTCAATAGGCTTTTTTGGCTTGGTTATGTAAAATAATAAAGTAAGATAGCGTTATATAATATTTTGATAATGGCCTTAGTTACATGTTCTGTTCTTATGCCCATCAAAATAATCATAATATTGTATCAGTGAGTAAAACCAAGATAGCACCAATGAAAACAAATCAATATCAAAAACTGCATTGCACTTAATTAAGATAAAATGCAAATTTTGCTGTATTTATCTACCAATTACATACATTTACGCCACATAATATAACCAGTTGTTGTTGTTACTAAATTAAATTTATAGTGACCGATTAGTCCCAGTCGTGGGCTTCCTGTAAACTGGGGTCAGGTCAGGTCGCGACAATTCTTGCGGTTGTGTTAACTGATTATTACACAAACGGTGCTGCGGTCACATCTGAAAATTTGTGTTGAGAATTCAAACTTATTTCAATAGCTTTGTTTTTCTTATGTAGTATTTTCCTCGCTTTAGTGAGGTGAGAAGATTTGTGTTACGGCTGCAAAGTCATTTCACGTATCGTGTGGTGCAACACTCGTTACACTCAGGATTCTACTTTTGAACCACTCACTACGCTCAGGATTCTGTTTTAGAACCATAGAATCCATTTACTAGCTCGTAGCCCTAGAATCCATTCGCTAGCTCATGTTTCAGTTCCACCGCGTTGTATAACAAATAACTGAACCTACCTGTTTTCTTTACTGAGCATGTGTTGGTAAAGTTCAAGCAGCGTCTGAAAAGGGACCGGAATTGCAATTTCATTCTATCTAGATTAATGCTTTTCCTCTTACATAAACCTCTACAAACATCAGTATGTGTGACTGCGACACTTTGATATAGTTACAATACCAGAACAAAATTGAAAAGAAATTAAATTATTTGTTGTAAAAAGGATGCCCTCTTCTTACGTAATTTTTGAAATTGGTATCAAATAATGTGGACTGCCCGGTTTTTCTTGAGGCAATAAAAAATAATTTATACACGTCTATTTTCATCCATTGTCTATTATAAGCCCATAAATAAAACTGGCAGTATCTTAAGTCTGACACGCTGACGCAAAATTACGAAAATCCACATAAATCTTCGGCTTTTTTGTTAGGAATAATTAATTATAGCTGAGATAAGGTTTGGATGTTTTGTTAAATGGTGTTTGTAATTTGTTGCAGCTGACCTTTCACGCCAGTTTTTTTTCTATTGTTGTGCATCTTTAAGGTTCCAAGCTATTAAACACAATAGATGTACAATATGAATACCTGCTCCGTATAGTCTTACCCCCTTATTCACAAAACTTAACAAACGTATGTTAACTAAAATTTGTTTTGTCCCTTTGTCACAACTGTAAATGTCAAAGTGACAGATAAGGACAAACCAACTTTAGCGGCTTGTTAACTAATAGAGGCTTGATGGACGTTTATGAATAAGGGGGATAGTATTTAGTAGAACGAGTACTTAAAGCCAAAATAATCCCCTTTAGAGAAAATCTCTCCTTGTTTTCATTATTCCGTACTGTTACTTTTCTTCTTTGACCAAACTGAGTTTATTTTCTGAAACCGGAAAATCTAAGGATTTATTCATTAATAACCTTAAGTTAACTCAGAATTGTTTTATAACAATCGCTAAAAGAGTAGTATAGATTCCAAGTAAAATCACAGTTAGAGCAAATACAGCTTACGTATTGTTTCCTTATTATGTCAAATCAAATTGGAGCAAATAATTAGTTAGGTACATATCTTTGGTACACTAAATTTATGGGTTGTCAAGTACAACTTGTACTTCATTGAATATGACATGCATTTAGCGACCTTGACTTTAGTCGGGCTAATCTACAAGCCTAAAATATACTGGCGCTTTAGTGGCATTTTATTTTTTGCTTTAGTGGTCTAATGTGTCGTGAGTGCGCCATATTAAGCGCTTTAAGTCAAGGTACTGCTTACAATAATTCTATTGTGGTGTATCTAAAGGTGGCTTAATTTATGGCTGTGTGAAATATTCGTTTACTTCGAATTGGGTGGGGTTTCATCGCATTTTTAATACTTACCTTAGACATTTTCGACTTGTAACTAAATTCAGATTGATGTCAGTCTCGCATAATCACATTAATCATTTATGATCTTATAATTATGTTGCCATAACTTTAACGTGTATAACTTAAGGTAAATGTCCCAAAATCCGACACGTTAGCAAATATTGCGCACCTTCAATACAAATACATTTTACACACAATGGAACAGAGGTAACAAAATGTACTTAGTAACCAAACAAAAAATAAGAATTTTAAGGTGTAAGGTTTTCATATTCATATTCATTTAATCGTATTAATCATACATCGTCAGGTTAAAATTCAAAATACAGAATGTCAATAATTTTAATAATGAAACGAAGCGGTAATAAATACAGAAGGTCAATAATTAATAATTAAACGAATTTGTTTCCATAATATAAAGATTTCTATGAAGAGATATTAATAGAAATGTTTTCAAATTTATGCAAACTGTATCCTTTTTAATACTGGCAAGTAATTACCTAATTATTGCAT
Source organism: Notocelia uddmanniana (assembly GCA_905163555.1). Classification (NCBI taxonomy): domain Eukaryota; kingdom Metazoa; phylum Arthropoda; class Insecta; order Lepidoptera; family Tortricidae; genus Notocelia; species Notocelia uddmanniana. Next base: position 3,887,470 of record LR991063.1, on the reverse strand, counting down.
AAATGTGTCGGTTTAAAAATGATTACGAGCGTTCATGATTGAAAAAATTTCGGCACAGACACTTATTTCCATTCTCAAGTACCCTGTCACACTGTCGCTCAACTTTCGGTACAGTCAGACAAAATAAGGCCATCGCGTTCTTTACATGTCTGACGCCTCGTGCTACGAAAAATAGGATAGGTACCAGCCTATTTTCGTATAATTTGGTTATACAACGTACCTATACTATTTTATGCAACTGTTTTATAAGAAAGATCTTGAAACGAGAGTGGCGTGTGCAAAATATTAGGTTCCAAAGCCTTAATTAAGAAAAAGTTTGTGGTTTATGTCGTGGTATGGTAAAAAGTGCTTATGGAAAAGGTATAATAATAATAATAATAAACGGAACTCTGTGAACGGTCTAATAGCGAAGAGTCTCGACCAACATCTCAAGAGACTCTCGTTAGATGGCTGGGTCAAGGGTCAAATACAGAAGGCGGTACTCCTGGACACGGCGCGGATAGTCCGGAGGTTCCTCTCTCTGTCGCCCTAACCACCGGTAGCTTAGGCCCGCCTCGCTGCCGGCGGCACTCTAGGTTAGGTTTTTTATAATGCTTTTATACTTTGTACGTGTATTTTTATATTTTACATTTGATAAATTTATTGTAAAAAATCTAACCTAAGAAAAAGAAATAAATAAGGTGAATAATAATAATACTATGAGAGTCACTCAGGCATATTATTTCTGGTTGTAGTCATCTTGCTAACGGCGAGTACTTGCACAGACATAACTTGGTGGCCAGGATTATTCACCAGCAGCTTGCTCTTTTGCACGGTCTTGTGGACTTCGAAGTGCCGTATTATATGTACACACCTGCGCCAGTTCTCGAAAATGGTCGTGCAACGCTCTATTGGGATCGATCTGTCATCACGGACAGGACTATTGTAGCCAACAAGCCTGATATCGTGCTGACAGATCGATTGAAGCGCCAGGCAGTACTCGTTGATATCACCATCCCCCATGACGAGAACCTCGTGAAAGCTGAGAGGGACAAAGTCAGCAAGTACCTAGACTTGGCACATGAGGTAACCGCCATGTGGGATGTTGATTCAACGATTATTGTCCCGATAGTCGTCTCTGTGAACGGTCTAATAGCGAAGAGTCTCGACTAACATCTCCAGAGACTCTCGTTAAATGGCTGGGTCAAGGGTCAAATACAGAAGGCGGTACTCCTGGACACGGCGCGGATAGTCCGAAGGTTCCTCTCTCTGTCGCCCTAACCACCGGTAGCTTAGGCCCGCCTCGCTGCCGGCGGCACTCTAGGTTAGGTTTTTTATAATGCTTTTATATTTTGTACGTGTATTTTTATATTTTACATTTTATAAATTTATTGTAAAAAATCTAACCTAAGAAAAAGAAATAAATAAGGTGAATAATAATAAATAAATATTAGGGGACATTTTTTACACAAATCGAACTAGTCCCACAGTAAGCTCAATAAGGCTTGTGTCATGGGTACTAGACGACGATATATTTAATAGATATATACTTAAATACATAGAAAACATCCAAGTCTCAGAAACAAATGCCCTTACCGGGAATTGAACCAGGGACCTCTAGCTTCGGAGGCAATGACACTACCAACTAGGCTAAACAGGCCGACAAGGTATGAACTATAAAAGCTCGCTGGTCAGTGCCTTTAAGGACGATAGAGCATAGAGTTTCCACCGACTAGTTATCGGTGTCATTGTCCATATGATTCAGTGACTATGTAAATGACAGTTAAAAGTACAGGAGTAGAAAATAAGTATAACCTACTCGTACTTAAATACTGCTTTTGGCTAAGAGAAGTAGGTCACGTCACCTCGCTCGTAGTTGGAGCAGCCCAACTGAGGAAGTACCACCTTAAAGAAGACAGCAAGCTTAATAACACCACTATTTGCTCCTTAGGTATATGTGGTGTTGGTTGCGTTCCTGCTGGTGAGTAATGGACGATCCTCACCAAATCCAAATGAATTCGAACCCTCCATACAGAAGTTAGATTTCATATTTGAATGGTTTGCGGGCAGCCTGTCGGCTCCGGTCGGCTGCTACCGGCTCTGCCGCTGGTGTTTGGATACGAAGTCTAGCTTATGGTATGGAGGGTTCGAATTCCTTTGACTCTGATGGCGTGCGCGCCGACTCCGGCCGTTTGGTACGAGTATTACGTCGCCAGAGCTCCCGAAGATGCGCTGTATTAAGAGTGAGGTACCTGTATTACGTATACAGCTATCAACACAATGACTCCTCAAGTTATCGGTGTGGTGCCGGGTTAAAATAGCACCACCCCCTTTCTTCCCTTATGTGTCGTAAGAGTCGACTATGGGAACAAGGTTGAAGGGTGTTGTAGGCGATGGGCTAGCAAGTCACTGCAATATCACATTTTCTCCATCTACAAACCTGCAATTGCTAAAAGTGGAACTGAAATTTAATTTTCATTTGCTCTGCCTACCCCTTTTGGGAATATAGGCGTGAGTTTATGTACGTATGTATGTATGTGTATGTATGTTTATGACCCGGGTATGTCCTTAAACTACGACCAAGACCACCGGGGAATGGGCAGCAGCATTCCTAGAGTGCGGTGGAGATACTGCGATCGCCAACCCGCATGCCAAGCGTGGCGATTATGGCATTTACCCCCCATGAAATTGGGGGAGGCCTATGTCCAGCAGTGGACGTCCTAGGGCTGATATGGTGGTGGTGGTGGTATATGAATCCCCAAGTCAATAAAGAGTCAGCAATGCGCTTTTGTTTCTTTTGGAGGCGAAATCGTCCATAAGCTAACCTTCAGGTAGGTCGTAAGCTTGTTTGCTACCGTCATTGTATAAAAAAAATCATTTTTTGCTCTCTTGAATCAGGTCTTTTATATATCGATCTTCTGTATCTGCTGTGGACTGTACTTTACGTTACGAAATGTATCGACATAAGGTGTTCTTCCCAATAACAGTTATTGTTGATGACGGCTCCGTTATCCATACTATCTCGTTTAAGTTTATTTTATTGCTTCTGACACTTGTAATCATACTCAATGTTGTGTAAGTCAATGGGAACATGATTTTATGAAGACAGACTTTATTTATAGTAGTTTGAACAATACACTGATTTTACATTGCCACAATCAGTGATTGTGGCAATGTAAAAGATGTCTGGATGTGTACTAATAAATAAATATTAGGGAATTTTGACACAAATTGAACTAGTCCCACAGTAAGCTCACAATCATAATCTTTATTTGCAAGAATACTTAATTCTAAATACACAGATGTCATTGTGCAAGTGTAAGTATTCGATCGTTAACGACATGCAAATATTACACTTTGAAAACAAATAAATTACATTTAACGTTATCGACCAGCCACATTATACTATAAAAAACAAAGTTACATTGAACAAGACTACCTACTTTTGTTCATTTAAAAATGCAGCGTACTCATTGACACTATAGAAGCAGTGCTCTAACAGGAAGCTAGTTAGTTTCTTCTTGAATTCCGTGGCATTCAGTAATTTTATACGGTTTGGTAATCTGTTGTATAAAACTATACATTGTATTATGGGTACTAGACGACGATATATTTAATAAATATACTTAAATACAAAGAAAACATCCAAGTCTCAGAAAAAAAAAGGTTTCTGCTCATCACAAAAACAAATTCGGAGGCAGTGTCACTGCCAACTGGGCTAAACAGGCCAACAAATATTATAGCATAGTGTTAAATACGCAGAAATATTTGGATATTTTTTACGAAAATGCAGGGGCAGCGTCCGAATGCTTAAGTTAATTCTTGACACTTTCAATCTTAGTTCACAAGAATAGACGTTAACAATGGGTTTCAACTATTAGGAATTATGGTGTTAAATATTTACCTTTAAACCTTAATGCAAGTTTAAATATATAGGATTTCATAAATAAATTTCCAGTATCGCCAAATACTAACCAAATTATCTACAACTTAGGAAGTTTATTATTGATGCACTACTGGTTGCGAATTTGCAACATGTCATTTTTTTCATGTCATAGTTAGGCATAATTGTAATCTCAGTTCCATATTTTGTTTTTCATAATCATATCGACGGAGGATATGAAAATAAAAGTGATATTTTAGGTATGTACTCTTCTGTCAATCAGGACGAATGGAATTGCGGCCTTGTTGCTTTTAGTGATATAATAAAAAACCATTTATATAACAGATATTAATGCGTGTGGCTGTACATATTTTTATGAACTCGGCTGCACAAAGCTTACAGATCACTATAAGTAAAATCCACCTTATAAACTCCTTTATAGAGTTCATAGCTGATAATCAGTGATAATACTAATTATGCGGGCAATGTTGCCCGCTCTTTCCGCAGCCGGCGATAAATTGTTCGACAGATCGTCGACCAGTCGGACCGGTCGCGGATCCGCGATGTCACGACCCTGACACACTTTCGACAATTCGTAGCAGTTTATGGGAAAACCTTAATTATAGCTGTTTAAACTGATTTTATTGTTAGTATTTTTGTTTATTAACAATTTTTTATAGCTAACTAACATGTAGAGAGATGTTACAATAGTTCTAACAAACAAACCCTAAAGTTTTAGAGAGCGCAAACTTAGCGTGCAATCAAACATATCGCGTTCTTTTAAGGGTCATCCGCACGCTCGACTGAACTCGATTCTCCATAGAAACCTAGTTTCGTTCTCATTTTAAAACGCCTTGCTGAAATAACATGAAACTTTGGATACACAATGTGATCTGTCATAATCTAGGCTGGAAATTAATTTGGCGTTGCGGTTTTAGCCTGGCGTTTTAAAATGATAGCGAAACTACGTTTGTATGAAGAACCGAGCTTCCTGCGCACTCGTTACTTTTAGAAAGCGCAAACTAAGGCGACTTCCTGACTTGGCGGGGCGGGTGCGATATGTGATATGTATTTTGTAATTTGACGTGAGTTTACTGGTGTGAGATTCCGTCACATGACGAAATACTGTCAGTATTACGTTTGCGCAGTAGTAATATCATGCGCAGAAGTGGGTCAGTACTGCATTGATATCGGTTAACACTGACAGCTGATAGTTTTCTCATATCGTACCGCCTCCGCATCGATAAATCAGGAAGGCGCCTTAGCGTGCAATCAAAAATACCGCGTTCTTTGGAACGTCGTTCTGTTTCTGACCAGACTAGGCAACAATAAGGAATGATTTTCAGATACCTATATAATTCGTGATTTTCAGATACCTATATAATCAGAGAAACCATTCTGTTTAGAGCTCAAACATAATTGCTAAAATTTTCTCGGTAAATGAAAATCCAAAGTTGAGTCTTTATGTTGATGTTATCTTTGTATTTCAGTATTTATTTTATCTATTACAAGTATTTATATCGTCACCTAGTAATCATAGTAGGTACAAGCTTAGATAATAATGCGAAAAGACGCAAATACAGGAGTCTCGACGCCAACTACAACTTCGTTGCTTTTGGATTCGAGACTCTTGGTCGAGAGTTAGCTAAACGGCTGGCCGATGTAACTGAGGACAAAAGAGCTGGCAGTTTCCTCGCCCAACGCATAAGTATTGCGGTCCAGCGAGGAAATGCTGCCAGCATCCTCCGCACCATGCCACAGGGGCCAATCTTAGACTTGGGTTTTTAGATTTGTAAGGTTTTAATTTAGTTGATTTAATAATATACATGTCAATAATAGGTAGTAATTAATAAATACTAAGCTTAGCTTAGTTCGGACTAGGTCAATTTGTGTAAGATTGTCCACAAATATTTATTTATTTATTTTCCTTTTTTTACTCAGCCTACTAAAAAACATTCCCCTTAAGAAATGATTACTGATTACATTCAATATGACATGCTATCTTTCACGGGCATCACCTTAACTAGTGAATTTCAAGAATAGTTATAAAAGCGTCATGCACACTGGCAATAATTTTTTTTTAGCTGTTCAATATTCAAATCACATGGCGCGACTTCACATTTGTTAAAATGTGTAAACTATGTCCAAGTCACATGGTCTACTAGTAGCTTTAAGATAAACAATTAAAATCTTCACAAACAGTCAATAACTTAACTTGCTCAATATATTTTGACAGTCCTGAGACGAACACAGGTAAAACAACGCGTCCCCTTGAACTTTATGATGATTAGCTCAGGGAACCTTCGTATGTGTGTTAATTAGGTAATATAGTATCGTATGACTTCATATTAGTTAGTAGCCTAAATACGAGTAACTGGGCAATTCATAATGCTTACTGATAAGTCTCTTAAAAAACCAGTACAAGTAGGGCTTTGGATTATACATTGTTATACCCAATGCCGGCGGGAATTACCTACTGCTAGGTGTTGCTAGGAATAGCTAGTCGATTACGTAACGTTTTGTAATACTATTATACTATTTTGTAGTAACGCATAAAACTTACGTTAGGCAGATCTAACTGTCAATTTTAGTTTGTAAATTGACTTGAACTCACAAACCCGAAGTTTGACAAGACAAATAACCCGAATAACACGTGCTCTATGTGCCATACAATTGGAACAGCGCTAGATTCGCGTGATCCCAGAGCGGCAAGTTCTCAGCCTGCCTCTAATTTATTTATTTTCATTTATTTAATTTAAGAGAGAGGAACTGACTGGCCTACCCTCGTACCAAGTTCAAGTTTCTCTGTTCAGGACCTTGAACCAGCTATTACCGTATCTGCACAACGCCTATACTTCTTTATTTTATCCTTATTGCACAAAAAAAAACCTTACAGTACAAAAGGTGGACTTCATGCCATAAAACATTCTCTATCAGCGAATCTTTACCTCTAATGTTACACGTTATACCTTTAGAAATCCTATATAAAGGGATAAAGTTCAGGTATCCCCGTTCCAACGTATTGCTGTGTCCAAACCAAAGGGGAGACAACGTAGTACGTTTTTGAGCGTGCGTAAGATTGATCTGTAATTTTCCATACCGTAAATGACAGTTTGGTCTACCTATCAAACGTTTGATACGTTGCACAATCAACTAGCTACTTTAAAATTAAAAACTTAAGAATATAAATAATATACAATCTGTAAATATCTTTACAAGCGGAATCGTCCGCTTCATAATCATCATGTCAACCGAAAGACGTCCACTGCTGGACATAGGCCTTCCCCAAAGACTTCCACAATGAACGGTCCTGCGCCACCCGCATCGAGCCCCATCCATCGTCCAATTAGCGAAATTATAATTTCCAACCGATCCGGATCCGGATTCCAAAGGTTGTGGGATCAATAAAATCCCGCCCGGGGTTATCAAATTTTCACTCCGGTTGGAATATATACAATATTTTGTTATATTTAATTAATTAACAATTGTAAAAAAAGACTAGCTGCTTTACGATACTCGGTGTCGAGATATACTAGTTAGGTGTATTGAGACGAGAGGAATTATGAACCGCATTGCTGGTCAAGGAACTTTTAATACATAAACACCTTTATAACTATACTATTTATATTGGTATTGTTAGTAGCCGCGCCTACGTAATATAGTGGTTTATTTTAGGGCGATTTTAAATGATCCCTAAATACTTATACATACACGTCTCTACAGTACACCTACAAATTCTAAAGTAGTCTGGCTGGCGACTGGGGATATAAAAAAACTCTGTTTAATATATTAACCGTGCCTACTGATTTCTTTTGTATAATGCCTGATGCGTTCTTTTATTTTTTCCACACAATAACCCCACATCTTAAGATAAAACTAACATACTCATGATACGCGGATAAAGTTGCTTGGAACCTTGAATTGCCTACGTATTCAACTTTTTTATAACACGACGGTCGCAAAAAAGCATACGGCCTGCGTGGCGGTACGCAAAGCTGCTCGCTTACATTGATTAGAGTTTTTACTTTGGAAGTCAGAACGAGCTTGCCACCTTTTTCAAAATGATCAACTGTATGTTAAAAATAAAACAAGCGCGGGATTATAACCTGTATGGGAAAGGTCAACAAATCATCGGACATGTAAAGATCTATTTTTACATTAATTTCTTTCATTTACATATAATTATCCAATACTAGCATTACAAACAATGCATAATCCGCAGTCGGGTATCGATTATTCACAATCGATTATCGGTAATCGATCTCAAATACAAAGAGACAATAGAAATTATTATTTTTTGCAAGTGCGTGGACTTGAAAAAACTTGGGAGCTTTATAACAATTGATTCTAAGAATTCGTAATGACTCTCGTACTATAGGTGCGTCAGGTTGGAGTAAATACTGGAATCCACACACAGACAGATCCTTTGTATGTTATTACCGTAAAATTTAAATTTTCGTATAAATACTAATAAAGACCGGATGCTCTTAATAAAAAGAAATACCTAAATTTTAAGCATCAGTCAAATATGATACAAACTAATGCATAAGGTTGACAAAATGGTCCGAAAACCATACATGAAAAACAAACAACATTAGAACTTTGAAAGCTCATAACTTGTTGCGACAGGTCTATTTTTCGCATATCCTAATTTACCTAGTTACGCACAATCTACATATATTAAGCAATTGTCGCAACATCGACCAGTAAAAAGTCCTGCAACGGTTTAATGTCGAAACACGGAAGGCCTGGGTTCAAAGAGCTGACCTCACGAATCGGAGGTGCCTTACAATTAAGATCTTCGTGACCTGCCATTTACTACTAGGTATATTTATTTGATAAAGGGTTTGGTATCAGGGAATCTGCCTGGTTAAGCAAGGAAGTACAATTAGCCTGAAGGAATATAGGAACAATACAATCGTTGTTGTCAGAGAGACTGGTTTCCTCGCCATGTTTTCCGTCACTGGAAGCTACTATTGAATCAAATGATGATATTTCGTACATAGATTTTGTAACCAAGTTCTACAAGAAAGTCATTTAAAAAAAATTGCAGCAATAGCACCATTTATTTCAAGAGCTTTTAGTTAATGTAGACAACACATTTACCTATTAATTGTGTATGTACAAAACATCGACTTCACGACTTGAATGTCGGAAGTTGATGAGATCAAGAATGATCGTGAGCCATTAGATACCGCATGATTTAATTACGTAGATTCTACACGCTTACCGTACGTAAGTCGAATTATTTAATTGTTACGTTAGTTCCATTCCTTGACCTAGTCGTTCATCTTGAACTATGCAGTTTGAGGAATTAACTACGTGGTTCATTTTGATGGATTGACGAATTGGACGAAATGAACATCAATAAAATTATTTTTTTGATATTTTAGTAATTTTCCACGGTGATTTCAAAATATCAGTCGATAGTGCCAAAACAGTATATGTTAGACTCCATTTATGTCATAAAAATCTTTCTAAAATCGTCGAGGCCATACCATACTTATGAAATACCAACATTTCTTGGAAACGTAATACCATACTTGCCATTGTATGAATCGATCTTTAGAGTTACCGTCTCTTTAGACCAACATACTTACCTGCTTTAAGATCTGTCAATAACGAAGTTTTTGCTAACGGATAATTCAAGTTATAGACCAAATCGGTGAAGCAAATTGCATTAAAACCTTCACAACTAACTTAAGTAATAGCTTATACAAAATCCTAGATTCATTTGTGATTAATCAAAATATCATGATATTTACGTGACATTAAAGGTTATGTTAAAGCTAGTCCCATTTTTAAATCGCCGCCTACGCCTGACGTTTCGATATAAATTTGATGATTTCTAGCTCAACTAAACTCTCAACTAAATCAGCATGGCCGTAATCGTCAATATTTTTTTCCTTCGCATTCAATCAATATCACAGGCTGTTTATGATATTTGATTTGTATTAACCTTTCTTTTGTTTTGTTGCAGGCCCCCATGAAGCGGCTGTCATGCGCATAGCGGCACTGATCGCGCTTGTGCAGGTAAAATTGACCTATTTAGACCGTACTTTATTTATCCGATCCGATAGACGAAATGGTAAATAAAAATGTTGATGACTCGGAACAGTTTTTGACATAACTTTCAGCCTAGTCTAACGGATTTAAAACCGAGCCTTAAAAGTTTTCTAGTTCTTGAGGCATCAAATATAGGTATATTTTCGTAAAATTTTCTTTCAAATATTAAGCCAAACATTTTAACATAAAAAACGGGTCAGTCTCGGAATGAATATATTAAAAAAATTTGGTACAAAACTTGTCACAAATGTTATGTTGTACAATTTTATAATAAACGTAAACGATCATTAGAGCTACAAAAACCTAGATAATCACGAAAAACAGATTTGTTTGATCTTTGATCCTAAACAACTTACGATACGCATACGAAAATTTATAGAACGCCAAAATGAAGGTTAGGTGTATACAAATTTCCAGCTTATTATCCTTCATCCCGAGATGAAACCCCTTATATAACCCCCCCTTATTAAATAATAGAGCATAAATAAAATAACATCATTCATTCTCCGAGAATCTAATACACCTGCAAAATGTAGTAACCACACGATAAGGACACTTAGGCAACTTTTGTCATCTCTACAACACATTACAAAACGCAATATTTACACCTTTCGTTACGCTAACACGTCAATACTCGAACTATGACCCCACATTTCGACTAGTTACATAATAATTATATGGAAATGGTGGAATCTAAAATTTCAAGATTGTATCGGTATAATGCAAATAAAATTACGAAGTTCTTATGTAACACCTGTGCACGGTCTCAAACTAAAACATCTTATAAGCTATTCATTACTAATGCTTGTAGGTATTTTTGGTCAGTAGTGTACGTGATAGACCACGCATGGTAGGTTAAGGTGAGTATATTAAGGTTGAAGGGCTAACAGAACGGGCAATGGTCAAGGGACCTTTTGATAACTTCTGTATACGGTTATTAAAGATGTTACAGTAATTTTAAGTAACTATTTCAAGCCTTAAAAGTATTAGTGGAAAAATGTTAAGTGCACGCTTCTGGTGACCTTTGTCATCACATAAAAATCCGGTTCGAAGGACTTGGTCCTTTTTTTGACCGGTTCAAGGTATAAATATGGGAACAAAAACCTTTATATAACTTTCCAAAAAGTTTTAACACACAATATAAATTAAAGTAGCCATTACGTATATTAGGTAATTACTAGTACCAATGCTAACTTTTCATAATGCCAATATCCATGATTTCTTTTCCCATCTGAGGGACGCAGCTTAGGTGATATTTAATGAAATGCTTTTGTTTTAGTCACAAATTGTCACACTTACTAAATAGACTTCCAATTAAATACCTACGTTTTATTTTACGATATTCCCCCGTATAGTATAAGTACAAAAAATACTATGATGCGAATCGCGTTCAAGCAATAAGCGATCACTCGACACCATTAAATTTAAATCGGAGAGTCTATTTCTCGTAACGTACTGATTTAAAATTGATTTGGTATTTGACGCGCTCTCGTTCTATCATTTTACCTACAGTCAGCAGCAAAAGTGACTACGCATTCCAAGAAGACAAAAAGATCTGCACAATTTGTTGACTTTTCGCCAAAATATTTTTTTCCTTATTATCGATTTTTCGAATTTTTTCGTAATTGAGATTTTACCTTGGGTGCTTTGGCCCTTCGTGTTGATGAAAAATGAAATGAAAAATGATTTATTTGTTTTCTTACGTACTAATTTTACAGTGTGCTGGTGTCCCCTTTTTAAGTAAATGTAATACCTGTGCTAAGGGGCACCGCTCTTCCATTGAGAGGTATCAAGTAGTACAACTGTTATAAGTAAAGAGGTAATAACTATAAGGTGATATAAGTTACATTTATATTATTAAATACAACTTATAAATAACTTTAGACTCACCGCGCATATGTATGTGTGTACATATATACACACATACATATACGCAGACGCGCACGCATGTACATACATTAGGGCATTTGTGTACATGCGCACGTGCATAAGTACGAATATTTTACAAAAAAAGTTACAAATAAAAGCAAATAAGAGTTGATGTAAAACTAACATAACATAAGCCTAATTATTACCTATTTGTGCTTACTAAGTTTTTTTTACAATCATGAACGAGTTATTGAATGTGAAAAATGAATTAATATTGATATTAAATAAACCTATGCTTTGTGAATATTTAATTTTTACGAGTAGTTTAGTTTAGTTTGTTAGTTCCTGGTTAAATTAAAGGTGAAAATTGCAATTAGCGAATAATACGAATAGGGAAGAAATGCGTCAGTGAAGTTCTGGATAAATAATAATTATTAGACAAAAAAGGTTCTGAAAATATCATCATCATCATCATGTCAGCTGAAAGACGTCCACTGCTGGACATAGGCCTCCCCCAAAGACTTCCACATTGACCGGTCCTGCGCCACCCGCATCCAGCGGACACCCGCGACCTTCACCAGGTCATCAGTCCACCGTGTGGGGGGCCTGCCCACGCTACGCCTTCCGGTACGTGGTCGCCACTCGAGAACCTTTCCGCCCCAAAGTTCTAAAAATATGCGCAAAGATAAATATCTACAAGGAGAAAACAATTTCAAGAAAATTATCCAACACACCAATATGTATGTATGTATGGAAGCACTTTATTGTACACAATAACAGTTTAAAACATATACATGTCACACAGGATCAGAGTACAAAGGCGAACTTATCCCTATGAGGGATCTCTTCCAGCTAACCTTTGAGGGATTGAGAGATTTTTAAAAATAATGAGATAGACAAACTTACACCGTGTACAACAACGTTACAATGAGTAAATATATTTGTAGCTAAACCATAACTAAATAAATACCCATAAATACATATGTAATAAGTAAATATACATATATAATGAATAAAAAAATACACATACCTATAATAAATACATAAATACAGAATAATTATATTCAAAATTACAATATAAGTATATAAATAATAAATTATAGTACTCAACCAAATCACAGATCGTCAATATGATGGTGACTGTACTATAGCGATCTCAAATCAAAATCTTAAGTCCAATATACCGCTGACAATAACGATTCATCAATGACAGTTTTACACAACTCAGTGCAACTTGGAAGTTGGGAATATGTATCACGTCACGTGAGAGCAAAAACCATTGTTCTGCGTTCACAATAAAATATTAGATGCTCGATAACGCGGGTTCTGCGGTTAAAAACAGGGCAGTTTAATGTAGGGCAGTTGTGGCACAAATTCGTTTGTAGTACCTTACAAAAGGTTTTTGGTCTAAAAGACCTATGTTTGACTGCTAAAAAAATCAAGACATGACATCCCACTCACTCACACTTGCCGCATAGGTCGTGCTGTTGTGTTCCTAGCGCGACACTTCTTTTTTTTCATCGTCATCGTCATTTCGTCCAATAGTCCGCAGTGTCTCTTCTTATTCTATTACAAAGCCTTAATTTGAAATTTTGAATTTTCGTCAGCAGTGTTACTGCTTAATACAAAAATAGTTCAAAAGTATTGTACAACATGTCATGGAAGACCCCAGCTAGTGAATTACGTAACGTGTCAAAGTTACTTGTATATAAAACTGTAATTTTTAATATGGAAAATTACATTTAGATCAACCTTATGCACGCTCAAAAATATTACGTTATCAGTAATCATCCCTCTGTAATTGATAATGTTCAGTTGCAATAAATTAATCACCAATCTTTTTTTTTCAGCTGTCGCTCGCTACAGCTGTATCAGATGAGACCCTCACAGCGGCCGAGCTGAACTACCAGCTCTCCGGAGATGTTCTCTCCCCCTTCTACGAGTCCTCAGAGGAGACCGGGGTCAACTTCATCCGCGGCTCCCGAGCGGCCGACTCTCCCCAAGCCCCCGACATAGACGTGCAATGCTCGGGTGACTTTATCGATGTTACAGTGGAATTCGCTGATGTCTACGATGGAATTATTTACAGTAAAGGATTCTTGAATGATCCGAAATGCAAGTGAGTATAACATTAACGTTTTTAGGTTTTTTTACAAGCTTTTATTTACCTTGCTTGTACGTTCAGGTCCTCAACTCAATTGAGCTGAAATTTGGCATACTTATGCAAGTCCGGTGACAATACAATATTAAGGTACCACGTGATCTGATGATGAAAACAGAAGGTGGCCATTGCATCTCCTAAACTATACAAAATAAACCCTGCGTGTTTGAGCTCATTGGAGCCCTCTCTAAGAGAGGTGACTGAACAATAATGTACTAACGTCAATAAAAGATTACTTATGCCAAATTTTTTTTGGCAGACATTTTATACCCGATTCCCGATTGGTTCAACGGAAAACTTATTTGTTCGACCACTTATATACCTCTTCTATCATGTATTGTAAAATTGGACCTTAATAATTTGGATTACTGATGTTTGGGTACAAACCGTGAGCAAACTGGGGTATAAAGTGGAATAGGAAGAGCGTGGGAAAGTATATTAAGATAATAAAGTTCACAGCCCTTCACTTAGTGAATATGAACGGTAACTGCATAGATTTTAGTGAATTTGAAGCAAATATTGTATTAGAATGTTATTAAAAACCTGATAAAAGTTGTAAAGACTTAATTGTTACAAATCATAAATCGTAGAACTGAAGATTATAATGAGAAAACACAATACGCGTATACCTAACAGAAATCAGCAAACGTCTGAGTATGATCGTAATGTAGTTGGGTTATTAATAATGTTCACCTTAGTTAAAAAAAATAAACACATAGAACGAAAAAGTGAAGCTCCGCTTCCCGATCCGCTTTGTATTATGTTTAATATAAAGCGGATTTTCAGATGGAACTTCACTTTTTTTTCGAGCAGAATTTTTGCAAATCGTAATTTAGTGACAGCAAACTATTTCAGTATATAATGTTAACATATGTGTGGAGTACGTATGTGAGATCGAATAAAAAATAGTGTTATAAGAGAAAGATATTTTGCCATAGGAGGCAAACGAGCAGACAAATCTCCTTATGTAATAGATGACGGCGTAGTGACTAGGATTGAAAAAGGTATGCTTCGGTAGTTTGGGCATGTTGAGAGGATGTGTGAAAGCAGACTGACCAAGAGCATTTACGTTCAGAAGGTGGGTGGAATGGTTGGAAGGGGGCGACCAAGACGAGGTAATCTCGATCATATTTCTACGATACTCAAAAAAGACCAAGTCAGAAGTACCCGCAATCGACGAGTACAGTATGAGGAGATGTATAGATGTGTTTGAAGTGAAATAAGTATGTAAGGACTGTAGTTTTTGGCATTATCTGACCCCCCTACCCTATTAGGGTATGGGCGTCAGCATATGTATGTATGTAACATAATTATATTTTTTTCGCTTTGCTAAGTCAAATTGTTTTTTTTTAAATACTGTTAAAGTGATGCCAATTTATAAGGACCACTCAAATTAACTTCTTCATAGTCGTCGCACTACCTTGATCAAAACACTTGGAGTTTTGGATGACCATCCGTGGTCTTATTCATAAGTTCCAGTTCACCCAAAGCTACTT
Source organism: Notocelia uddmanniana (assembly GCA_905163555.1). Classification (NCBI taxonomy): domain Eukaryota; kingdom Metazoa; phylum Arthropoda; class Insecta; order Lepidoptera; family Tortricidae; genus Notocelia; species Notocelia uddmanniana. The sequence goes on along the minus strand of LR991063.1, from coordinate 3,872,016 downwards.
TGTGAAAAAAAAGAATAAAAATTACCTATACAACCGAATTGAGAACCTCCTCCTTTTTTGTGAAGTCGGTTAAAAATGAGAACAGTTCCAACTAATGGTTTTCTATTTAAAGTTGTTAAATACTACCTATAAAAAAGCTCCTTACAATTTAAATTAAGTCCCATTCTTTCAAAATGTGTGATTAGTATACATAGATAGCTACTCTTTGAGTTTTTGTCGATTTACCTTTTTGAATTTTGATGAAATCTTAACGACACTTATTGACTTATACCTATTTAAACAAGTCACTCCATAAATATAAGTATAAATCTCTCGGCACTTATTATTAAGAAATTCAGCGTCTTACAATTGTGTTTAGCCACTCACTAGTTTTTGACTTTAGTTACCAGGCGTCACCTATATTACAAACTTGGTTTCGTCAACTCCGATTGCGCGGAAATAGAATTCAACTGAAAATTAAAACCAAGCGATTACAATTAGCTAAAGTTTAAAACCAACCACGTCACGTTCCAGATACGTGTCCCTGGGCGGCAGCCAGTCTCGCTACTCGTTCCGAGTGCCGCTGAATGGCTGCGGATCCCGACCGCTGTGCCACGCGTGCGGCTCCGTCGATAACGTGCTTGTATTCCAAGCTGATGACTTCGTGCAGGGCCCGCTTGACTTCGCCAGAAAGGTAATCAATTGCCCCTGGGCGGTAAGCCTCCAGACCGCTGTGCCTCGCGAGCGGCCCGCTTGACTTCGCTAGAAAGGTATCCTATTAAACCAAACTCTAGGTTAATAGGGTAGATACCTATTCTAAGTTTCTTATCTTCAGAACTATCTACTAGAAGTATAATTTCGTTACACATCAAGACTGCATTGCTTAATGCAATGGGTTAGTCAATATGATTTGGGCCTGGAAAACAAAAACTAGAAAACCAATCCAATGAACCGACAGAACTGATGTGCCGTGAGGCGAATAAATGCGCCAAAATGTGTACCAATGAAACGTAATCGTGGACAGTTCGTTCATAAAGGAGGTCAGATAACCTTAATGGGACATTATAACTGAAACTACAAATCAATTAGATAAATACGGCACGCAATGGCGCATCGATGACTTTTGTTCCAGAAACAAATTACAAAGCCTTTTTAACACTGATATTGTTCTTTATTGTTTTCCAGGTGTCATGCGCTCGCACATCGTATGAGCTGTCGACAGGACAGAGACAAGAGGAGCATACGCTGAAGCTGAAGCCTTTCATGGTAGACATGTTGGATGTGGTGGCGGTCGAAGGACCAGCTGGTGGCGTGGAGTGCTGGATGGACATACAGAAGGGTGTCTTCCCTAATGTGAGTAATGTTTGCAAAGTCATGCGGTTGATAGATTCTCAGAAGATACTCTTAGAAGTTAAACTAGGCATTTTTATTGAAATAGAGTCTCAAAGCGCCAATCAGTCAGTATCGAGCATTTTCTGCTTCTTTAATATTGAACTGAATTCTATCGGGTGCTCATTTCATAATTAGTCAAACATCATTCCGATTTAAGACGACCCCATTGAAAGACTCCATCAAGATCGGCGAGTACCTGACCATCCTGGTGTACCTGAAGGACGTCAGGAACCAGTTCAACCTGAAGATCCACGACTGCTGGGCGTACGACAATGACGAGTACGACAGCCCTAAGACCAACAAGATTCAACTTACTGATAAGGAAGGATGTCCTAAGTAAGCAACCTTAATACATTCTTGCTACTTGGTTATATGTACGCGTACTTGTACTACCTATATAGGTAGTACAAGTACGAAACTTCGTCGTCGTCGTTTTGAAACTTTATAAATATTTATAAAGTTTCAAAACGATCTTCAGCTCTTTACTTCTCTTTGTTGCATGCTGTTCCGCATTTATATATCCATACCCTACGAACTGACAGATATCTTAGAACTCACAGATTGTTATCAATACTATAAAGAGGTTTAGAGCCTGTGAAATGTCAGCTTGTAAGTTGTGTAGTGGGTGATTTCCGAAACTGCACAACCTTAAAACAACATCTCCACAAATTTATAGAATGGACTTTTGTAAATCTTCTCTTTTTTTTATAAAACACGGGCGTCTACCAAAGTCGAATTGACAAATAATCCTGCTAACTGGGCCATTCTACATTCGACCTTAAGTTTTCGACACTTT